>CM051393.1:7273378-7573378 GCA_028015245.1 Cardamine occulta
AAGGATTATTGATAAAATTCAGAGTTGTTGGAAGAAACAAAATAGAATTCTTGGAAAGGAGAGGATAGTGGCTTTACGAAGAGAACTAGATGTAGCGCAGAGTACGGGAGAGGCTCCTCTTAGAGAATTCCGGAAAAATCTGAATCAAGCTTACATGGATGAGGAAATTTTTTGGAGAATTAAGAGCAAGAATAAATGGTTGAAGGCTGGTGATCGTGATACTAGCTATTTTCATGCTCAAGCAAAGACAAGACTAGCTAAAAACCGCATTCTTACAATCTCTGATGAAGACCAAGTGGAGAGAAGGGGGCATTTAGCAATTTCAGAGGTTTTTCGGAAATTTACTCAACAGAGACACAAATACCGATGCCTAGTGTAACAGAAGCAATGAACTTGGAGTTAACAACTATAGTTACGGAGATTGAAATTAAAGATGCGGTATTTTCTATTGGACCGCATAGAGCCCCTGGTCCAAATGTTTTAACAGGAGATTTCTATCAGACACTTTGGCCAAACATAAAGGAAGATGTGATTCAAGAAGTTACTAGATTCTTCGAGGAAAGCAGTATTGATAAAGGTCAGAATCATACTAATATTTGCCTCATTCCGAAAGTAGTGAACTCCAATACGATGGCTGAATATCGTCCAATAGCATTATGCAATGTGAGTTACAAGATAATCTCCAAAATTCTCGTCAATAGACTGAAAAAGCATCTATCGGATATACTTTCAGAGGAACAAGCTGCTTTTATTCCGGAACGAGTAATTACGGATATATCTTGATATCCCATGAAGTTTTTCATTCACTAAAATCAAGAAGAAGATGTGCTAACTCCTATATGGCGATCAAAACAGACATATTACAAAAGCAAAGGATAAGTTGCATTGGAATTTTCTCGAAGAAACTATGTATCAAATGAGTTTTGCTTCAAAGTGGATTGAGTGGATCATGGCATGTGTACATTCTGTGACTTATTCAGTACTGATCAATGGTTCTCCCCAAGGTTTTATTCAACCGGAGAAAGGTATTCGACAAGGTGATCCCTTTTCTCCTTATTTATTCATTCTATGTGCTGAAGTTTTAAGTCATATGGTGAAACAAGAACATAGTAAGGGTCAACTTAAAGGAACGCAGCTTACAGGATATAGTCATTTGCTCTTTGCGAATGATTCATTGTTCTTTTATGATGCTAATAAGAAATCTTGTTCTACCATCAAATCCATTCTGAATCTTATGAGAAAGCGTTTGGTCAAGTGGTTAACTATCATAAATCTACGCTTACATTTGGAGCTAAAGTGAAGGAAGATGTCAAAACTCGTATGATAATATTGTTAAGCATTCATAATGAAGGAGGCAATGGAAAACATCTCGGTTTGCCAGAGCAGTTTGGAAGAAAAAAAGAAATAAATGTTTGCGTACATTGTAAAAAAGGTCAAAGAGAAAACAAAAGGATGGAGCAACAGATTTCTATATCCTGGTGGTAAATAAGTTCTCCTAAAGGAAGTGGCAGTTGCAATGCCGATTTATTCGATGAATTGTGTAACATCCTAATCCTAATTAATGGGTTATTTATTTTTATTTAAATGATAAGTGCAGCCCATTAAGCCAAGTGAAGGAAAATCATAAAACGACAAGGGTTTTGTCATACGTGGCCATATATATGTGTGTAAACATCTCCTTAACGGTGGAGAGAAACTAGGCCATCAAGAGAAAGAAAAGGGTGAGTGAAGAGGGTTGTCGTGAGCTGGTTGCCGCCTTGGATTGCTGTAGATCTGCTGATTGTCACCATCATTGTCCAATCAGCCAAGCTATTACGCCAAGGAGAGACGTCGAGAGAGGTAATCGGCCAAACTCTCTTCATGCGTGATAATGGTTGTGTTGTTTTGTTGTGTTAATTGAACCAGGCCTAAACCAGTTTAAACCAAGGAATCTTATTCATAAATCCTAAAGGAAATGATCACAAGTGGTCGGTGTTGTGTGCGTGGTGTCATGATGTTCATGACATCTATTATTTTATTATTAGCTTAGGTTGAATGTTGACTAAACCAGCTTAAACAAAAAAACATTTGTAATTAAGGTGCATTACACCAAAGTCAATTTCATGAGCAGGTGAAGTTGGAAAATGGTCACGTATTGTGCTAATGGTAAATTATTAGTTCGGCCAGTGTTTTATTATAAAATTATTAGTTCGGATTGATTTAATTATTGAATCGGATCAGCTAATTAATTTAATTAGAGAAATACAGTGTTAACCCGTGAAAGTGGGATTTGGAGTTTTGGAGTAATTTAATTAATTAATTAATTTAACTAATTATTATTTAGAATTAATCTTTGACCGTTAGCCTAACTGTTGCAGATTGAGAATTGTTGTTGGAGGAAATCTCCATTTTTGCTAGTCCTAAACCGTGAAATCAATTCATTTGTTAAGGTGAGGGCGGGATTGTGAAAATACAGTTGTTACTTTCTAAACATATTCTTCATAAATTACTTGTATAGGCTTAGAAACGATGTGATTACACATGTGTCTATTGTTTGTTGTTGTGTGATATAGTAAGACGATATGATGAATAGTAGAATGACTTGATATATAACATGATGATTGATGATGCATGTGTTGTTAAGTATATGAGACGATATGAATTAAAATGAGTTATAGGACGAGCCTGGGATTGGTTTCGTGTGTTTCGTGCCTGATGATTGGACGAACATGAGATTTGTTTCGTGCATAGATTGACCGATGGGATTTCGGTTCAGCGTGATTGATGATTTGTATATATAGACGTGTATGGTAGTATGATAATTATGTGATATATTAAGTAAGCATGAAGATAAGATGATGAAATAGGTTGATATTAATATATTATGTATTATGGTTTAACTAATAGTGTTAGCATGTACTACGTTGAGTATTGTGTGAAATTGCTTGATTGTTAGATGTATGTTTAGAAATGTGGAGTCTAACTCTATGATATATAATGATTGTTGAGTATGAGTATATTGTAATTATTGTATTTCAGTGGACAATATTGACCTTCTCTCTGAGTAATTAATTACTCACCCCTTTTTCCTATTTTCTCAGGTTAGTTTAACAAAAAAAGAGTTTTGTTTGTTGTTCGAATATTTAAGATTGCGGTTTTGAGCCAAGCAATGAAGTCAACATGTTGACCATGCCGTGGCGGTTCGGGTGTTACAAATTGCTTCAAACTACATATTGAAATATGTGATGAGATTAAAAGTTTATTAGCCAGCTATTGGTGGGGTTCAACGGATGACAAGAGAGCTTTGCATTATGTCTCACGGGAAATATTAAGCTTACCAAAGAAAGAAGGTTGATTGGGTTTCAAGGACATATTTCGGTACCCAAGACTTGATCCTAATTCTCAAAAATTACCTACGGGTTCAAAAAATCTTTAGACAAAACTATGAGTCGAATTTGGACATGTAGGATGAAGAAAATAACATATCGGTACGCATGACTTGACCCTAATTTTTGAAACTTACCAATGACTTAGAAAAATCTTCAAACAAAAGCTATGAGTCAAATTTGGACATGTCGGATGAAAAAGTAACATATCAGTCCCACGACTTGACCATAATTCTCGTAATTTTCAGACAAATATTACGAATTGAATATGGACATGTCAGATGAAACAATGACATATCGGTATCCACAGCTTGACTCTAATTTTTGAAAATTATCAACAGCTTAGCAAAATCATCAAACAAATACTATGAGTCGAATTTGGGTAAGTCAGATTGAAAAAATAACATATCTTGGTACCCGCGACTTGACCCTAATTCTTGAAAATTACCAACGGCTTATAAAATCTTCAGACAGAGACTGAGTTGAAGTGGACATGTTTGATGAAAAACAGAAACACATCTCGGTACCCACAGTTTGGCATTAATTCTCGTAAATCACCAACAACTTAGAAAAATCTTTAGACAAAGACTATGTGTCGAATTTGGACATATCGTATAGAATAAGTAATATATTGGTATAGATAGCGTGACCCTAATTCTAAGAAATTACCAATGGCTTAGAAATTTTTTAGAGACAGAGGTTATGAGTTGAATTGAGACATGTCGCTCGGTACCCACGGTTTGACCCTAATTTTTAGAAATTACTTCAGATAAAGACTACGAGTCATATCTTGGTACCCATGGCTTGATCCTAATTCTCGGAATTTACCAACGGCTCAGAAAAATCTTCAAACAAAGACTATGAGTTAAATTTGGAGATTTTGGATTAAAAAGTAACATATTGGTACCCACAGCTTGGCCTTAGATCTTGAAAATTACTAACGGCTTAGAAAAATCTTCAGGCAAAGACTATGAGTTGAATTTGGATATGTAGGATGAAAAAAGTACATATCAGTACCCACCAATAGACACTAATTTTTGAAAATTACCAACGGCTTAGAAAAAGACTATGAGTCGAATTTGGATAACATATCTCGGTACCCATAGCTTGACCCTAATTCACAGAAATTACAACCGGCTTAGAAAAGTCTTTAGACAGAGACTTTGAGTCAAGTTTGGACATGTCAGATGAAAAAATAACATATCTCAGTCTCCACGGCTTGACCCTAATTCTCGAAAATTACCAAGAGCTTAAAAAAATCTTCAGACAAAGACTATGAGTTGAATTTGGAGATGTTGTATGGAAAAAGTAATGTATCGGTACCACGAGTTGATCTTAATTTTTAGAAATTATCAACGACTTAGAAATTTTTTTAGACAAAGACTATGAGTTGAATTTGGACATGTCGGATGAAAAAAGTAACATATTTTGGTACCCACGGCTTGACCCAAGTTCTCAAAAATTACCAACGGCTTAGAAAAATCTTCAGACAAAGACTATGAATCGAATTTCGATATGTAGGATGAAAAAAAAATTAATATATCTCGGTACCCACGACTTGATCCTAATTCTTGAAAATTACCAACCGCTTAGAAAAATCATCAGACAAAACTATGAGTCCGATTTGGAGATGTGGGATGAAAAAACTAACATTTCGGTACCATGGCTTGGCCCTTCTTTTTGGAAATTACCAACAGCTTAGAAAAATCATTAGACAAATACTATGTGCTAGGGAGATAAATTGCAGCTATAGCAGTTGCATCAGATTTCCGTGAACAAGTCCAGGAAGATAAATTCTTCGGTATAATGACAAACCATTTGAACAATGTGTTGTCGAATCTACAATTAAGTAAAAACCGGTTTCTTGACTGTGAACTTTCTGCAGATTACATTGAGAAGAAAGCATCAATTCTCGGGCTGGAGATGCTTTTTTCTGTTGACAACGAGAATTGTAGACTGGTTTGTGAGATGTGGATTTCAGGAATGTTCAATCGAGATGATACCAGAGGCAAGACATGAAAGAATCAATCTTTTGAGGAGACCAAAGTATTACATGAAGAAGTTATTGCTGGCCAGAATTGAGATTTCTGTTATTCGAACATTTCAGTATGGTTCTTGAGAGAGCTTTGAGAAGAAAGATTCAGATAGAGCATATCAAAATGTAATTACACAAAATCTTTAAGATCCTCCTGAGAATTGAATCAATCAGCAAATACCTAAATAGCAGATCATTGTCCCTAGCAATCAGTAAAAATTCTCAAATGGGTTTTGTCGTTTCAATACCACCTTAATATTTCATATAGTAGTTGTAAAAATTTAGGAGTGTTATTGGTTTTGTGTATTTTAAAGAGTTATAACTTTTGAAGAGTTTTGTTATTCAATCTTGAATCAAAAAGACTATTTATAAAATGTTGTTTTATATCCAAAATAATTTATTAAAACTTTTAAAATTTGAGAGACACTTTTTCCAAAAAAAAATACTATGTGCAGACTTTGCGAGCATTTGGCCTACTTGCGTCGTTTGCATGCATCTGACAGACTTTGCAGATATTTAGTAGACTCTACAAGTATCTGATAGACTTTGCAGACTATGTGAGCATCTACCAGACTTTACACAGATTTAGCAGATATTTTACAGATTCTGCTAAATAACAGACATATTTTGCGGATATTGGCAGACTATGCATAAGTATCAGCACATTTTGCTGGAATAAGTGGTAGACTTTGCAAATGTTTGGCAGACTTTGCTGATACTGCAGAATAGTTTGCTGACTCTGCAAATATTTGACAGACTATGTGAGCATTTGACACACTCTGCAAGCATTTGACAAATTTTAGGAACAATTAACAGATTCTGCATGTATTTTGCAGACTCTGCGAGTATTTGACAGACTTTGCAAGTATTTGACAGACTTTGCGAGCATTAGGCAGATTCTGCAAGTATTTTGTAGAATTTTCAAGTATTTGACAGACTTTGCGAACATCTGAAAAATTTTGTAAAAATTTGGCAGAGTCTCATAATATTTTGTAGACTTTTATAATGATTTTTTGTTTTATTTTTTAACTTTGTTCTTTGACCATAATCAAATGTTTAGGTAGAAAAATTTATTACAAAATGCAGTTCTAATTATAAATATGAATTTAAAATAATTAATCAAATATAATGAAATTTTACTTTAATTATTTAATTATTTATTAGTTAGAAAGTATAATTTTTGTATTATGGAAAATATATTTCTAGATTAGGTCATTTTAGCATTAAATTTAAAAGAGGTTACTATAGCTATTCTTTAAAATAGTAAGTTATCTTAGAAAACTAATTTATGTTCATTATAAGTCATATGTTATTTAATTGATGATTTCAGAAATTTATTTAAAGTCATGCGTTATGGAAGGCATGCGTTATTTAATAGTAGATTTTCATATATTACGTAATCAAAGCGGAAAATTGCATATTCACAATTTGGTGGAAAAATTGAGAGATTGTAAAAATAGGTTAAGTTGGTTTGATTCAATTTTTAAAAATTGATGGATCAAATGGTTAACCATCAACCCATGAAAATCAAATCCATTTGACCCATCAACTCATTTGACTTATCAACCTATCATGGTCAAACATTTTAACTCATTATGATTCATGGGTTGGGTTGGGTTGGGTCATACATATGAAACAATTTGACAACCCTAGTTATATAGTATAACCAAAACATGATTTACAATTTTTTTTGCCAAAAATAGAAAATCTGTAATTTTTCCACACAAAAAAATAGATCCAAAATTTTTCCGCCAAAAAATGGATCTATATTTTTTCTACCAAAAACTTGATTTTGTTTTCCCAACAAAATGCAAATCCGTAGTTTTTCCGTTAAACGAGAAATCCGCAATTTTTTGCAAAAAATGGTTACATATTTTTCCCGCTTAAAACTTGATTCCGTATTTTTTCACTAATATATAAATCCGTAAAATGACAAATTCATAATTTTTCCAGCAAAAAAAAAATCTATAGTTTTTTCGCCAAAAATAATGATGATGATGATGGTGGTGATGGTATTTTCTGAGAATTATTTATTAGTTGATTTTATAGTCATTATTATTTAATTAATTAATTAATTGACTAATTAAATTAGTTTAATTAATTAATTGATTACTTAAATAGATTAACCCATTTAACATAATTACTTATAAGTACATATTGTACAATAGCCCTTCCATTTAACTAAATGAATTGGGCCAATATATTACCCATTTAACTCTTAATCTAGTGGGTAATGAGTTGGATTGACCCATTTAAATCATTTTGACATCCCTAGCTATACTTTATAAATTAATTAATTATATATATTAAAGCTTAATGCTTTGGAAAAGTTTATTACATTTAGACCATAATATATTTTTTAATTATATTTAAAGTCTATGAACTAAATTATTATTTTATTCGCATATTACTTTATAATATAAATATAAATATATATATTTATGTTATTTAACCAAATAAATCAATTATAATAAATTATTTTAAATTATTTTAAACTTAATGTTTTGGTAAAGTTTCATTAGAAATCATATAGAAAAACATTAGTATATCATTTATAACTTTTAAATGCTTCTTTTTATGGTTACTAAAAAATTTGATTGAATAATAAAAAGTATGATAATCTTCTAAAACCTCTTCCAATCAAATCCTAATATATTATGGAAGAGAGTTGTCGTCGAGTGAGGGGCCATCATCAATTGATCACAAACGATGTTAATTAAAAGTTCCAAATCAGTTACAAAATTAACCAGAATGAGCAATGGATCCCCGGCGACACTTAAAATACTGTTTTATAAGGTTTCTGTATTTCATAGTTTTCCTCCTACCCATTTTCATTTTCTTGGGTGAAAGGATGAACCGGAGTTTTTGTTCTCGTATATATATATATATATGTGTTTTCTTCAATAGAACGATACAATCTACCATATATATATATATATATATATTTCCTCAATAGAACGATACAATCTACCATATATATATTTCCTCAATAGAACGATACAATCTACCATTTTACACTTTCTGTCTTTATCTACCATGTTTTCTAGAATGTTAAAACTTGCGACTCTATGGTTTTTGGTAGCGTTGACTGATTTTTTTTTAAATTGTTGATGTTAAATATAAATGTATCGTTCTTTTCTAGTTTATTTGTTAAATCCAAATACAGTATATTGTAAGTGAAGTTAGCATAATCCGTTTCTTGGGAATTGAAATGCTTGAAAACCCACAAATTGGTAGGACGCAGAAGAAAATATTATAACGATGAAAGAAAACTTCTGTCGACACAAAAAAAAAAAATGATCAAAGAAAACCAATTAAAAAAATACCATCTTGATATCTATATAATTAATTAAAGGTTGGTTGTGAAATGATGAAGATATATAAACCATGTTGGTTAAGAGGCATGTGATAGTATTATTAAGGGTCGCATCTTAACCACCAGCCCAAAGACACGGCTTCCATTTCAGGACATGTGCCCTCTTTAAGTCTTTTTGACATTTTGCCGTTTAGTTTAGCCTTAATTAATATGAATAAATTTTAAAAATGTTAGTGCATACGAAAAAGCAAACGATTCATTTTCGCGCAACAATAGTTTCCTTGAACATGAACAAAATTTAATTTAATTCAATTTTTTTTGATAAAACATATTTTATTTGTTTAACCATCGTTTTGGATTTACTCTGCACGACGTCGACGGTCATGTGGTTAAGAAACATCGATGATTGTAATACTTAAACCAATTAATGAGTTGTTATACTTTGCAATCATGCAGGTGGCGTATAATTATAGTTAATAGTACAATACTATAGTTACCTCTTTAATTATTTTTCTTGGTTTAAGAAAGAAATATTGAGCCTCGGATACTTGGTACTTTTGTGATCTCTTCTCAAATGAGCTGTGAAATAATAAGTCATGTGTTCTGTTCTTCAGATCTTCCCAAAATTATTAAAAAAACTTATCTGCTTTAAACATAGTCAATAAAAATGACAAAGATTGTAATAATAAACGGTAATCGTTTATAAGATTTTATAATGGTTTAAACATATTAGTTAATGCCACATCTATTTTAATTTGAACCGAAGATCACATGTAGTTTAGTTTTATAAAAATTTGTAGTGCTAATATTTAGCTTAACTCTTGGTAGTTAAGTTATTTCTTTATTGTTAATGAAACAAAAAATTCTTTTTTTTTTCTTTTCGACATTCACGCCATCAACAAGAAATCCCAAGAACTTAAATGCACAATCCAGCTAGAGTGTAAATATTATATGCTCATAAATGGGGCCTTGAGGAAAATCGTAGGTCAGAGAGAGATACTAGACTTGGAATCTGGACAAGAAAGAAACCACTTTTAAATCTTTTTATTAATAAACTCCACAGATCTCCCATTCTGAGATGGAGAGGCAATAACAACGATTCAGACTGCCACCGTTTCCTTTGTCTTCTTTCGATCTTTATCTTTTTTCCTTCCTTCCTATTCTCAAAATTGTCGATCATAAAAAAAAAACAGAAGATTAACAAGACATGGGTACTGGTTGGCGTCGAGCATTTTGCACCACCGCTCCTAGAAACAGCGATGCGGCGGCGCCGGATCTCGACAAGCAACACTTGGGCTACACACTCAGTCCTAGTCCTAGCCCAAGAAGTTGCGTGAAGTTAGCTTTTCTTACCGGAGGAAGTAATCCATCAACTCCCCGACCGAGTTCTAGTCCTAGCCTACGTTATCGGACGGCCGATACCAAAACTCCCACGGCGGAACAAACACCGGAGCATCTTCACTGCAAAGTCCGAACGCCTAGAACGGCTACAAAAAGCCCAAGACCTTCTTTGGCCGCCAGCCCAAACCCGCCATCGCCTCAGTCACCGTTAAAACTCTCTCTGTTCCGCAACAGCTTCAAATTCAGAGTAAGAATCAGATATTCAGATGCTCAACAAAAGAGGACTCAAATCAATTAAAATGTTTCTGATGAAATTATTTAATTTTCCGCAGAGTAGTTGTGGGATTTGTTTGAACAGTGTGAAAACAGGACAAGGTACGGCGAAATATACAGCAGAGTGTTCACACGCGTTTCATTTTCCTTGTATTGCTGATTACGTACGTAAACACAACAAGCTTGTTTGTCCCGTTTGTAATTCCATTTGGAAAGACGCTTCTCTCCTTGCTCCTCATCAGAATGCAAATGAATCTCCCCAAGACGACGTCATTTCTGAAATCCAGGAGAAGCGCGTCGTCGCATCTTCTCCTAGAGTGAAACCGAAGCCAAAACAATCTGATTATCCAAGATATTATGATGACGACGAGTCTTTGTTCTCACCTCGGTTTGTCCCTATACCTGAAGCTGATGAGAATTGTGGAGGGGAAGAGGAGGATGACGTGGCTCAGTTTAAGGGATTTGTGGTGGATCCCAACCCTTCTTTTGCCGTTAAATCTCATGAGATTCCGGCTAATGGTCGAGATTTTGGAAATGTTCAGGTGAGTTTGTTACCTGAAGCTGCTGTTGTTTCTGTTGGATGTGGTTATGAGACTCGTGCAGTGGCCTTAAGGGTGAAGGCCCCGCCGCCTCTAGCTGCTAGAGGTGGTGTAGGGCGTAGGGTTTTAGATCCGTTGCAACGTGCGCCGGTGGATCTTGTGGCTGTAGTTGACGTAGGTGTGAATGGTGCAAAACTGCAAATGGTTAAACGAGCCATGAGGCTTGTGGTTTCCTCGCTTGGCTCGGCTGATCGGTTTTCTATCGTCGCGGCTGTTGCAACTACTCCCAAGAGACTCCTTCCGCTGAAGCGAATGACAGATCACGGCAAACGCGCCGCTGGAGTAGTGGTTGATGGGCTCCTTTGTAGTCAAGGTTACTACACAAGTGACGCTTTGAAAAAAGCAACGAGAGTGCTTGAGGATCGAAGGGAGAAAAACCCTGTAGCTAGCATCGTGCTCTTATCGGACGGTCAGGGTCAGTCAAGAGTCCATTCAAATCAACGGTCCACAATAACCCACGTTGGATCAACAAGATTTGCCCATATTGAGATCCCTGTTACCGAGTATGGTTTTGGAGAGAGTGGCGGATGTAGCAGTGCCCCTGCAGAGGAGGCTTTCGCAAAATGCATAGGAGGATTACTTAGTGTGGTAGTTCAAGATCTTAGGATCCAAATTCGGGTTGGATCAGGATCAGGACCATGTGAAATCTCAGCCGTTTATTTATGTAATGGACGGCCAACGTTAGTAAGCTCTGGTTCCGGATCAGTTCGGCTTGGGGACCTCTACGCAGGCGAGGAAAGAGAGCTTCTAGTGGAACTTAGGGTCCCGGCAACAGCCAGTATGGCCCACCAATTGTTGTCAGTTAGAGGTCTTTATAAAGATCCATCGACACAAGAAGTTGTGTATGGACGGGACCAGTCTCTTCGAGTGCCCCTGGCCGTAAGATCATCTTCTCCTCGAATCGAACAGCTGAGGAGCCTCTTCATAGCGACTCGAGCTGTTGCCGAATCACGGAGGCTGGTGGAATACGGGGAATGCACAAGCGCACACCACTTGCTGACGTCAGCACGTGCCTTGCTTGGACAGTCGGGAATGGCAGACGCGGCGGAGTACATAAAGGTCGTGGAGGCGGAGCTGGTGGAAGTTCAGTGGAGGGGACAACAACTAATGGAGTATCAAAGTCAGCACCAGAAGCAACAGATTCAACGGCGGAGATGGAGCGAGAGAGACACGTCAATGATGCTGATGGATGAAAACGGTGAGCCGTTGACTCCTGCGTCGGCGTGGAGAGCGGCTGAGAAGCTGGCTAAGATGGCTATGATGAAGAAGAGCGACCTGCACGGCTTTGAAAACGCTAGATTTTAATGTTATTTCTTATAATCATTTTTTTTTTGTTAGCAATAAATAAATTTTGTTTTTATTCTGAGAAAACAAAGGGAAATGTGGAGTGTTCAGGGTGTCATAATAGCAGACGGCGGAATACTTTTATTATTATTACCTATGATAATTTAACCAAGATTGTTTGGCAGATTTTCTTTCTCATTTTGTGATGCTGATCCTAACAAATTAATGGATAGATTGGATATAATTTTTAGCTGAAAAACTAGTTAGATTCAATATAAATTAATTATATGGTTATAAAGTGTTTATATATGTTTATATATTTATATATATATATATAAAGAAATTTGGAAAACAGGGAAAGAAATGGAAGTGAGGGAGTAAGTGGAGAGAGTACTACTCTACTTCTTTATTCTTATAGTGGCAGGAGACGAATGAGAGAAAATGACATATGTTTGATGAAGAGAAAAAAACAAAGTGATATGTAAAGGTGATGAGGATTAAAAAGAAAAAGTATAGAGATAGGTGTCAATGTGATGGATAATCACATGTTTCATGTGTTCTTAATACTCAATCTTGACTATCCATCACTAGTAACATAAAAGCCATTATGATAACACATCTCTTTGATGTATATATTTTGCGTGTTATTTGCTATCTCGTTAAAAATCTTATCATGAAAAAATTAAATGGAATAAAAATCATGATCAGAGAAAAAGAGTGCAGCCATGCACATCATCATATTTCTCCCTATGAAAGCATCATCTCCTAGAGATGCATATTGATCAACTGAATCTTCTTTTTGAATGTTGAACTATGGTCACCTTTGTTAATAGATCTGCTTCAAGGTCACTTGCGCAAACGCGCTGATATTAATTTCTTTGTTCTTCTCGAGTTTGTGCGATTAGGAAAAAAACCTCGAAGACATATTTCTTGTAATGTCACTACTAATAAATTCTTCTATTATTTGTATGGCACCCCATTTAGCGCAATGATTTTAACATCATTTGGAGAAGTGACGAAACATATCTCGTTTGAAACCCATCTTTATGTAGATCTTAAAAATATTTTGCATCTGCAAAACCTACTAGACCAAACTCGGGAATTTCTAGAATAAAATAATTTTAAGGCAAACATACCTTTAAAATAACATAAGATATGTTTTATCTCATCTCAATTTATGCATGTAGGGAATGAGTTATAATATTCTGCAAGTAAATTAGTAGCAAATAATATTTTTTGTCTAATATAATTTGTAAGATATAAAAATCTACCGATAGTACACATATAAGGTACTTCGGGATATAGTGCTTCCTTGTTATCTTGACAAGATCTCGATGGATTCTTCTAAACATTCAAAGGTCATTGACCATTAGAGTATTTAAGGGTTTGCTTTATCTATAATAAAGCATTCTAAGATCATTTTGATATAACTTGATTGATGCATAAATATTTTATCTTGGAAATATTATATTTATAAGATATTTTATTTTTGAACTCTTCTTTCATATAAGTTCTTGCATCACCAGTTTCTTTTTGAGTTCGAATTATGCTTAAATCATCAAGATATACAACACTAATCATGAATACAGATGAAGATTTCTTTATAAAGATGCAAGGATATATTTTACTATTTACACACCCTTTCTTTAAAAAATATTCATTTAAGAAATTGGGCCTCTGGATTAATTAAATCCATAAAATGATTAATGTAATTTGATTGCACACAACCTCTTGGAAAGTACTTAATATAACATCTATTTGCTAAATTTTCAATTGGAATACATGAAGACAATTTTTATCTTTTCAAAGTTTTTTTTTTCAACTCTTCTAAAGTTTTGATGATGTTCAAAAGATCATGTTTAAAAACTTCTCTCGGAACATAATAATGATGTCAAAAATCTTTCAGGGATTAAACTCTTCAAGCATTTACCTTGAGGCACATATCAAGTCGCTCATATAGTATCAAACATTTATTTATCGGGTATTTTAACAAAAACATGCACGACTTACCCTTTTTAATATATCATAATACCTTTTGATGCTTTGACTATTGCTCCAAAATTTTTTGATTTTTCATACGAGATTGATATAGATTTGGCTGCCTCTTTTATTATTGGGCAATATTTTTCTCCTTACGCTCAACATATAGTGGAGATTCATGATCCTCATTAATTACATCACACACACTGTTGTCAACAATCATTTTCTCTTTGCTTCTATATTTTCCTGTAATGACATGGTTAATTGATATGTCATAGTTTTAATTCGTCCATTGACTCCATATGATTTTAGTGTCTTTTATTGAGTATAGAATATGTTTTATGTCTTTTGGCTTTGTTTAGAGTTTTACAGGAAGATTTGGATTTGCTTGAGATGTTTTAAAGCTACAAAAATCAAAGGAAATGCAACAAAGATCAACCAGTTCAAATATGGATCGAACAGAACAAAAGAAGGTTCAAACATACTGATGTTTAAATGGAATGGTGCATTTTGAAGCAGAGATCAAAAGATCCAAAAGGATACCTATCGATCCGCGATGCAGATTTTTCTTAAATTCCAGCTGACTTAGGAACCGACTTAGAGCTTTCTTATTCTCATATAAATAGTGTTGCACGAGTTTTCTGCAGTTATAACTTGTCTTTTATAATTTTCAGAGTTTTTCATAGTTTAAGGGAGAAGAAATCTCATCTCTTAGAGAAGTATTTTCCAAATCTTGTTAAGCCGATATTGTTATTTTGGATTGATTTTATGCAATAATTATATTTATTTATCATGATTTCATCTACTATGTCTGAGTACTAATCCACTAGTTGGGTTTATGGTTTGTTCAAAGGGATTCGATGATTGATTAGGTTTAGGTTATTTAAATTAGAGATTTATCATTATACTTCTTCATCTTTGTGTTCTTAATGCTTAAGTTAGCTTAATCACATAACTTATGATCTATAGGTTTAATCTATACGCCAAAAACGAATGTTAGGTTATCGGAATCAACAATAGATGAGCTTAGACGGGAATATCCAACGGAAGTTGAAGTTATGTTGTCTTTGTGAACTTTTATCAAAACTTGTTTAGATTGCTGGCATGTTTATTTAGGATTCGCATACTAGTACTACTAGGGAGTCCTGGTTATTTATGTTTAGATAGTTAGCACTACAGGAGTAGGTTAGCTTTAGAATAGTGTTTCGAGTTTGAGAACGATTTGTTAACAAATCCCTAATAAATTAGATGATTTAGTCGATCATTGATACCTGAGACATTCCCTGTGTCCAGTGTCTTTCTCCATAAGTTTAATTTTTTTAACTTACTGTTATTTACTTTTTGCAATCGTGACTTCAAAACAACTATATTACGTTCTAGATCTATTTGTTGCATCACAACTTGTAGTGTGACATTGGTCTCTGTGGGATTTGATCCTAATATTTACTACAACGCACAAGTGTGCACTTGCAGTGATTGAGAAGGTTAAAACCTGATACATTAAGTTTTTGGCGCCATTGTTGGGAACCAATACGTTGCCTACGAGTTTTTGTTTCGAGTCTAGTCTATTTTTCTACATGAATAAAGTAATTTAAATTTCTATATTTCAACTTCATTATTCACATAAAAAATCTACACTACGTCCAATATTTTTTAGTTTCACCTTGTCATTTGTTTTTCCGAGCAGAGTGTGAAATCTGGAAAAATGAATCCGCTGACTGGTGGTGATGCTCTTGCTTAGCTCTGGGCGAGATGTTATTTCGGCAAGATCTTTGTTGTCCTTCTGCTCTCCTCTGATTCAGATCTTATCTCGGTGCCCAGCTAAATATATTTTCTTTCTTGCACTTTCACTTGATAAAATCCTTCGTTATTCTTCATTTCTTGGCTTTTTTGACAACATCTTCTTACTCAACCCTTAAATCACTAGCTCTCAATTTTTTATTCCAATCTTAGGCTCTATACCTTAAGATGTTTAGTTTTTGCAACTTCCTTTCTTTTCCAGCAGAAGCCCCACTGCCTTGCTTTCCCCTCTAGATCTATATTTGAGTATGAGAATTAGTTTCGGCAGAAGCAATTTTCTCAGAGTGGATCTCTGTAGTGGTGTACCCAGGGGAAAAATATAACATGTAAAAAATAACATAGAGGAGCATCGATCACTCGAAGGGGTGCATTTTAACCATTTTGCCATTATTAAATATCATATGTAGATTTATTTACTCTATGATTTATTTAAATATTATTTATATAAAATTTAAATACCATTTTAATCCAAACAATTTACGATATGATTGACTTAAACATCACTTTAATCCAATTAGTCCTTTATTAAATACCATTTTAATCCAATCATTTTACTTTATAATTTATTTAACACTTAACTAAAAATTAAATAGATTTATGTGTTAATTTAATCTATTAAATTGGATAGATGATACACGACTTTTTAGGGTCTATCGAATAACCCAAATACGTTGACTAAGTTGGAATCAATCCACAGAGAAACTAGAATGACGCACTTGGAATGCAAGTCCTATTTCAATCTAAGCTAAATAGAGTTTGTGATTTAGAAACCAAATTCAAACTTAAAACAAAGCGGGAAATAACAAAAAATGGATAGAAATCAAATAAGAAAATCGATGAGTCTCGGGAATGGCAACGATCTAGATGAGATGATGAATGTTTGATTAAGCGAAGAACATATTAAGAACACTTTCCTAGGCTAAGGATCACTATCTAGACTAATCCACTTTCATGGCATTAATCTCTACACCAATCAATGAATCATCAACAACTTCAGTTCGCAATTCAAAGATTAATGATCATTAAGAAACATGTCTAATCCAACCACTAATCACTCTAACCAACTACTTCCATAAGCTAAGCATGAAAAATACATTTAGGTTCTTTCATGCATTTCATCAAACATCTTCTGGGCATTAAATGCTAATCATCTAGATTTCTCAACTACAATCTTAATCTAGCATTACTAATAACCTAAATGAAAATTACTTAAGATCTAGCCTAAACATCATCATTAACTCATCAAATCATCACAATCAACGAAACCCTAAACTCATCTAAAAGACTAGTCACTCATAATCATGAAAACACAAATCAATTGGTTTGGTAGATGATTAATCATGATTAAGAGAAAAATAGATGAAAGATTTAAAGAAAGAAAGAGATTTAATACTTTGAAATTGAAAGATTCATACAAAGATCCAAAAGAGGCTAAGAGAGAATCTCATACACAAAGCATAGGGGTTTCTAATTAGGTTTAGAGTATTTTTATAATAGAAAGAAAAAGAAAGCTAAGTAAATCAACATTAAACCAAGACAAGTCATGATAAATCAGATTCAAACCGGTTTAGAGACGAAATTAAGGGATCTGGGCCGATCCAGTGGTTACACAAAACCACATGAGGAAGCTGCTGGAACTCCATGGGGTGCTGACGCCGCTGCTGTTGGCCGCTGTGACTCCATGGGGTACCGAAACCGCTGCTGCTAGCCGCTGTGAGTCCATGGCGTGTTAAAGCTGCTGCATCATGTCCACCAATTCACCAGGGGCAGTTTCTTCAAGTGTTCCACGGTGCCGCGATGCTGCTAAGTCATGCTGCGGAAGCCCCACGATGTTGCTATATCGCGGGAGAAGCCCGCTGAGTCCCCATGATGTCGCCATGCCGCTGCGGTTTCTTGCTAGAGTCCCAGCCAGTTCTTGTTACTTCCAAATACCCCTCTTTTGATCCTTTTCTCACCCTTTGGTCCTCTTGCTGCACTCTTTAAGTTAAATACCTACAATACAAGGAAGATATTCAAATGTGTACCTAATGTCTTGAATGAGCAATGCAAAGACAAGGTACTAATGATAAATCAATGCTTAAAAACACCAAAAATACAATATATCAACTCCCGCAAACTTATTTCTTGCTTGTCCGCAAGAAAGCGTTGAGAGACAAGCCGAGAAAAAGGTGTGAAACACGGGGACTTAAAACCACGAAGTATCAAACAAAGGATTCAACGCATTGTCATCAAAAATAGTTAGATGGTGCAATAATGAACATCTTACTCTTTCGTACTTCTCCATGTTCATCTCAATGCAAATTTCTAATGCAACCCCTAAACTCAAGCATAGACTCACAATCAAAATAGAAGACATTTCTTTAACATTCATTAAGGTGTTTAGTGTGGTCTTGCTTAGGGAAATAAAATCAATCTCATTCGATTTTGGGTTAAGCTTTTTGAGGTGGCTTCAAAAGAGTTTTCCTTTGGGTGGTTTCTCTCAAAATATAGGAATGCTAGTCAAATGCAAAATCTATCTAAGAATGAGAACAACTGATGCATACAAAGCTTAACTCTCGTTATTCTACCCCATAGCACGAAACACATCCTAGTTTCTACCTTTTTCATATTCTTCTCATTCTCTTTTTCAACCCCAAGACAATAGACTCTTTGGTCGTTATAATACTTAACCTCATGATCAATCTCTTTTCTTAGTCTCTTAGGGAAAACTTTTTAGTTCAACACTTAGCTCTTTTCTATCTCTTTTCTTAGCTCTCATTTGCTCCCTATACTTATTTCTTTGTAAAATCTTAGGGAAGCTACACTTTTCTTTTCTTTTTTGTACTGGAGACTTAGAGCTTTTGCTCTATTACTCAGTTTCCCTAGGGGCTCTTTTCATAGCATTGATTAAGTTTTGATTTTCACCATTTACTTTTTCTTCTTTCCCAACACCCAAATCAATACCTAATCTAACCATTAAGTCTTTCATTCCCATTTTAATAACTAGACTTACCATTACTAGCTAAAACGAGAGTTAATCATTTGTTGTTCCTGATACTCTCAAGTTTTTGCAAAATCATAGCATTATCAACAAAAATCCTCACTCATCAAATTAATCAAAGTGTTTGAAGGAATTGGTTAAGGTCAAGGTTAGTGGTAGAAATGAATTAAAAAAACTCAAATTTGACTTATAGTCTACCATGAGAATATATTCAAATCATCATAAGCAAGAAGATTAGATTTAAATTAGGTTTAAGTTCATAGAGATGCTTCAAGAATAAAGTGAGCTTTACCAAAGTAGAAGTTGAATTTTGAAAGATGCAAAGGTCCAAACATGGATTTTTCATTTTTCAAAGATGCTCAAGCAACAAATAACCATGACTAAGGGCAACGATCTTAATCCTAAGCAAGAACTTCTACAAGGCAAAAATTCCAAATGCATATGCAAATCTAAATGCTTGTAGACTAAATCTTAATATGCAAATGATACTACATGCTTTTGTTTTTTTTGTGTTTTTGAAAATTTTCAAAAAACATTTTTAGCGTTTTTCAATGCACATAAGTGTATGCATGAGACTCAAATATGCAAAAAGGAAAATAAGAACACAAAACACATGATTAGTAGACGGATCTCTCCTCCAAAATTACTTCACACCGTCTTGGTGTGAAATAAAATTCAAGAAAGAGACTAACAAAAACACAAAACAAAATGCTAGAAAAAGAAAACTATAGACAAAGGAGTGAATGGTACCTTAGTTCGAAGAGATGGAATCGGGTGAATCCATTGATGGGAGGGAGAGTGGAGGGTGAATTGTGGAGTTGATTCTGTCCTTGAAACTTGGTCCCCAGTTAGTGAGCTCGATCTTTAGGACCTTTGCCATGAACTCTTTGATGAAGTCCGGTTCTTACTCTTTTACACCCGGTACCAAAATCACTCTAGTCTTGGCAAAAGGTTTGGAGGTACCTATGCTCTTGATCTTCCACTCTATAGCATCTTTAATGTGTCTCATCGGATGCAAGGTGATAATGGATGTGATTGATGGCCATAATCAGGCATCTTGCCTTTCTTGATCTCTTTCCTTGGATCCACCATCTTTGGCTCATACAATAAAGTATTTAGAATATCACCATTATCAAAGAACCTCTCACCAGACTCCTAAAGTTGATTCTTCACATTCAAGACCTTTCCAATTCTCCATTGGTGATTGTTTCAAAAAATATGGTAGAGGAAGTCTTGATGGGGTAAGCAACCTTGGGATTCACATGGGTGAGAGTCACTCTCTTGGTTGGGAAGTCGATGCTTGCTCCTGCCGTGTTGAGAAACGGAGTTCCAAGAATGAGGGGGAGCTTATCCGGTTTCCCTCTACCCACAACTATGAAGTCTATTAGGACTAAGAAATCTCCAACTATAAGAGGATAGTCTTCAAGTAACCCAAGTGCAGGTTTCAAAGAAGCATCTCCATATGTGATCGAAGTGGAGTGTTCCTTCATCCCTTTACAACCAAGACTCTACATCATTTCAAGAGACATGACGTTCACACTCGCTACAGAGTCACACAAGGCATTATCAACTTTCGAATCTCCAAAGGAGCAAGAAATGAGGAATGTATCAGGATCTTTAATCTTTGGGATAGTCTTTGGTGCAAGTGGTGATTCACTTGGTGGTTCATATAACCTCATTACTTCCTCTACCTTCACCCGGTTATCAAGGATGGCGTGAATGAACTTCTTGTGGATAGACACTTGGTAAAAGTTATCCATATAAGGAAATGGAATCCAATCTCATTCATACTTGCCTTGAATCTTGGAAGCACTTTATTTTGTGCTTTGGTATAGAATTTCCCGGGAAATGGTAGTGGAGGCTAATAAGAGAAGTCTAGAGAGCTCTTCTACATCTCTTTCATGGTCATTATCATTACTTGTGAGGATGTCATTACAAAACTCCTTAGGATTTGTGTTGGTTTTACCCGATAATGCTCCACTTTGATTCTTTAATCTTGAAAAGGCTTGAGCGACCTTGAGATCAATGGTATTCATATGAGAAGCCAAGCTATTGATCTTTCCATCAAGATCACTATATATCTCATCTATCTTGTTGTGCATCTCAACAAACTTCTTACCAAACTCTTCATAACCCTTAGTTTGCCCCTCTAAGATTCTCTCCAACATTGTATTCATCTCATTTTCTTGAGGTGGTGTTTGAATAGATGAGTTTACTTGGTTAGAGAATTGAAGCCTTGTTTGAAACCCTTGTTGGTTGATGTATGGGTAGGTTTGATCTTGGGGATTCTCCATATTCGGGTTCCTATAGGAGAAAATTGGGATGACTCTTATAGTTTGGGTTGGATCCCTTGTTGTAACCTTGGCCTTGGTTGCCTATATAGTTCATCTCTTCTTGTCGCATAACACAACCTTCGATTCCAACCTCTTGATAACCTTGGAATCCCCCACTTTCATCCACACAGTTGATTGGTCGTTTGTTAGCTTAGAGAAACTTATCAATCTTCTCATTCAATGCCTTAAGCTCCTTAAGGTTATGATCATTCACTTCGACACCATCCCTTGATGTGCGATCGTAATCATCCCCGTAGTTACCATAACTTTGAGCCAAGTTTTCTACCAACAACATTCCATCTTCCGCACCTTGTCCCAAGAGTTTCCATTGCTAGCGGTATCCAATAGTATCCGGTACTCAATATATATTCTTTCGAGAATCCATGGTATGGAAATTGTGATGCATATCCTTTAAACCTCTTCCAAGCTTCACAAAGACTCTCCACTACAAGAAAACTACCGGAAACAGATGGATTATTCCGTCGGAAAGGGCGTTTTCTGATGGATTTCTGACGGAATCATCCGTCTGTTCTAGCTCATCGGAAATGAAAAGTTTGTCAGAAATCCATCAAAATTTCTGACGGAATCCCGACGGATTGCCAAAGGTCCTTATTCTGATGGATTACCTACAGATCCCATTGGTCGGTAAATCCATCGGAAATCCGTTGGTACCAAATCCATCGGTACTAAATCCGTCGAAAATCCATTGGAATATTCCATTGGAATTCTGACAGATTTAGTACCAACGGATTTCCAACGGACCATTTCCCGACGGATTTCTGACGGACAAGTCATATTTTAGTTTTTTTTTAATTAATTAATTATATAAATAATTTTGATTTAAATATATTAAAAATATAAATTAAACTAAAATTTAATTAATAAATTACGGAAATTAAAATTAAATATGAAATTATCCAATATTCAAACAAAATAAAATAAAATATTATAAATTTAAATAAAAAACAAATTTTAAAACTAGAAAACTATTGTGGTGGCGGTGGTGGATATCAAGCCATGAAAGCTCGCATTTCTTGCATTTCCGTTCTCATATCTCGGACATCTTGCGCTTGTTGTCTGAGTTGCTCCTGATCTATCCTCCGAGCATCTTCAAGCATACCAACCTTCGTCTTCAAACTCTCAAGCTCGGTAATTTTCTCTACAAGTTCTGCCCTAATATCTGAACTTGAAGAGTACTGTGAAGACACAGAAGATGGCGAATCTTGCGGAAGACCAAATAGACGATCTTTTGTTTTTGGAGTAGCCTGCAAAATAAATTAAAAGGAAAGTTTATGTAAAGAACAAGTAAAATACAAAAAAAGTATAAGAAAATGTTTTAAAAGACTATGCTCATACACGAATTCGTTCAATGTCTCGATTGGAACTTCTGTACAGGCAGGAGTTCCATCAACGTGTGGTTGAGATTGGAGAAACTCTTCACCCAGCTGGTTCACGGTATCGACGATCTCCTGAGCAACTCCATCTTGTATGAGGCCGGTCTTTTTGTTGGTGTGGAAATCGGTGAGCAACCTCAGGTTCGATGGTTCCACACCATCTTTTTGAAACTATAATAAATAATGAATAAATATAAACTATAAGTTAAATATAAATATTATGAATGAAATAACTTACAAGTTGTTTGTGCCGTGTTTTCTTGCTTGTTGCTCCCAAATTGTGCGTCGCCATTCCTTTTCCTTTTCGGTCACTCCTGCGGTTGGTTGAATGGGTTGCAGCATCGGCAATGGTCTTCTCTTGCTTCCAATACTCGATGAACCCGTTCCATAGCTCCGGGTTCGCAAGAAACTCTCTTGGAATGTCATTCGCATTCCACTTGTCTTTTCGCTCGTTCAGCTTGTGAGAGTACATTAATCCAGCTTTTTTATCGAACTCACATCTAATTATAGATGTGAGTTGCGGCTCCCATGTGAATTCTTGCTGCAAAAAGAAAATAGTAGTTAAAAAAATATATATATCATATTAAAATTATATTTAATATATAATAAAAATTTACCAACATTAAACGAAGACAACTCATGATAAATCAGATTCAAGCCAGTTTAAGGATGATATTGAGGGATCTGAGCCGGTCCAGCGGTTACGCAAAACCGCTGGAGGAAGCCGTTGGAACTCTACGGGGTGCTGAAGCCGCTGCTGTTGGCCGCTTTGACTCCATGGGGGTACCAAAACCGCTGAAACTAGCTGCTGTGAGTCCACAACGTGTTGAAGCTGTTGCATCATGTCCACCAATTCACCAGAGACAGTTTCTTCTGTTCCATGGTGCCGCGATGCCGCTACGTCATGCCGCAGAAGCCTCACGATGTTGCTATGCCGCGGGAGAAGCCCGTTGAGTCCCCAGGAAGTCACCATGCTGCTGCGGTTCCTCACCAAACTCGCAGCCGGTTCTTGT
Organism: Cardamine occulta; assembly: GCA_028015245.1. Taxonomy (NCBI): domain Eukaryota; kingdom Viridiplantae; phylum Streptophyta; class Magnoliopsida; order Brassicales; family Brassicaceae; genus Cardamine; species Cardamine occulta. The sequence goes on from CM051393.1 coordinate 7,297,092, forward strand.
TACTTCCAAATATCCCTCTTTTCATCCTTTTAACTTAAATAACTACAAGATATGCAAATGTGTACCTAATGTCCTAAATGAGCAATGCAAAGACAAGAAATTGATGATAAATCAATGCTTAAAAACACTAAAAACACAATATATCAATAGATTTATTGGTTAATCCAATTAATTTACTCTATTATTTATTTAACAATTAACCAATTAGGATAATGAATTAGGTTGGACTATACTCAATCATTTTTTTTTCCGTTCAAATAATTATAACGTGTGAAAAACTTTAATTGGAGTCTAAATATTATGAAAATTTAAAAATGTAAATTTGAAAAGAATTTTTTTATTGAAGAAATCAGATTTAACATATTTTAGAAAAAATGGAAAGTAATTTTTTTGTTGGTTTTCCGTTCGGATTAAGGAAACAAACAACAAAATTTTTTTACATATGTCATAACCTTATCAATCAATCGACACATATTCTGATCTTAGTAATTAGAATTTTGACATATGTCGATCTCACGTGAGAACAATAAAAGTTTATATAATAAGATTGTACATGAATAGTGCCAAAATGTGACACTGAAATCGATGAGATTGATTTTTTAGCAACAACAGACTAAGGAAGCATCTGAAATGTGAAAGCCATCAAATTAAGAAGAGATTGCAAGTTTTCATCTTTTTTACACTACTATTTTATTTTACTCAAGCGTTCGTTTTTCAGTTACAATGTGATGAGTCTACTAGAACTCTTATATTTAAGGAGATGTGATATTTCCCATGGTACTCTCGTTTGGTCTTCTTCTATGCGGTATGGTAGCGGTACATAAATCTACCGTCTTTCTTTCACGAGCTTGTACAATCAATTTGCATTTACGTTTTCAGCAAAATTTAGAATTTTCCTTGATCCAAAGTAACTTGCTGATCTTAGTTTGCTTATTATTCCTTTTCTTTTTTTTTTTGTCAAAGCTACTTAAATGGGCTGTAACAGTATACTACAGTTCGAAGTGAATGCATGGACGACTCTTTAACCCAAATTATTGGTCTCCCCAACAGGGCCCTAAGCGAAACCAAAAATATGATATGATATTTTCACAAATAAATTTTAAAAGTTTTTGTTTATTATAAAATATTTTTATTTTTCTTTTATCTTTCTAAAAGTAAATATAATAATATTTTTTATTATATTAGCAAATGTAGATATGTAATTCAGTTGCCCAAATGTTTTAAAGATGCTAACCCTATAAAACTACTTTAAAAGATAAAATTATACATATATAAATGTATGCATTTCCTCTTTAAGATTAGAAAACTAATATTTGTATTTTTATTTAAATTACTTTATAAATCTAAAAAATGATGGATCCACGTAATCCAGATGAAAAACATAAAAGACATGAAAAACATATAAATTAGAGAAATATTTACATAAAAAATAAATGAATACAATATGAAGTGGATGAAATGTGGACACCACATCACCAGTATTTAAAGAATAATTTTTTGTTTCAAATGAAACGCCCTAAGCTGCCGCTTATGTGGCTTACCCTCAGGGCCGACACTACTAATATTTGTAAGTTTTTTTATTTAAATTACTTCATAAATCTACAAAAAGGGTGGATCCACGTGATCCCAACAAATCAATACATGGATAAAAACATATAATTAGAGAAAAATTTACATAAAAAAAATAAATGAATACAATATAAAGTTGATGAAATGTGCACACCATATCACCAATATTTTAAGAAGAATTTTGTGTTTCAAATGAAGGGGCCGAAGCTGCCGCTTATGTGGCTTACCCTCAGGGTCGGCACTGCTCCCCAAGGTTATAAGAATCGATCATCGTAAAGGTATGTAGATAGCCTTGAATATTCATACCTCTAGTGATTCTTTTTCTTTTGGCATAGACTTGAAATTTCAAGAGACTCATTTGATGTTTCAATCTGAAACGACCGTATCCGGTTTTTTTTACCAAGTAATTAATATTCCCATAAATATTAATTATTCCTCAAAACAAATCAATATCATGCTTTTGTTGTTGATTCATGTTCCTTAACAACCTGGTAATAGTATAGATGTCTATTTAGAACCTCTCATTGAAGATCTAAACCATCTATGGAACAATGGAGAGGTAACTTATGATGCCTTTAGTAGATCAATCTTTACTCTTAAGGCAATGCTGTTGTGGACAATAAGTGATTTTCCAGCATATGAGAACCTTGCTGGCTGCAAAGTGAAGGGTACAATGGGCTGTCCATTATGTGGGAAAAATACAGATAGAATGTGGTTAAAGTTCAGCACAAAACATGTCTACATGTGCCACAGAAAGGGTTTGCCACCAACACATAGTTTTAGGAGAAAGAAGAAGTGGTTTGATGGAAAATCTGAACAAGGGAGAAGAGGAAGAATATTAACAGGAAGTGAAATTTTTCAAAACCTGAGAAATTACAACAATGACTTTGGAAACTTTCAAAGATCTGCAAGTAAGAGAAAAAGGACTGAGTGTACTGAGTTAGGTTTTGATAGTGAGGACTCATCCAGTGAATCAGAAGAAGAAGAAGAAGTACAAGTTGATGAGGATGAGTTATCCAGATGGAAGAAGAGGTCAATATTTTTCAAGTTACCTTACTGGGAGGTAAATGGTTAATGTCATCTGCTTCTTTTGTTTTCAAAATTTGTCAATTAAGCTTTGTTTAACTTTTGTTTTCTGTTTGTGTTTTGATTAGGAACTCCTGGTGAGGCATAACCTAGATGTAATGCATGTGGAGAGGAATGTGGCTGCAAGTATACTTTCTACATTGTTACACTGTGGTAAATCAAAAGATGGTCTTCCGGCTCGTAAATATCTGGAAGAGCTTGGTATTAGGCAGGATTTGCACGCTACCACCAAGGGAAAAAGAACTTATCTTCCTGCAGCACCGTGGTCTTTGTCTGAGATAGAGTAGAAGATTTTTTGCTGGCGACTATTTCACTTCAAAGGCCCTGATGGTTATTATTCTAACATATGAAGAGGAGTATCATTAGATGACTGCAAAGTCACAGGTCTGAAATCACACGACTACCACGTGTTAATGCAGCAGCTTCTACCCATTGCACTTAAAGGGTTGTTACCTAAAGGTCCTAGGGTAGCAAGTTTTCGTTTATGTGCGTTCTTCAATCACTTGTGCCAGAGAGTTATAGGCAGAGATCAGCTTTTGGTTATGGAAGCAGAGATTGTTGAGACTATGTGCTTGTTTGAAAGGTTTTTTCCACCAAGTTTCTTTGACATCATGGTCGATTTGACTGTGCATCTAGGAAGGAAAGCCCGGCTTGGTGGACTAGTCCATTTTAGATGGATGTACCCATTTGAGAGGTATTAGATATTTTTACTATTTTAAATTGACAATTCTGTTGCTAATCTATCTGTCGTCACATATTTCAGGTATATGAAAGTTCTTAAAGACTTTGTGAGAAATCCTACAAGGGCCAGAGGGGTGTATTGCTGAGTCCTATCTAGCTGAGGAATGTATCCAGTTTTGCAGTGAATTTCTGAAGAAGACAACAAATGTACAGGAGAAAGTAGATAGAACCATGGAGTTTGAGAACAACTCAATCTTAGAGGATCGTCCAATATCCACAGGGACTACAATTACTCTTACTGAAATGGAGAAGAAAGTAGCACATCTTGCTATCATCCAAAAACTTGGCTATAGTTGAGCCTTATGTAGAGTAAGTATCATATTCTTTATATGTGTAGTTTAATTTTTTTTTTTTTTTTAATGAATAACATTATAACTCTTTTTTCTAATTTTTATCTTTTACAAGTGAGCATCTGCAGTATTTACAAGACTCAAATGAAAAGATGCCGACGTGATGCATCAATGTTATGGAGTATGCATACAAAGAATTTTGCATCTTGGCTGAAAGAAAATGTTAGTTATATGTTCTTACAAGTTCTCTTTTTATGGTAGGCCTACTGTATAGGTGTTTGACTTATTTTAACTTGTTAGGTACCTCTTGATTCTACAGAACATGAAGAAACACTTAAGTGGTTAGCTTATGGTCCACGTTGTTCTGCAAGGTCGTATACAGGCTATATAGTCAATGGGCAACGGTTTCACAGAATATCAGTGGATAGAAAAAGTCAGAATAGTGGAGTTTATTATGAGGCTACAACAGTTTGTAGATCTAGTGCAAAAGACGTATCACAGGTGGTTGATTTGGTATCTTACTACGGTAGAGTAACTGACATCATTTTGCTGGACTACAATGTCTTCTATGTTCCTCTATTCCAGTGTCAGTGGGCAGTAAAGGGAAATGGAGTGAAGATTGAGGATGATTTTACACTGGTTAACTTGAATCATAGTCAAGCCTCCTTTTTAAGTGATCCTTATATAATACTATCTCAAGCAAAACAAGTGTTTTACTCAAGGGAAAACGAGTCATCAAATTGGTATGTTGTAATGAAAGGTTCTACAAGAAGATACAATAAGAAAGATACTCAAGAGGGGAATGCAGACATTGGGCCATTGCCATCAAATATAGACATGGATGTTGACATTGATGAAGCTGCAAATGCCAGAACAGATTGTGAAGGCATATATGTGTGAAATGCAGTGTTTCTTGTTGTGTGCTGCTTTATTGTTTGATTGTTCTGTGCACTTTTTTATGAGTTGACTTAACTCTTTCTCTTGTAATTTTTCAGGTGAATTGAAATGGGACGGCCAAAGAAAAACAAGGGAGGGGAAAAAAATAGGCAGAAGGACAACAAAGCAGCTGATGAAGTTGAGTATGTGGGTCCAGTTGTAAGAGGTGATGACCATAAAGAGGAGACTCCCATAGCAGAACCAATTGAGAAATCTTTAGAAGAAGAACAGAATGATGATGAGCATCACTCGAGAGAGGAACAAAATGATGATGAGCATCACTCGAAAGGGCAGCAGAATGATAAAGAGCTTCTGGGTGAGGTTGAACTATCTGCAGATCCTGCTGTTGTTACATATAAGAGAAAGTGAGGACCGACAAGGATGAAAGACATAGCCAAAGATCTAACTACCAAAGTGCATGTGGATTTTAATTTCATGGGAGAACCTTAAGGTCCTAGTTCAATCACGTTGTCTTCGTATTTAGGTCCATTAGTCAGGGAACCCATTCCTATGACACTAGAAAGTTGAAAAAAAATCAGTGAAGAACCCTAGACAGTGCTCTAGAGATGTATCCAGGTGAGATTTTCTTTACAATGACATACTCTAAATCAAATTAATCAATTTGCAGCTTACTGTTTTGTTTTGTATGTGAGTGCAGGCAAGGTTTGACCTAGATGAAGAGTACCAAAGGGTTGCAGTACTTAAGCAGATGGGAAGCTTGTGGAGGTCCTCCAAATCACGCCTAGTAAAACATATTAATGATGCTGAGAATAACCAACAGAGGATGAATCTGCGACCTAAGAACGTAATCCAATTGAGTGGCGTAAATTTGTGAAGCACAAAACTAGCCCAGAATTCAAGGTATTCATTTGTAATTAAGTAAGGTCTTTGATAGATAGCATATTACATATTAACAATCATCTATTAGGTTGTGAGTTGTAGCTATAAGGAAAGAAGACGCAAACAGATTCCTCACACTTGTAGTCAGAAGGGAATGATTAGACTAACGGAAGAGATGGTAAGCTTACTACAGTTATGTTGTTTACTTATAAATGTTTAGAAAAGGCTACTGACTTATTTTGTTTACACAGAAAAGTAGTTTTGAAGACCCATCTGAAGTGACAAAGCTCAAAGTCTGGGTCAAATCACGGATCAGAAAAGATGGGACTCCTATTAACATAAATGCCGCTGAGAAGATTGTGAGTTCTAAATTTTGCTTCTAATGAGTTTTATTTGGTTTTGTTTATATTGCAAAGGCATTTGAATCTTTGTTTTTGGTATACAGAAAAAAGCAGCTGAGATTGTTAAGACTCCTACTCCATCATCTTGTACAAATCAAGATGAAGACACACTTATCAAACTGTTAGGACCTAAAAATCCTGGTCGTATGAGAGCAATGGGTAGAAATATCAGTAAGACCAAGTTAGCCTGCTTCCAAGTTAAGCACAAGAATATTTCTGAATTGCAAGAGAAACAAGTTCATCTCCAAGAAACAGTCAATCAGTTAAAAGCTGAACTTGCCAAAGTGAAAAACCAGGTTAGACACTTCTCCATTTATACGCTAAGATCATGAGTTATATTACATATACTAAGATGTGTTTTCTGTTTTTTGTTACAGAAACATGACAATGATTTATTTAGTGGTGAAAACTCAGCTGCAAGAGTAAGTCATTTGTATCAGGTCAGTGATTTATTTACTATTTTGCATTCTGACATTAATTATCCTAAACATTTTATAGAGTGTGAACAAGAGATCAGAACCGAGGTGTCTTCTGGTTGATTAGGCTGATAAAGCAGGAAACGTTGCTGAAGGACGTATTATTTCTACTGACCCAGAAGATATAGTGAATGACAGTCGATTAAGCCCTACAGATGTTTTAGTCTTGGTTGACGCTGCCACTGTACCATCAATATTTCTATGGAGACCTACAACTAAAATGCACACAATTGAGGATGCTATAGGACAGATGATTGCATGGCATAAGAATAGATGTGTTGAACTTGGTCAGAGAATCCAACCAGAAGATCTTGGAATACTGGTAAAGTTTTTAATTCATTGTCATAGTAATCAGGTTAATGATTGGCTATTGATGAGAATGTTTGGACTTTATGCTTGACAGGGCTCAAAACCAAATTCTCTAAACAAGTGCAAACTACTAGATTTGTCTGATGATGATCTAGTTGTTGCTGAAGGCCGTTGGCTAACACAAGACCGACACGCATTGGTTAATGGACTTCTTGTCGGACCGAAAGCTGTTAAAGTTTTTCTGGATGTGGTACATGAACCTGAAACATTTGTGTGGAGGCCGACGTTGGAGTTGGCATGCTTTGAGGACTGCTTAGGGTCTTTTGTATCATGGCCTGCTAAAAAAGTTGTCTTTGAAATCCCACCAGATGAAACAGGGCAAAAATCTAATTCTCACAACACTACATCAACTGAGCTATCACCCGAAAGAAACGCAGCAGACTCAGTTCTAAAAACTGTAACAAAAAACTTGAAGTCTCATTCTGAAATCAGTGTAGCAAAATAAGCAAAATCAGGATCAACATCATCAAAATCCACTACTGAGAAGTCTCCAGCAACAAGTTTGGTAAATATTTTGGTTTAATTTTAAATCATCTTCTGGTTTATAATCAATCTCTCAAGTTTAAATGGTTTATATTGTAAACATGGCAGCGTAAACATGGAGATGAAGCTATACAGGTGAATCAGAAGTGTAAATTGATCGATCTTAGTGGAAGGAAACAGGTTATTGCTGAAGGATGTGTGCATTCAACAGACCCATATCAAATGGTCAATTTTGTTTGATTGGGTCCAAATGCAGCTAGGGTGTGGGTAGATGCAGTTTTGGTAGATGATGCAGCAGTTTGGAGGGTAACAGATGAAATCAAATATTATGAAAGATGCACATGGTTCATCAATGGATAAATTGGTCATCTTTTGAATTTCTGAAACATAAGTAAGTTATCTAGTTAGTATGATGTTTACGCTTTGGTTTTGAAACTGCTACTGTGTTTGCTAAACTGAAGAAAGAGTTTGTTGATTGATGCAGGGAATGAAGAAACTTGGTCTGGGATTAGCTAGTTTTAGTTAGTTTTCAAACTAGGCTAATAAACTTATGCTATGTCTTATATATTTGGAAGTCAGACTTTTGATATGTTTGATGAATGATTTGTGTTTTCTGTGGTTGGTTTGGATTGGAACTTATGTTATGACAAGTTGTTTTATGTTAAGAATGAATCAAACAGGTTTATTGTATGCGGTTCTATAATGCAAAGCAACAAAAGATAGCACTCTGTAAAATCCTACAATAGCAAAAAAGAAATTGTTATAATCGTATATTATAGCATTAAAAATTAACTATGAATTAGTGTACTACAACATATTTGAAACATATAAATACATTTGTTATATCAACTCTCAAAAGTTATTGTTTGTAACATAAATTATAGCACATAATAAGTATCGTAAAATAAATAAATTTAGAACTTATACACAATTTTATAGCATTTTACAATGCTATCATTAAAAATATAATAGGAAGTTCTGATTGCTATTGTAGAAAAACCTATCACAGCACGAAATACGAATTGTAATCAACATCGAACTAAAAAAACATGTGCTATAGTAAAGTAAATAACATCATTAATTAAAATGCTATCGTATCTAAACCTATCGTAGCATACCAAAAAAATGCTATCGTGGGGAGGGGGGGACCTATGATAGCTGCTGCGGCAGACATAGCATTTACAAATTCACTATGAAACCCCTATGATAACATAATTTTCACGCTACAAATGTACATATTTCTTGTAGTGATGGTGGTGTACCAATTTTTGCCTCAGCTCAAGATCCTAATCGTGACTATTATCCCATAGCGTTTGGTGTACTCGATGGTGAGAATGATGCAAGTTGGACCTAGTTTTTGGAGATGCTGAAAACCATTATACGGACTCTTTCGAATTGGTATTTATGAGTGATAGAAATGCAAGGTTCATCAGCGCCATAACTAATGTGTATCCCCAGGCTCATCATGGGTATTGTATATGGCATTTGTCCCAAAATGTGAAAGGTCATGCTTCTAACATCAACAAAGACGTATCCGCATGGAGATTCATGGAGTGCAGTAGGCTTTACACAGTGGCTGAGTTCAACTGTGCTTATACTTTTTTTAAGATGAGATATTCTTCTGCGGCCAAGTATTTAGAGGAGAGTACCGAGAAAAAAAAGGCAAGGTATTGTTTTTCAGGAGAAAGATGCAACTTAGACACAAGCAACTATGTGGAATCTTTGAACAATGTTTTAAAGAGGCAAGGAGGTACTCCTTAATACCCATGCTTGATGCGATTGTTAAAACATTTTTTTAAAAGGTTTAATGAACATCGGAGGAGGGCGTGTCAGGATCGATTGAACATAAACTGGTGCCTTTAGTGGAGAACCGCATGCATGATTTATAGGCTGTTGCTGAGAAATTGATTGTGATGGAGCTAAACACTTTTGAGCTTGAATACAATGTCATCAGTAGTGATAGAAAACCTTATTTGGTGAACTTGCTCCTGAAAAGTTGCAGTTGAAAGGTATCCTTGTGTGCACGCACTAGCCGCTTTTATTGAATTCCTAAGGTATAAAGATAGAGGTCGTGATTTCCAATTACATGAGTTGTGTTCAAATATTATTAGACGGAGCTGTGGGCAATGGCGTATTACAAGATAATCTATATAGTGCCGGATATGTCTCAATGGGATATTTCAGATGACATCAAAAGCAAACAAATCATACCTCCTGATCGAAAAAAAAGAAGAAAGGAAGAAAAAAGTAAAAAGGTGATATATGATGATTTTGGCCCATATTTACTAATGTTTTCTAGTCCTTTTTAGTGTCTTTAGAGTCGTTTTTGAGTCTTATGAGGTCAGAAGGGAGTCTTGGAGCATGGATTGGATGGACTGGAGCTGTTGCGACTTTTGGAACAAAAAGGAGTGGATTCGCAGGAAAAGAGCATAATTTACACGCAAGCACGTGCTCCGGCTTCGGGAGCACATGCTCCACCGTCAGAGAAAAATAAGGAACCCGATTTGACCTAATTTTTGGCGTGGTTAAATAGGTCAAGCCGCTTCCACAGAAAAGGATATCTTACCTTGGAGCTGACTTCGAAGCTACTTAGAGATTCTCTCCTTCTCCTCCTTGTTCTCCATCGCCTACCTCTTTATTTTCATCTTCTTTTGTTTTTCAATTCTAAAACTTGGAGATCATCCACTACTTTGTTTTGAGAAGAATTCTGAACCTTATTTACTTTCAATATTATTTATGAATTCCTTTTATTTCATTGTTGTGTTTAATTCTACCATGTCTGAGTAGTCCATTAACTAGATTAGGGTTTTCAAAGGTATTCATGAGATGATAAACTGATCACAAATAGGATCCATATATATACTGTCTTTGCCTCTACTTGAATTTAATGCTTAGATTAAACTGATTACTTAGTCTATGATTTCAGGTTAAACTTATTCACGAGAGCGCTCTAGCTTGCTAGAAACGACATTGGTGAGCAATCAGTCCGTAGCCAACAAGAGTTGATGCTACGGCTGAGTGTGAACATATTGAACCCATTTGTTAATGCTTGTCTGCATCTCTAGGTCCAAATGAGAGTTTAGGTATTTAGGTTGCTAGATAAAGTTGTAGGCACCACGAGAATGGGTCGGTCTTATTGTTATGTTTGAGTTCTGGACCTTTGCTGAATTATATCCTGAATAGTTGCTAAAAGTTTTCATCTCTGCATCACTGGCGAAATATCTTGATATAGTGTTTTTCTTTATTAAGTTTTACACTGTTTTATTTACTTGCAATCTGTTACAAAAACCAACCACATACTTTTGTCTTAGCTTTATTTACCTTGGTCTCTGTGGATTCGATCCCATTTATACTACTGCGATTGTCTGTGCACTTGCAGCTTTATTTGGGTTAAAACATTGTGTATCAAGTTTTTGGCACCGTTGGCGGGGACCAATTGCGTTACCTTTGATTTTTGATTTTAAATTCTGTCTAAGAAACTATAATTCTTTTCTCTTTTTTTTTTTATGTTTCAGGTGCATGACCAGTAGAAGAACAAGAAGAAGTCGCACCAAAGAACTGATCAATATTTTGAACGAAGAGCTCGCTAGGTTAGAAAGGGAGAACCGACAGTGAAAAATCACCTCTGCCGACATGGGCGAACAAGATAACGGACTGGCTGCTCAGTTGCAGATGCTTCGGGTTGAGATAGAGCAACTCCGGAGAGATAGACAAGAGGTTCAGCAACCACAGCCTGCTATAAGAGAGTCAGACAATCCACATACCTACTACCAGAACCGAGCCGCCATTGTGCCTCCTCCTATTCAGAGGCAAGACTTCGAAATCAAACCTCAAATGATTTCATTGGTGAAGCAACACCTTTTCCATGGACTCCTAGCTGAAATTCTGATGGATCACATCGAGAACTTTGAGGAAATCTGTAGCACCATGGGTTCTAATGGAGTGCCTAATGAATTTTTGAAGTGCAAGTTGTTTCCATTCTCACTTGCGGACAAGGCCTTCCGATGGCTGAAGTCACTACCGGGGTCGTTAAAAACATGGGCTGAATGTAGAGCAGATTTTCTGAACCACTTCTACACTAAGTCGAAGACCGCGGCTTTGAAGAACAATATATCTTCATTCCAACAGCATTTCGGGGAAGCTTTTTGTGAGGCTTGAGAAAGGCTGAAAGAATATCGCAGAGAATGCCCTCACCATGAAAGAATAAGCTTTTTTTTATTTGTGATTGTCTCAAATTATCTAACTTGTTGGTGTATGTTTTCTTTATCTACTCTTCGTACCTTTCTGTTTACTATCCGATGTTGGGTAGCTTTTAAATTTCTCAATGGTTATTTTTTATTTTTTTACACTATTAAAAGGATCTTCTGTATGTTTTGATGGTCAGGGACTGTTTGTTTAATTATTGGATTTATATTTCCTTTTCCTTCTTTAGCTGCAACAATTTTCACTACAGTTTCGATTCAAATTAGATTTTTCAAGTTGCTTTCCAGGGGAAGACTAATTGTTATGGTTATTCTTTGAGTGGTAATAGTCTAATTCTATATATTTCTTATGATATTGATAATGATATTAATAATTACAGCTTATCTCAGTCTATTAGTACTTATGATCTTGATACAAACTTGTTGCTTATTTGCTTATTATTGTCTATGTTATTTCTTGTTTGAGTTTGTCTCAAACTATCTAACATGCTTGTTTTTGTTTTCTCTTTTACGAATGTTAGTGCATGACTTCATGGTGTATGTTTTCTCTATATAGTGTATGTTCTTACCTTTCTTGTTTATTTTCTCCATAAAGTATTTTTCCGTTGTTGGATATCTTGTTACTTTCTTAATGTTTATTTTTTATTTGCTTACGCTATAGTTAAAACGATATTTTGTTGCTTCCTTTACAAACGAAAATGTACTTAAATTCTTGTTTATGTTTTGATGGTCATGGACTCATTGTCATGGACTGTTAGTTTACTTGAAAAATGAATTATTCAATTTGAAATTATTTTCCTTTTCTGCTGCAAAAATGTTTTATACAGTTTCGGATTAGAATTAAACTTTACAAGTTGGCTTCTGATATCAACTCAGAAAACCAATTAGGTGAACCTTAGAATTTTATTCTACTTGGTTCTTCCAAACTATATGATACTTCTTTCTAGAAACATGATTAAATCTGCTATATGTGATTTTGAAAATGTGATTCTCCTTCGTATAAAAGGAGGATTCCATTTGAGAGCTTATAGTAAGTTTTCATGTATATAGCAAGATCTAGTAAATCCCTTAAATATAACAATAACTAGTGTTAAAAAGTCAAATATGTATTTTGTACTGGGTGCACTTGCACCCATATACACCAATGTAGATCCGCACCTGGTTTGGTTTGATTTTCAGGTGCAGTCGCAAAGGGAAAGGAAATCGCAAAATCCGAAACCCATATGAAGTCTTAGTTAATAATTTGCTTAACCTAAAGAGAAGATAGTGCTCTTCTATGTAGATTTGCCATTTTTGTAGTGGATTCATAAAATTCTTATCTATTTTAAGAAAATAAAAACACACATTTACTTTTTCCACAAGGACCAAAACAAAGCAACTTAAATTAAACTAAACTACTTGATCTCCCGCCAAATAGTCGGTTGTAAGTTTCAAGATTGCCAAGAACCTCTGCAACTTTACAGTCATTACGGTCTCTGATTGTGTCCTCTGAAGGAACAAGCAAACTAATTGGACGACGACATAGTGGGCATTTGTAAGGCTGTAAAAGTTTCACGTATCATCATATTTATAAACTCTGCAGCTGGATTCTAAATGCATTACAATTTCTAACCAAAAGGCAAACGATCGGGAGAGCTCGTAGGCAATAACAGTTCATTAATGACAAAAATGGAAATAAATGGCACAGATCGTCTGATCTCATGGAACCGACTTAGCCAAACCGAACCAAAGCTAAGAACTGAAACGAGGATTGAGAGAGTAACATCATTATGAATGCATAGATTTATATACATAGAAAGGTGAATTAGAGACCTGTATAACATTTTTTCTTTTTACTTTGTTACGCCTTGTTATCTCTTCAAGACATTCATATAACCTTATGTATGACTTGGTTTTCCTTTTATTCTAAGGGTACTTGTAGTTGATCGTGTGTATAAGTTATAACTTACAGAGTTCCAATTGCTATCAATTTTGTTTCTAGAGTTTAAAATTAAAGCTTCTTTTCCCGAAAAATCAAATTATTTCATGTTTGTTGAGATTAAAGATGAATTAGATTTCAAATGGTGGCGTTGACATGAATAGAAGAAATATACCCAAAAAAAAGAAAAGAATAATTAGAGGATGTTAAAAATAATAAAATAATAGCAAGGAAAAGACATGTAAGTGTGTAAGTGTAAAGTGTAATGACGAGAGGAGTTGAGAGGAAGTGATGATTTATTCACATTCTAACTTTAAAGTTAACTTGGGGAGAAAGTAAAAATTTAGATAAGCTTTATCTACATAAACATGATCTTATCAAATAGGATAATCATAATTATAATTATCAATAATACTCCCTTTTGATTATCTATTACTATTAGCAGATTATATACTGTCTCGTTAAGAACCTTATCATGGAAAAACTCATTGGGATAAAAATCATGACAAAAAAAAAAAAAAATTCAGTGACATAATTTCCTCTTAGAAAAGATACATATAGTCTTATCCTGTATAGATCTTGTAGATGACTCATTCCGATGCTATGAATATGTTTTTTGAATACTATAATAGGAATTGTTTTTGTAAAGAGATATACTTGAGTGAATATATTTAAATATCAACTTCTTAATTCTTTTCAAGTTCTTGAGTGTAAGAGAAAAATCTTTGGGGAGAGGGGGATATGCTTTGTTCGGTCGCTTTTGATAAAACTTTCTTTAATTTGGATGACACATATAGTATTATCTTCAGAGACTGTTGTCAGCTTCTTATTGGTGACTACTCCACTTGCTTCTTGTATATAATAAATCATAAATCTGAGTCAGACACATTTTCTACATGCTTCATGAAGATGATTTATAATTATGATATCATATCTTTCAGGGATTAAGCTCTATAAATATTTTCCTTGAGGCGCAATTCAAGTTTCTTATATAACATCAAATATTTATTTATCGGGTATTTTAACAAAAACTGGTACGCCATAATGTTTTGTTTTATATATCATAATACCCATTTGATGCTTTAACATTACTCCAAAATTTCTCGAAGTTTATACGAGATTAATATAGACTTGGATGCCTCTTTTATTTATTGGCCAATATTTTTTATCTACACTTATCACATAGAGGAGTCTCTACGCTCATCACATAGTGGAGATTCATGATCTTTATTAATCATATCGTGTGCACTATATAATTTATATTATCGACAATTATTTTCTGTTTGGTTCCATATTTCCTGTAATGACATGGTTAATCGAAATTTCTTAAACATTGATCATTATCAATGAATTTATTCATGTACATGATTATATATTAATCATATGTCAATGGTTTAGTGCTCCTCTTTAGGAGTCTAATCTTTTTATCAATAATTATTTGCTTTTTCTTTTTCTTTATGAGGATATTTTTTATTTATATAACTAAAGTAGTCTATCGCCATAAACTTAGTCCTTTATGGACATCTATAGAGCATTTCAGCCGGGATATGAAAATGAATTATCTTCTAAATTTTATGTTCATATTTATTAATACGAGGATCAATAATGATAATTCATTTTATGAAATCTCATCCATCAGCTGTTTGATTTGTCAATATATATGAATAGTAATCTTTTGAACTTCATGTTCACAATCATTTGTTCAAGGATTAGCACTACTTAATTCTCCATAATGATGGAAGAAAATTTATTATCAAAATGATGATATGCAAATTTTTTAATAAGCACATCTCTATAAGATGGATCATTATTAAAGTGGAGATTCATCTCCAACAATATATATTTCATCTTTTTTAGATATTACATTTATGTGGTGTGATAGAGCATTCATAATATATATTGCACACCCAGAAAGTTCCAAAGAGAAAAATGTAATCTCCAACCATGACTCAATACATAGGAGAAATATTCTTTATAACTTGTTGGCTTTATATGTAAAATCTTATTACATGTAAAATTACATTTCTATGCCAACCCATGGAGATTGAATTTCATCATAAATCATTTTGCAATCCCTTGGATTTTCTTTATGAATGATTCATTAAAGCTCAATTTGAATATGATCATCACCTCATAGATGTTCTACTTTATTTCAATCGACATACAATAAACAATAAATTTCAGGATGTAAACTCTCCAAAATAATTCAGACTTTGGAATGCAAACTCGCAAAAATTTTCAACTTACTGTGTCGATGTGGGATTGTTTAATTCTCTCCCTTGAGATGATGATTTCTCGAGATGATGATTCTTCTAGTACATTTATCTCGGACTGAATCCCACTAGGATCAATAACATATCCAACATGGATCATGTATTTTATTTTGGATCCTTTTAACTTTTTGATGTGGACTCTTAATCTCCCCTCAAGATGATGGTTCTTCTTATACATTCATCTTGGACCGATTTTTATTTTTAGATTAGTTTTATTCGAACGTATGATGTGAGAATTGAGCTTGTTCACCCAAAAATTGTGATTTGGCCAATTGATATATGATTCATGAGGCATAGCCTACTATATAATCAAGGAGGAGGCATAACTTCCACTCCATCAATAATATATAAATATAAATAAATTAAAATAAATTTTTCTAGTACATTTATCTCGGACTGAATCCCACTAGGATCAATAACATATCCAACATGGATCATGTATTTTATTTTGGATCCTTTTAACTTTTTGATGTGGACTCTTAATCTCCCCTCAAGATGATGGTTCTTCTTATACATTCATCTTGGACCGATTTTTATTTTTAGATTAGTTTTATTCGAACGTATGATGTGGGAATTGAGCTTGTTCACCCAAAAGTTGTGATTTGGCCAATTGATATATGATTCATGAGGCATAGCCTACTATATAATCAAGGAGGAGGCATAACTTCCACTCCATCAATAATATATAAATATAAATAAATTAAAATGAATTTTTCTAGTACATTTATCTCGGACTAAATCCCACTAGGATCAATAACATATCCAACATGGATCATGTATTTCATTTTTGATCCTTTTAACTTTTTGATGTGGACTCTTAATCTCTCCTCAAGATGATGGTTCTTCTTATACATTCATCTTGGACCGATTTTTATTTTTAGATTAGTTTTATTCGAACGTATGATGTGGGAATTGAGCTTGTTCACCCAAAAATTGTGATTTGGCCAATTGTTATATGATTCATGAGGCATAACCTACTATATAATCAAGGAGGAGGCATAACTTCCACTCCATCAATAATATATAAATATAAATAAATTAAAATGAATTTAATAAAAATTAAAATTTACCTTTTGTGGGTGAACATGAGGGCATACCATACTTGAAATAAACTTGTGGTTATCCACCATAAATTCTCAATGATCTTTGATATCATTGATTGACTGAGATGGCTTAACCGATTATACTATGTTTTAAGGAATTAGTAAATTTCATGTTTAATATCATTTTTGCCATCTTATTTCTCCATGATATCATCATATGCATGTCTCCATTTTGGTCGAATATTCGATACCATATTTACTTAATTGTTCGACCATTTAATTAAAGACCTCAGCCATGCCATGTTGAACATAACCATGAGGAATTGGGTGTTTAACACCAATTCTTATTAACATAGAATTATCTTTAAAGGCTTGTGAAGTGAGTTCATCACCATTATTAAGCCTAACTTTTTTATCATAGGATAATCATGGAACTATGTTCTCAACTTGATTATTTGGGTAATGAATATGTGAAAGCGGTATATCGTGTTGCTAATACACACACATATGACCATCTACTAGATGAGTCAATTAATATCCTAATGTTACAAAACGGCTCACATAAAGGATAAATATATCCATGTATGTCATCATGTATTCTCACTAAGAATACATGAGATTCATTCCTAATTTTGGCTGGTGATGGCCAAATTAGGAGTTTTGTTTGAGAACATGCATCACATGTAAAATCATCATATAGAAAAATCTTATGGTTTTTCAATGAATGACTATTAGAATTTTGCACAAAATTTTGCATCATGACTGAACCAAAATGTCCAAATTTTTCATTCAGAATTTAAAATGTACAAGTAAATTTTGATTTTACTGTAACGTATGATGCAATCCTATATATCTTTGTGTAATATATTGCGGAGGACAACATGAGCAATTCTTCCCAATATATGTTTCCTCTCCAATATGATGCAAAGATCATCAATACAATTTTTATACATAGTCTCTATATGATTATTAACAAGAAACTTCAATTTTTTATGAGACTTTTGGAGAACACAAGACATCATCGATTAGGAATGTATGTTTTTAGAAGTCGAGAGACTAGCTCATCCAGACTTTTCTATAACTTTTGTACTTTCTAATATTATATTGATATGTGCCTCATAAGTTGTCAATATGAGAAAATAATTTTAACTTTAAAGACATTTTTTATATCTTTAAACTTGACATAACACATATAGTTATGCTTTAAAATAAATTAAATATTTAAATGTAAAAATTCATAAAAAATAATTAGGAGTCATAATATTCCATTTGATCGATGAGGAGACAGAGCCTACCATATGTAATGGTCAATTTGGAAAAATATATAGCTTTTTATTTTATCGTAAAAGAGGCAGAGTCTACCATAAATTACAATCAATCCGGGGAAAGACATGGCTTTCTATTTTATCGTAAATAAGTCAAAGCCTACCATATATTATGATTGATCCTGAAAAAGGCATAGTCTCACGATGTCTATAATATTTGTATTAAATAAATATAAATTTATAAATTAAAATAATAAAAAGTGTACCTTACTTCCTTGGAGCTGAAGTGGTAAAGACATCGTCGGATCGAGAGCTTGCTCGTTGGTACCAATACCAAGTTACCGGAAATTAATAAATGTGCCATGACTTGAAAGTGCGAATTAGAGCAAATGAAGTTTAGAATTTGGTGTTTGGGGATTTAGGTTTAGAGTTTAGGGTTCAGGGTTCAGGGTTTAGAATTTTGGGTTTGGGATTTAGGTTTTAGGATTTATGTTTATAAACATGAGCTTTCTGAAAGCAAAAACGAAATCGATTTGGAGATTTCAGTTTTGATTTGGGGATTTTGTTTCCTTCAAATGGTTAAAATGACGTCATTTAATGATAAGGAAAATAAAGGGTTTAGAGTTTAGAGTTTAGGGTTTAGGATTTATTGTTTAGGATTCATGATTCAAGGTTTAGTGTTCAGGATTCAGAGTTTAGGGTTTAGTGTTTAGTGATATAGGAAAGGAATAGTAGATGAGAAAACACAAAAACGATTGAAAGGTGATAGTGGTGCAACTAGGTTTCTTGACAACCTGATTTGGATTTTTTCGCTCTGATACCAGATGATATAGGCAAGGAGCCGTAGATGAGCTAAGGGATATTGGTGGATCGAACAACTAGCTGTACAGACTCTCTTTGTTTGACAAAGAAGGGATCAAAGTGGAACGTGATGGAGCTTTTCAGATGGTGGTAACACTATTTGACTAAGCGACGAGATGAAGTGATGAATGAAGACAAAATGATGGAGTGAGAGACGCCACAAAGCTGGTAAAAGACCTTTAATAAGTCCGAGCTCCAAATCCGAGTGAATCACACGCAAAGAAGTGAAAGCGGCTAGGGTTTCTTTCAAGAAGAAAATTTGTGGTTCTTTATTGATAGGTTAAAACATACAAGATGAGAAAGAGCCTTTATAAACAGCTTCGCAACATTTGGCTTCTTGGTAAAATAAAATACAAATAAGGAAAAAACTAAAATGACATACTATCTAGACTCTAAAGTACAAAACGCTGGGACTTCTAATGACTCAAAATAAATAAAAAATCCTGCAAAACAACAAAATAAAACTTGTGAGTCTAAAGAATAATTCAAATACTCACCTGGCATAATTTGTAGCTCTTCAATCGAAAACCCTATCAGGTTTGTTTTCCAAAATAAGAGTTTTTTCCTCTTCAATCGACATCTCCTTGAAAGTTTTATCGAGAACGAACTCCATGGCAGCCGCCGCATAAAGGCCAACTCAAACAGAGCAAATCTAAGAAAATGCACGAAAATATAGACTAATAGGAGACCACTGCGCTGCCGCTAAGAGTCAAGAACTAGGTAGTTAGAATCTTCAAAATCTTCCAAAATATACTTTTCAAAATCGAGTAAAAGCAGAAAGATTTCTAAATCTGGCGGAAAGAAAAATCACCAGTAAAAAAGGCTTCTTCTCCAGAGTTGAAAGACTCTAATAGAAAAAGAAGCACATTAGCCCAAAAAAAGGGAAAACTCCACACTGCCGAGAGTTTATTTACATTTAGAGTCAGATTAATTAATAAAATCTAGAGCATCAGAAAATTGTGTTTAATACTTTTAATACGCATTTGTATTTAATATTATTTGAAAGAATTAATTGTGCACTTTTAAACGCTTCACTTATGGGTACGTGTTTCCGATTTCATGGGACATATATGTTTGAAGCAAGCTCCAAATCTATTTCAGAGATATAAATATAATCCAACTAGGGCGAGAAAATGTTTTTATATAATATAGCAATCTCTCATGCATTGTTGTGTCCAATGTCCATCCAAAAAAGATCAAAGCAAAAACATGTCGAGACAATAGCGAGGTTCTTGGACAGATGATAATGCATTCTTTAGTATCAGATTCAGTGATATTTCAACTCTTCTTTTTCTGATAAGAAAAAAAAAAAAAGTAAAGCTTTTGGGGGTATAAAGTTGGTTACATACACCTCTAAGTTATTCTCTATAATACCTTAGTGGGTATAAAAATAAAGCTTCTTTATGCAAAGGAAAGATATGTATGATATGTATGCTCCTTTTCTTCAATTATAATATTATTTTAAACTATCTTTTTCGTAAAATGCATCTATCTGATTCTGATCGTATACAAAAATCATGAACCCTTCTTTTGTTTTTATAGGCTTATCATTAATTTCAGTCTTTCAACTTGTAAGCTTCTTCTTCCTCTCTTTTTCTCACAATCCCAAAATTCATCTCTCTTTTCTTGCATCCTAAGTCTCCTCTTGGTTACTTTTGATCTTTCTCCGAAATGCATCTCAGATTTTTCTCCTTTTTTGTTATCTTCTTCTTTTGCTTCAACAACCAATCATGGAGCTTGATGAATTCGAACCAACAACCTCAATTCTTCAAACTTATGAAAAACTCGCTCTCCGGTGATGCTTTATCCTCTTGGAATGTCTATGATGTTGGCACTTCCTTCTGTAACTTCACCGGCGTAAGCTGTGACGGTCAAGGGCTAGTCACCGATCTTGATCTTTCCGGTTGGTCTCTCTCCGGGGTTTTCCCAGATGGGATTTGCTCTTACTTACCAAACCTCCGAGTTCTTCGTCTCTCTCACAACCATCTCAATAGGAGCTCAAGTTTCCTCAACACCATACCTAACTGTTCTCTTCTTCAAGAGGTAAACATGAGCTCTCTCTATCTCAAAGGCACTCTCCCTGATTTCTCACCGATGAAATCTTTAAAAGTCATCGACATGTCTTGGAACCAATTCACTGGTAGCTTCCCAATCTCTATTTTCAATCTCACCGGTTTAGAGTATCTTAATTTCAATGAGAATCCAGAGCTTGATCTTTGGACTCTACCGGATTATATCTCTAAGCTCACGAAGCTCACACACATGCTCCTGATGACGTGTATGCTCCATGGTAATATCCCAAGATCCATTGGGAATTTGACTTCTCTTGTTGATCTTGAACTTAGTGGAAACTTCCTCTCCGGTGAGATTCCAAGAGAAATTGGGAATCTTTCCAACCTAAGGCAGCTTGAGCTTTACTATAACTATCACTTAACCGGGAGTATACCGGAGGAAATTGGGAATCTCAAGAATCTTACGGACATAGATATCTCAGTTAGCCGGTTAACCGGAAGCATACCAGAATCAATCTGTAGTCTTCCAAAGCTCCGAGTTCTTCAGCTCTACAACAACAGCTTAACAGGGGAGATTCCTAAGTCACTTGGCAACTCCAAAACCTTAAAGATATTGTCTCTCTATGACAACTACTTAACTGGTGAACTCCCGCCAAATCTTGGATCTTCCTCGCCTATGATCGCTCTTGATGTCTCGGAAAATCGCCTCTCGGGACCTCTTCCGATACAAGTTTGCAAATCGGGTAGGCTTTTGTACTTTCTTGTCCTACAAAACCGGTTCTCGGGTTCGATCCCGGATACATATGGAAGGTGCAAAACCCTCATCCGGTTTCGTGTCGCGAGCAACCGCCTCGTGGGAACCATACCAAAAGGAGTTATGTCTCTGCCTCATGTCTCCATCATCGACTTGGCTTACAACTTCTTGTCCGGTCCAATACCTATTTCGATCGGAAACGCTTGGAATTTGTCAGAGTTGTTTATGCAAGGGAACAGAATCTCTGGTGTTATACCTCACGAGATCTCTCATGCCACCAATCTTGTGAAGCTTGATCTCAGTAACAATCAATTATCTGGTCCAATACCTTCAGAGATCGGAAGACTGAGGAAACTGAACTTACTTGTCCTGCAAGGAAACCATCTGGATTCTTCAATACCTGAATCACTTTCTAATCTCAAATCTCTCAACGTTCTTGATCTGTCAAGTAATCTCCTCACCGGAAGAATCCCTGAAGACCTGTCCGAGTTGCTCCCAACATCGATCAATTTCTCCAGCAACCAGCTCTCTGGTCCCATCCCTGTCTCATTGATTAGAGGAGGTCTTGTAGAAAGCTTTTCAGATAACCCTAATCTCTGTGTTCCACCAACTCCTGGTTCATCGGATTTGAAGTTTCCGATGTGTCAAGAGGTTCACAGCAAGAAGAAACTGAGCTCAATCTGGGCAATCCTTGTCTCAATCTTCATCCTTGTCCTAGGGGGCATCATGTTTTACTTGAGACAATGGCTAAGTAAAAACAGAGCAGTGATAGAGCAAGACGAGACCTTAGCGTCTTCTTTCTTCTCCTACGACGTCAAGAGTTTCCACCGCATAAGTTTCGACCAAAGGGAGATTCTCGAAGCTCTTGTGGACAAAAACATCGTAGGTCATGGTGGTTCAGGTACTGTCTATAGAGTAGAGCTTAAATCAGGAGAAGTAGTTGCGGTGAAGAAGCTATGGAGCCAAAATAGCAAAGACTCAGCTTCTGAAGATAGAGTACATTTAAACAAGGAGTTAAAAACCGAAGTTGAGACACTCGGGAGCATTCGCCATAAGAACATCGTGAAACTCTTCAGCTATTTCTCAAGTTTGGATTGTAGTCTTTTGGTTTATGAGTACATGCCTAATGGTAACTTATGGGACGCTCTTCACAAAGGCTTCGTTAATCTTGAGTGGCGTACACGTCATCAAATCGCGGTTGGAGTTGCTCAAGGATTGGCTTACCTTCACCATGATCTCTCACCACCAATCATTCATCGCGACATCAAATCAACAAACATCTTGTTGGATGTAAACTATCAGCCTAAAGTTGCAGACTTTGGTATTGCAAAGGTGTTGCAGGCTAGAGGGAAAGATTCAACCACAACCGTTATCGCTGGCACTTATGGTTACTTGGCCCCAGGTGATATATTATACCTCTATTAACCTTATTTCGTGAAACTTTACAATGCTTTTCAATAACGCACATATAAAAACACTGAGACCTTGGCTAAATTTGATCGCCATTATAACTTGAAAAAACTATTTATTACAGTAACAGTTGTTCACACACGAATGACGAATTTACACTAAATTAATATATACATATGGGTCTATCCGTTTGTATTAGAGTTTTGAATTTAATCATTTAAATGAAATTAGATACAATGTTACTTTGTTTATTGTTACAAGTAAAAGATTTTGCTGAATTCTATAATTTATTTTCCATGGTGTTAGTTATTGATAAATATTATTTTTGTTTTTTGAAATTAATAAATGCTATTTTCATTTCATCTCTTTTCAATAAATCTAAAACTTCATGTGATTTTTTTTTTTTTTTTTTTTTGTAGAATGTAATTCAATTTATTTTTTCTTATTAACTTATTGATAAGAAATTAATTTGGACGCCTTCTAGATTTTGCTATCGATTGTTTATTTCCCATGGTGTTAATTATGATATTTTTTATTATTATTGAAAATAGCTTTTCAACAGTTCAAAACTTTCATGTGATTGTGTCGTTAACTTTTTTTCGTAGAATGTAAGTTCAATCTTTTAATCCTTACTAACCAATTCATGATATGTATTTAAAATGGCAGAATATGCATACTCCTCCAAAGCAACGATCAAATGCGACGTGTACAGTTTCGGTGTGGTATTAATGGAGCTTATTACAGGGAAAAAACCGGTGGATCCATGTTTTGGGGAGAACAAAAACATAGTGAATTGGGTTTCAACAAAGATTGACACAAAAGAAGGTTTGATTGAAATATTAGACAAGAGATTATCGGAATCATCTAAAGCAGATATGATCAATGCTTTGCGTGTGGCTATCCGTTGTACAAGTAGAACTCCAACAATCCGTCCAACCATGAACGAAGTTGTCCAGCTTCTGATCGATGTAGCGCCTCAAGGAGGACTCGACATGACCTCTAAATCCACAAGCAAGATTAAGGATTCGATATTATCAGATCACCTCACAGAAACAAGACTCTAGTCATATGCTTTCTCGGTAAAGAGGTGAAGCGACAGTTTGTATAACTTCCAAACATATCCTGTATTTATAAATCTATCATAGACGAAACTGCTTGTATAATATTTTAATACTTTCTTGTATGTAACATCTGTCTCCCTTAAATGACTTTGGTTACATCCGGTTTTGTTTTAAACCATAGGAATTTCAGTCTTTGGCCCATAATCTTTCAACTATCCCGTTTTCAGTCTTTGGCCCATGATCTTTCAACTATTCCGTTTTAAATATTCTGATTTAAAGAATAGATTTCAATATCAAAAGGGAATCAAATCTAGGGCACAAAAAAACAAATCCCGTTTACTAGGCCACTAACCCGTTAGTTATTTTTGGTTTTGCGTCTCTGATTTCAAATCATCGTAGACAAGAATACTATACAAATAAAATATTATGGAAGAGCATCAAACTACAATTCAATAGCTGCTTCAGAATAACGCATAGAATCTGAATGTCAATGAAGACCCACTTATGAATCATAATAATTCACGAGCTCTTTTTTCTCATGTGGACTTTTATTTCCTCATTCATCTTTATTCATCCGTGAGTGGAACTTCCTTTTCAATTGCATGGCATGGAAGTGGATTCCTTATTTTCATTTTTATATACCTAAAGAGGGAAAAATTAATATATATATATATATATATGCTCCTATATTATATGTGTATATATTCATCAGTATGATCCGAATACGTAATGATCTATCGATGAGTCGCATCGTCATATTTGTCTCTATATATCAACAAAAGAACAAACAGACAAAGCAAAGAGACTTTTTTATTCCGTCTTTTTTTCTTTTGCCTCACTAGATTTGGAACCGTTTGCAAATTTTAAAATCTCTATAAATTAATAATCGATAAATTAATAAATTTCTTTAATCTGAAGTTAACACTGTATAATAACTAACAAAATTTGATAAACTAATAATATAATATTTTTTTTGAAAATCCTATGTAAATATATGGTTTCATCACAATTATAAATTAATAATCTTATAAACTTATAACATATAATAATGTTTATGTAAAATATGACTTTAGTGTTGTTTATTTATTCGTAAATTTTTATTTTTGTTGGAGTTCATCTCTAATTTTTCTTGCTTATCAAAAACAACTGGTATTATCTTCTCAAATTGTATCAAAATATGTTGCTTTTGATAAGTAAGAAAATTTCTATTTAATGTGAGAAACATTACACAAATCTCCATATCGATAAATTAATAAAATATTTTGGTTCTAACATTATTAATTTATAAATTATTAATTTATAAAGATTTTATTGTATTAAGCATTTGATAGTGACACAATGTAATATATGATTTCCATTAATATTCTAAAATATGTTAAGTGCTTGGCAATGACAGCCAATAAGTGTTGCAAACAAATGCTTAACACCTATATATATATATATAGGGTGAATTGAGGGATATGGTAGTTTTTAAAAAGTAACTGTATTAGAGGAGTGGATACTATTTACAATTAGAAAAAGATAAGTTTTACTATTTAGCCTTATTTCATTTACCATCTAACACTTCATTATTCTTTATATTTATATGAGATACCATCTTTTATTTTTATTTTATTTTCTTTCCGTTTTTTCTTTTTTCTCACTCTCTCTCTCTCCTTTTATTATTTTATCCAATTCTTAACTACCTTGATTGTAATACAAATAAAGTATTAAAAAAATTTAAAAACAAAATTTTATTTTTTAAAATTTTTTTGTGAATCTAACGAGATTCATTTTGTATAAATGTACAACCAAAAATTATTTTGTACACCATCTATATACACTGTCTCTGTACACTGTTTCTGGACACCATTACATCATGATGTACACCATCTCTTGTACACTATCTCTGTACACCTAACTAAAATCATGTACACCATCTCGTATGTTGTATATGTGCATAACCACCATCTTATATATCATACTATTGTTTATATTGTTTTATTTGTATATTGTCAGACATTGGCGTATTAGTCACTACATGTACATCACAAACATATACACCATAAAAATAATGCACACCCAAGACCTTCCTATACACTACAAATTGCATATCCACAACTTTACAAAATATCAAGTACACTCACTCCAAACATTTTGAACACAATCTCGTTCACCACAAACATGTACAACACAAACAATGTACACCCATATATGAAGCGAGTCAGTGTACAAGATGAGTCGGTGTACAAGGCAAAACGGTGTATAATGTATAAGGTGACTCGGTGTATAAGATGACTCTGTGTACAAGACAACTCGTGTACGAGACATATCAGTGTACAAGACAATGAGATAAGATATTAGGGGCATTTATGTCATTTAAAGTTGAACATTATAATAACCTATTAGAGGAAGTCCATTGGAGAGGAATAATACTGCCTATATAACTAATTGTAAATAGTGTATCACCCAATTATCCAATTATTTTCAAAAAAGTACCCATCTAACCAATTAACTTTTATATATATATTACTTTTTTACATTCACCAAGCCTCACTAGAACATTTTCAAACAGGCTAATTGGATATCGAACGGATCGATCCGCTAAGACAAGGGAAAGCTTGCATTGCTTATAAGTGTGGAACCCCAATTTTTTGAAAACCGACAATGGCATGAAGCTCACACTAACTCTCAGGTCACATAAGCAGTTGTCGAATTTGAACTCACCGATTTTGCATGGCAAATTGAATATTTCTAGATCCTCGTGCTTTTCAGGTAATTTGTTTTGTAACAGCGCGCTACATTCATGTGTAAGGAACATATCACCCTTCTTCAATATCAATTTTTCTGAAAGGATGTCCTTCAAATACTTTTTCAAGGTCGGGACCAACTTTACAACATCAACAAAGGGTAACCTCACTTCCAGCTCACCCACAATGCATTTCATCTTTTTCAACTCCTCCTCATGAATCTTGTTCTTCCGTCTTAAAGGGTATGGAAGCTTAGGCACATAGGGTGGTGGTGGTACATAGGGTGGTTCTGTTTCAGCAGCAACATTAGATCTTGACTTTTTAGCACTTGTAGCGTGATTCCCAGATTTTGTTTCATTTGGAGAGTCAGGGGATCGATCGAACCCTTCTAGGATTGGTTGATCCTCGTTTTCATCAAAATTTTCCAGAATCATGTTATGTAACTTGGATCGATCAATCTATATGGTGGATCGATCAATCTCAGCATCCTATAACTTTTGAGCAACTTGCTTTCCACTATTGATCGTGATTGCTTGGATGTACTCTTTTGGGTTGGCTTATAACTTCAATGGAAGTGTTCATAGGGGTGTCATGGCCATAGTAGCGGTCTAAGCAATTTGTTTTCCATCACATGCATGTGAGTACTTAGGTTCTCAATATTTTCATTAAGATCGATGTATATTCCATCAACCTTAGTAGTGATCTCATTGGCAAAAAAAATTTCCCCCTCTACAACTTTCTGGAACATTTGTTCAACCCTGTCTTGAGAACCAACATTCTCAAATTCTTGCTTAGGCTAAAACTTGTATTACCATAAGCAGCGTTCTTGTTCTAAAATCCATGCGTAAAGTTCTACTGAAGTTGAGCTTAGGTGAATGGTTTGACATTGTATTGTTGCCCTTGATTGTTTGCGCGTGGAGCATATATTTGATCGGCTGGGTTCTACACATTGTTTCTTCTGTAGGAAAGGTTTGGATGATTTCTGTAATTTTGATTGAATAACCGATTCCAAAAATTCCCCTGTCCTACCACATAATTTACTTCTTTAGTCCCCTCAAAAACTCCATCATTACCATAATCTTAGTAATCATGTTCCTCACACAAGATCACATTCCTCCGTTGTGCCTTAACAAACATATCAGTTTTAACATTAAGCTCATTGATAGCCTTGTTACTAGCAATTCCTTGCTATCTCTGATCGTAATCAGGAAAATGATTAGCGTTGCTTGCTGCTAAGTTCTCAATAAGATCAATCACTTCTTCAAGCATATTGCTCATAAAGTCACCTCTACTTGTTTTATCTAGCACCATCTAATACCTTAACTCAATCCCATTGTAGAAGAAGTTCATCATGTCCAATTTAGTGTACCTTTGATGTGGATAGCCCCTTAAGTATTCCATCAATCGATCCCATACCTCATAGAATGATTCAACTGCATCTTGCTAGAAGGTAGATATCTTGTTCTTCAGAGCAGCATATATAGGCTTAGTGAAGAAGTGAGCCAGGAATGTAGCTCTGCACTATCCCCTACTAGTGATAGATCATAGCTTTAAAAACTTTAGCCAATGGTGGGATTTGTTACTCATAGAGAACGTGAATAGCTTATAGCGTAAGTAGTCCTGTCATATGCCATTCAAGCCAGTCGTGCTGCAGATTTCCTCGAATATGTCAATGTGATCCATAGGGTTCTCGGTAGATAGCCCATGGAACTGGTTCTGCTTGACTAGCATGATGATCTTAGGTTTGATCTCATAATGTAGCTTCTCAGCTGCAGCATTGATGCGATTCTAGGAGGCTCCAAGAGCAAGGAGCAATGAGCTGAAGCCAACGGTAACAACAGAGAAAAGTTTGGAGCAAAAAGAGCACTCAGAGACATCATGGAAGTCAAGAAATGTTCTATAGCAAGACAGTTTCATGAAGAGTTTAGAGTTTCACTACATCTAGTGACTACTCAAGAGGATCACTTGGACCCTAGAAGTTGTGTCAAGTCCACACCGGTCAAGATACAAGTCCAACAAGGCTAGAGCTTTGGTCATATGATCTACTCGCACTATTTTTCCCTTAGCTCGGTTTTGTTCCAAGGGGTTTTCCGAGTAAGATTTTTAATGAGACTTGTGCCTCATATGCTCATCAATGCCAACCTCTAGTCCGATCCATCTCATGGCCCGTCTCCATGCATCATTTGGACTGGCCCATTATCTTATCTCATTTCTATCTCTTATCTCTTTGTTTTTGAGTTTGAATGTTTTTGTTTTAATTCTGCATGGTCATCGTGTGAGTTTATGAGGCATGTCTCATAACTCCACGCTCTTTAATTCTCCTATTCTCTCTTCATCTTCTTCTCTTTATATTCTATATCTGAACGTCATCGTTTCTTATCTATCTTTTTAATCAAAAACCTTTATAAAATATAGATCATTGTTCTCAACTTCGTGTGATTCAATTTCGAAACTCTTAGTCTCATCAAGTGGACTTTCCATATCCTCTTGTGGCGACATTTGATCCATTAGACTGCTAGATTCTCAGTAATTGGGTAAAGCATTATTCCATCCGTGTTCTCAACATCTCGGTGTCTATTTTGGTTTGTGATTCTCACCGGAATCGCATCAAGTGGTATCAGAGCAACCATCGGAAAATTGAGTGGTTTATATCTGATCTTGTCCGAATTTTCATAAATTAATGATTTGTGATAAAATTGCGAAAGCAATTGCATCTGAACCTAGGACGAGTCTAGTATTTGTTCAAATTGAAACTGGAATTTTTTTAAATAGATTTGATGAACAGTCGCGAATAGGGTTCTTTGGTAGTTGAGGGGTCATTTTCGTGTCTTGCTTATTTGATCGTGTTTTCTTTCAAATGAACTAGTTACTGGGTTAGTTTTGTGTTTTTTTCAGGTAGAGATGGCCGATCTTGATGAGGAAACAATCAGCAATCCCGATAAGCTTCTTATTGAAGCATTTGCAGCAAAAATGGATCAAATGATGAACGGTGAAATCAAATCACTTCGACCAGGATATGTACCATATCTTATCTGTGAGCCTAGAGGGCGGCCAAGAAGAGAGTCACTCATATCTAGAAGAACTTTGAGTTTTCAGTTCAAGGCCAAGGAGCAAGAGCAAAGAGAAAAATTGTTTCACATGTGACGTAATGTTAATGGAAAGGTGTGTAGCCTTATCATCGATAGTGGTAGCTCTACCAATGTGGCAAGCAAAACCATGGTTTAGAAGCTGGGATTAGACATCAAGGATCATCCAAAACCATATGTATCCACTGGCTCAACGAAAGTGGAGAGATGAAGGTTAAGAAGCAAGTAATGGTCCCTATTGTTATTGGGGGATATGAAGATGAGGACTTATGTGACGTGCTACCTATGGAAGCAGGGCATATACTTCTAGGAAGACCATGGAAATCAGATTGAAGAGTAGTACACGATGGTTTCACTAACAAGCATACATGTGAGCACAAAGGAAGAAAGACTACCTTAGCGCCATTACCACCTCACGAGGTATACCTTGATCAATTTAAGCTTAAGGGTAAGAACGGGCAAGGTAAGAAAACTAATCTCTTTGCTATGATGGGAAAAACTTTATATGAGGATCTGTTTGATCCTAACTTATTTGTTCCTTTGGGTAAAATCTTTCGTACTCCTAACCTCGCACTGGTATCGTCGAGTGAGTCTAAGCAATTTTTGCAGGTCATAGCTGATAATTCCGAGCAAACACACCAAGGAACACATCATCATAGAATAGAGTTACACTGTAGTAAAAAAGTGACCACATTCAAGAAGAGGAAGAACCAAGTGCTCGTAAAATCTTCGAGAAGTACCGAACTGATCCAACCACCAAGTACTTTGCTTATGATGGCGCGAAGAAGCTTCTCTATGAAGTCAAGTTTTTCAACAAAACCCATGAAACCTCAGCAGCCCAATCCCTAAGTGTTTCCAAACGCCAAGGATTCCCATCAGTTTCTGACAAAGATCTGACGGGTTTAACTTTGATTATTGTTCCTTTTAGTTTAACCGATAAATTCCTACGTACTAACCAAGAATTTTCTTTTGATAGGATAAGTAAGAGAGATCCTGGGATGCTCAAGGAACAGACGTTTGAGTTGAAAAATAGAAACTTAACTAGTGAATTGAGGCAATATGGAGGTTTTATGTTCGAATACTTCCGTGACACAAAACAAGGAACTATGGAGCTGAATCTTTTTTGCGACAACTAGCTCCTATGATGACAACCAAGAAAAGGAGAGAGTGAGTTCTATCCAAAGCTCTTAAAGAAAGACACTACGATGCTAGAACTCTCGTGAAAAATTAAGACAACCTTGATCTTCGAGGTAAGTATGTTCTGAGTCTATATTCTCGTGATTCTAACTTAATTTTGTTCTTGGCAGGTCAAAGAGATTTGAGGACAAATCCTTTTCAACTGGGAGAGGATGATGCGATTCTAGGAGGCTCCAAGAGCAAGGAGCAAGGAGCTGAAGCCAAGGATAACAAGAGGGAAAAGTTCAGAGCAAAAGGAGCACTCGGAGACATCATGGAAGTACATAAATGTTTTATAGCAAGACAGTTTCATCAAGAGTTTAGAGTTTCACTACACCTAGTGACTACTAAAGAGGATCACTTGGACCCTAGAAGCTGTGTCAAGTCCACACTGTTCAAGATACAAGTCCAAGAAGACTAGAGCTATGGTCATATGATCCACTCACACTTTTTTTTCTCTTAGCTCGGTTTTGCCCAAGGGGTTTTCCAAGTAAGATTTTTAATGAGGCTTGTGGCTCATATGCTCATCTATGCCAATCTCTAGTCCGATCCATCTCATGGCCCGTCTCTATGCATCATTTGGCGTGGCCCTTTATCTTATCTCATTTCTATCTCTGATCTCTTTGTTTTTGAATTTGAATGTTTTTGTTTTAGTTCTGCATGGTCATCGTGTGAGTTTATGAGACATGTCTCGTAACTCCACGCTCTTTAATTCTCTTCTTCTCTCTTCGTCTTCTTCTCTTTATATTCTGTATATGAACCTCATTGTTTCTTAATCAAAAACCTTTATAAAATATAAATCATTGTTCTAGACTTCATGTGATTCGATTTTGAAACTCTTAGTCTCATCAATTGGACTTTCCGCATCCTCTTGTGGTGATATTCGATCCATTCAACCACTAGGTGCTCAGTAATTGGGTCTAGCATCATCCCATCCATGTTCTCAACATCTCGGTGTCGATTTTGGGTTGTGGTTCTCACCGAAATCACATCAAGTCTTTTGCAAAGTTGCAGCATCTCGTATTGCTGCAGCAGCAACTTCAGAATCCTCATCCTCGGGATTTAAGAATCCTAGTCCTTGACCCATGTGGTCATCAGCCATCATAGCTTTTCTAGATTATTTGGCTGCTTTGCGGTTTCCTCAAATTGTTCTCGAAAGCTTGTCGGTACCTAGGTTATGCAAGTTTTGAGAGCCTTGACTTTGTAACATGCACTTGAGAACTAAAGAGAAAATAAACCAAAACAATTAGTAAATGTATTTTTTTAAAAGAAAGAGGATCGATCGATCTCCTAGCGGATCTCAAGTTTTAAAATTCCCTATCCTTGCAAGTGTACAATTGTGCGTTGTAGTAAAGATTAGGGTCGAATCCCATAGAGACAAATATCACTACAAATTTGGAATGCAACAAGTACAACTAGAACATAATAAAGGTGTTTGTAGTCACGATTTCAGAAATTAAATTGAAGTAAATAAAAGTGTGTAAACCTAATGGAGAAAGACGTTGGGCACATGGAATGGCACATCTATCAATGATCGACTAAGTTATCTAACTAACTAGCGAGTTGTTAACGAACCGTTCTAGAAATCGAAACACTATTATAAAGCTAGCATACTTCTGCAACACTAACTATCTAAACATGAATATCCAGAGTTCCCTAGTAGTACTAGTATCTGAACCCTAAAAAAATATGCCAACAATCTAAATAAGTTCGATAAGTTCACTTAGATGACATAACTTCAACTTCCATTGGATATGAATACTAAGATCACCAATTGTTGATTCTAGCAACCTAACCATCACTTTTGGAGCATAGATTAAACCTAAAGATCATAAGCTAGGTGATCATGCTAACTTAAGCATTGAGAACAAAAAATGAAGAACGATAGTGATAAATCCCTAATTTAAACCTAAAACTATTTGATCATCAAATCCCTTTGAACAAAACCTAAACCGAATTGATAGATTACTCAAACATAGATGCAACCATTAACCCTGAATTCAATGTTTGCATAAATATCAAAATACTAATCAACGAGGGTTCAGAAAACACACTACAAAAAAATCCAAATTTAACATCAGTTTTTTTAAAAGTTAGTGTCACTTTTAAAGTGATATTAAAATTATAGTAACATTTTAAAAATGATGCTAAATTGATTGAAGCTAAAAAAATTTAGCATCACTTTTCTAATTGACTTTATAATTCAAAGTTAGCATCAGTTTTTCCAACTAAAAAACTGATGCTAATAATCTTTTTAGTATCACTTTTAATAATGGGCAATTCTCTTAAATAGTACTAAATGATGTTTTTTTTTCACAAATAGCACTAATTTTCATTTAGTCCTTAAATAGCATGCATTAAAGTGTAAAATGACAACTGAACCTTTAACTCACAAAACACACTAATTTCTAAAAATAGCATCCTGATGCAAGTCATTTAGCTCCCGATTCTCCAACATTAAATCTTCGCCAAAACCCAGAATCTTTACTGGAATCAATGCCGGAATCATCAATCCACACCGCTGAATCATCCTCTTCTTCTCCATCAGAATCCTATGGCAGTAACTCTCTTAGTTTCCCAACTATTATTCAGCATCATATAGATTCCTAGGGTTTGCTTGATTTTTGTTGAATTTGCGATCGAGTTCCTAGTAGAATTTCTAAATAGGTAAATTTCTAAGATTTCATCATCGTTGACACTCTCTTCAGAGCTATCATCACCACCATCGTCTAAATTACCGTGAACCATCATGATCTGCTCTCCTCTTCTTCTTTTGCTCTGGCTCCAGCTGTTTCAAATTTTTATGTTGATTTGGGTTTCTCTAATCTCGGTTTCGCACTTGAGACTTAAGAAATTGGGAACAAACAGATTTGAGAAGTATATGTAGTTATTTATGAAAGATTTGAGAAAGATTCAAAATAGTTTAGGATGGTCATAGAGTTTGTGTAGCATTCCCAAAACATACAGAGTTAATATAGCTTGTTTGTGCTAGAGCTTGTGTTGTAGTGTTTTATGAAATCTATCATGTGCACACTTTGAAGGGGTTTTGGGTTGATTATCTCATTGCCAATATTATGACTCAATAGCTTAACTCATTACTCATACTGATATTAAGTTTATTGAACGTGCACACTTTTGAAACTTTTAGTTTCAAGACTGAGAAATATTTTGAGGAGTCGATCATAAATTGTATGTAGTGTCTATGGAGATGTAGTGTTTAAGATCATAAAAGTTTGATTTCCTGTCTTTCTTCATAGATTTTGTGTTTAAGATAATACGATGTAGAAATCTTAGATATGAGTCATGTTTAATATAATGTTACTTGAAGCTTATCTGCATCAACAAGATCTTTCTGAATTCTGCAATGGAGAATGATGAATTTTAGATGTAAGTTATCAATATCATGGAATGAAGGGTTTCCATACTGTTCCATATGCAAGACTGCAAGTCGTTGAGTTTGTACAGTTCCATATTTCTTTTTCTTCATCTATATGCATTGAACTCCAGTTTAGATGATGAAAACCACGTAAAGTAACACAGCAACAAGGACCAAAGAAAAGGATTTTAGTTGTTTGCTAACCTAGATGCCTTCAACTCTCATCCACAGACTTTTTCAGCTTCTCATAATTGGATTGGACTTTGCTACGGTCTTTTATGCTCATCAATCAACTAAGCAACGGAAAGAAAGGATGGCTCTATGACTTTTATCCAAATAGGATCTAGATAACAGAGATAAGAACAGTTCAAACCTTTTGTGTTTTTGTTCTGTAGCTTTGAAAGTCGTATGCAACTTTTCCTTCTCGTCTAAAGTCACCTCTTCTATCCCCTTTCTCAACTTCTTTATCTGTTTCTATTTGAATATTACAACAATTGATCTCAGTATTACTTTTTCCGATATCCTAAACACATTAAACATAAATTAGGACACACTTAACTGTGAGTTCACTAACAACCTACAGTCTGAGAATCTTCTCAAACCTGAATTGTATCTGCACCGTACCGAATTTTCCATCATCATCGGAGAAACGATCTTCATGCTCCCAGTCAACTACTAAAACAATGCAAGAACAAAGATTCATTGACACGGACATGAATATCTTCTTTAGGTCCACAAGGAAACACACTCTTTACAAGTTTCTGGTGAGAATTTCTAGGAGAAAACAAATTCTTTGCACAAGCTTTACTCAATCTTTCTCAATTGGATCTTCTTCAACATCAACTATACACCATGATTTCTAAATACAATGGAAAATGTCAACTAACTAACTAAATACAGAAGTAATCTCACAGACCAAGACTTATCATATATGTTTGTCCAAACCAACAAAAGAGTAAAGATAGAGAAGTACCTCCACCCATGTCAAGAATTTGCTGAACAGTGGACTCTAAAGTAGTTCCAGCAACAAGGTTTGATGCTGCTTGACCATACACATCTGTTTGAACTCTGTACAGCCAAGAATGAGAACAACATTCGATTGATCAATCAATGAAAGACAAAAATTCGAAACCAACATATTGCAGTTCTCGTAAGTCCCTACGAAGCAGTAGCAGCTGGAGCTGCATCGGTTGCAATTACACTTTTGGGCTCTGGACTGCAAAACGCAAATAAAGTACAGCAAATTAGCAAAAGCAGGAAATAGGGAAGAGGTCCAAATTGAGATTAAATCAATGTGAGAGTAAGGCTTGGAACTCACACTGTGACAGTTGGAGCAGAAACCTGGGGTGCAGGTACTATTTGTAGAGGCTGAGCCTAAGAATACAATCAATTCTATTAGATAAACTAAAAGTATGATCTATATATGCTATTTTATTTCTTTCCACTAGCAAATAATAAGCCTCAAACACCAGATTAACCATAGAAAAATACATGAAAAAATTATTACCGGAGTAGGATCTGGTGCAGATGCAGTCGATGCCCCACTTGAAGAAACCTTGGCCTATATTTCATCAAGATAATACCAGCGATACAAAAAGATATCATCTTGTTACTAATACTAATACCAAAACAAAGCTACGGACCCAAATCATACACTATGAACGAAACATCACCTTGGAAAACATGATAAAAATGAAACTGTTCTCAACAACAATGTACTCTCATCCTTAAGAAACTTTCCTTGGTGGATCAGCATCTGCTGAGCAGTGGGGTAAAGTATGCCATGAATAGTTTCTACAGTATCAGCGACCTAAGATGAGATAACCAAAACATTAATACACATCTCAATATATTATATCAAACATAACATCCAATCACATATTACATAAAACTTAACCAACAAAACAATATAGTATACACGTTTCCATGTAACAAGTGCTTCAAGGCTAAGAAAATCCATGAAACACATCTACAGATGAAACTCAGATGTGATCCTAAGTATGGTTAACACTAACATAATCTCAGAATAAATAGCAAAATCAGAGCCAAAAGCTGTCTCTCTCTATACTTCTCTCTTTCTCAACCGTTTTTTCCCCAAAATCAAATTTATCAATAATTATGAACAATTAAATCACCAATGTGTCAAAGAAACTGAATTATAGGTGCCGGGCGTGATTGCCACACCAAGAGATACTACAGTTAATGCCAAGACATGTAAGAAGACTACCATAAAAAATTAATTTTTCATAATGTCATAAAAATTAGGGTAATTTGCCATAATAACCTACTTTATTTTTGAAATAACTAAAATAATTTATCAAAAATTTTAAAGTTTCAAATGCAATAATTTCCAAAAAATATATTTAATGACATATTTGGTAGACTCTGTGAGTATTTGACAGACTCTGCGAGCATTTGACAGATTTTGCGAGTATTTGGCAAACTCTGCTAATATTTGGCAGACTCTTGCGAATATTTTACAGACACTACGAACATTTAGCATACTCTACGAATGATTGGCAAACTTTACAGACATTAGAAAAACTTTTCACATATTTAGCAGACTTGCAGACATTTTGTAAACTCTTCCGAGTAACTGGCAGACTTTGGGGAGTAATTAGCAAACTATGCAGAGTAACTAGCAGACTTTGCGAAAATCTGGCAGACTTTACGGATATCTAGTAGACTCTACTGACTAAATGGCAAACTTTGCATATAATTGGTAGACTGCAAATATTGGGCAACGTCTACAAGCATTTGATAAAATCACCGAGCATTTGACAAAGTCTGCGAACATTTGATAGACTTTACGAGTATTTGGCAGACTCTGTGATCATATGACAAACTCTGCAAATATTTGGCAGACTCTATGAAGATATGACACTCTGCGGACATCTGACAAACTTTGCTAATATTTGGTAGATTTTTGTAATGATTTTTAAGTTTTTAACAAAAACTTTATTCTTTAACTTAATCAAATATTTTAAGTAAAAATAAATATTAAAAATTGTAGTTTTAATTATAAATATAAATTAGAAATAATAATTAATTAAAATGATAATTTATTAATAATTTCTTTTCAAAAACATTTATTAGTTAGAAAGGACAATTTTAATATTATGGACATAATATAATTTTAAAGTTGGTTTTAGGTTTTTTAATTTTTTTTCTTTTACTAATGTTAAAATTATTTAGGTATAAAATAATTTATTTACATAAATTTTAAATATATTTATGATAAAACTCACCTGGAATCATCATATTTGAAAGGCTTATTTACCATATTTTTAAAACAATCAAAAAGATAATTTTGGAATTATGAAATTTGTTAGAGAATAATTAAGTTATGTAGGCAATAAAAGTTAAAAGAGGTTATACTAGCTATTCAAAAGAAAAAGTGGGTTATATTAGGCTAATTTCTCTAAATATTATTACTTGGATTAATTCTCGATTAAACTCAACCAATAGTATGAAGATATTATAAAAAACTTTATACATTTTTTTCTTCCACTAAAACCATAAGAATCATATATATGTAAATATATATCAATAATTTGAAATTTCTGTAGATAATATCACGGGTTATTTTAATAAAATCATGGGTAAATTTAAAAGTCACATATTTTTTTAGTAGTATCAATGGTTGTTTAATAAGTACATAATGAAAAAATACCCAAAAAAATATAAATAATATTTAACATAATATTTATAAATTACATAACTACAAACCACTTAAACAACATCATTACCAACTTCATAATGAAAATTTTGGATGTGCATTTTGGCAGGAAAATTGCATATATTCATTTTAGTGGAAAAAATAAAAATTCATATTTTGTTAGAAAACTTAAGAGATGTAAAAATTGGTTAAGTTTGCAAGCGGACCAGGTTTTTTTCACTTAACTTATATTCTGTATTATTTATATCTACAGTTTTAAGTATGGTAATTCATTCTTATTTTGTTTTAGGTTTGCTACATTCGTTATCCTCGAGTTACACATTTGGCCGACCCGTAGATCACAGTGGCTGCAATAAACTCAAAAGGAAGAATTTATGGAGTACCCAAATATGATGTTTTGTAACCAATGAGCAATATTCCAATGGATCCGGTGGAGCATTCTTTTGATGTCGATGTCGTGATTGATTTTACACAAATCTGGGATGATATAGTGCACTCACACTTAGAGGAAGAACAAGGCGAATTTTATAATGATTCAGACTCAATTCCGTCAGAAGGATCATCGTCAGATTCAGAGTAGTTCATTAAAATAATTTGAGTTATTTTTATTTGATGATATTTTTAATATGTATATTAGAACATATTAGTATTTTTTCAATAATTCAAAAACAATTCAGACACAAAAAAAAAAGCAACCATGAAGGTTTAATGTTTGGCATTATATTTTGGTTAAATTTTTATAAACCAGAAACCATCAATGTGTAATTGAAACTGTAAAAATCATAAAATCCATGAAAACACAAAATTTAACTAAAAATATAAAATCCATTGGAAATTTCCGACGGATTTGTGGTTTTGTGGATTTTATGATTTTTTTTACACAGTTTACCTAAAAACACAATTCT
This sequence comes from Cardamine occulta, assembly GCA_028015245.1. Classification (NCBI taxonomy): domain Eukaryota; kingdom Viridiplantae; phylum Streptophyta; class Magnoliopsida; order Brassicales; family Brassicaceae; genus Cardamine; species Cardamine occulta. Next base: position 7,336,033 of record CM051393.1, read on the forward strand.
AATAGTAACATCATAAGGTATGAGACCATAAAAACCTTTTTAGAAAGTATATGAGATGTTTTAAAAATATGTAATGGTTTACACAAACTGTTAGATAATGAAACATATACTTTAATTCACATATATTACTACGAACTGAAATTCATTTTTTTGGTAAATTTATTATAAACAAGGGTTAAATTGATAAAGTTATGTTTGAAATCATTTATATATAATAATACAAACATATACTTCTTCTCAGCGAGTTCATTCGCGAAATCACCAAAAAAACCCTAAAAACATCAAATCTTGAAACTCAATCTTTTTGAGTGAGATTCCACCAAAACGGCCCAAAGTCCTCTCAATTTGTAATTTTGTTACTCTTCTTTTTGATATGGAACTTAGAATTCATAGATTTACGTGTTTGTTAGATTTAGGATTTGAATGGTTAGATTTAAGATAAGAATGGTTAGATTTAGGTTTTAAATTGTTAGATTTAGGTTTTAAATTGTTAGATTTAGGTTTTGGATGGTTAGGTTTAGGTCTTCACAGTTTTTTAGAAGTTCGGATATAGGGGCGGAACTTGCAGAGAAAACTACAAAAGCTTGAGAGTTTGAAGGCGAAGATTGATACACTTGAAGATGCCCGGATGTCAGATAAGGAGAAAATGCAAGAGATGAGACAACAAATACAAGAATTGCAAGCATTCATGGCTCGATACCCGCCACCGCTGCCACAGTAGTTTTATAGATTTTTAATTTGTTTTTAATTTAAATTTATGACTTTTATTTTATTTTTTTTGAATATTGGATAATTTCAAATTTTATTTTAATTTTAAAATTTTATTTATTGAATTTCAATTTTATTTTCAATTTTTTAAAAATATTAATTAAAATTAATTTTAAAAAAAAATTGAAGCCTGTCCAAAACCCGTCGGAGATATATTTGTTAATAATCCGTCAGATATATTTGTTAGTAATCTGTCAGAAAATCTGTTTAATCGTACTTCCGGTGGATTTCTGATGGCCAAATTGCCGATGGATTTCCGACAGAATTACCAACCGAGAGATCTGTTGGTAATCTGTCGGAAATAAGACGATCGGAAATCCGTCGGAAAGTTTGACAGATTTTGGATAAACTTTTCATTTCCGACTACTTAGAATAGACGGTGGTTCCTGTCTGTTTTCAGGTGTTTTCTTGTAGTGAAAGGCAAAATCAGAAACAACAACATAACATAATAATCAAGTTCTCAAGTTCAAGGACTGACCTAAGACTCAACAAAAACATCAAAATGACTCAAGATAAAAGAAAAATAAAGAAGAAAAATAAAAGAAAAGAAAAGAACCGGAAAATCTGAGGTAGTAAAACTAATCCTCCTCGTGCTCATCATCCGAGGCAGCTAACGGATTGGAGTCCTCATCATGAGCATAAGCAGCAGCAATAATGGCGGGGTCGGGTGTGGGTGAGAAATGGCGTCAGCGGGTCTGAGAAGTGGAACATGTACATGTGACACTAGCAGCTAACATCTTCCACATCTGATGCATAGTGCTAACCATGTACCTCCAGAAATTAGGATCATTCCCATCATAGCCTGCAGGAGACAGTGTAGCACTAAAGGAAATGCCAAGTCAAGAGGGGGACCACTAGCACGGTCATCAACTATCTCGTCCTCTGTAGCAGACGGTGTAGCACTAGAAAAAGCTCCTTTACTGAGCTTGCGTCGCGGGACTGAACGCAGGAGTTTATAATCACGCTGAAAACTCAAACGTGACACGTCATTATCTGTAATAGCAGTGAACTCCAACAGTGGGAGCTGGATGCTCCAGTCATGATCCGCTGCATCAGTGAAAATCCAATGAAGGTTGGGTTTCATCCACGTAGCGCTCTTGAGATGCTTTTGATCCATGAGCAACTGATCAGTGTTGATGGTGTTGTTGCTCGTGATGATATCGAAGTGCCTGAAGATTGGAGTCAAGAGACTCCCAACGCCCTAAACCTTCTTTCCAGCAAACGCCTTTGTCTTAGGTGTACATAGATGATTCGCAAAGACGGCTCCCATGTTTAGGTTGTCCCACGGCTCTTCCCATTTCCTAACATCCTTAGGAAAGATGTGTCCAATCCCGCGATAAAGCAATATGAGTTCAGATTACTGCATTTTACTCGGCTCGGCTTTACATAGGATGGTGTTTCCAAAAACATGCAAGATATACCTTAGGACTGGATGTCTAACCTCTGTCTGCTTCCTCTCTTTCGACTCATAAACCCCGGTACGAAAGAAGTATTAGAGAGTATGGATATCATGCCACTCTAGGGTGAGAATAGCTCGAATAGGATCCTTCTTGAACCTATATAATCCACACAAAAAATGAATTGGAAGGTGATACCTCACTCCTTTACACATGAAGGTCAAGACCCCTTCTTGGGCTACCTTTACAGGCTCATTGGTGTATTAAATACGGCACGTGGCCAGAAACTATCGCACCTAGTCCAGATAGATATTATATTGCTTCGTAAGCATCGTAACTAAACCAATTCTGTGCAAACTCCATAGCACATCATCCTGTATACCCATTGCCTTGATGGTCAAATGGTCTATGAACCACATGGGTTTGATCTCGACAGACCGCATGGGTATATTGAAGCACTCTGGTTTCTCAGTCTCTGTCTTGGGATTTGCACCCAATTGACACGGCTTTTGATCTTAAGGTGTTTTGCCTTATGCCAAGGAGGTCGTATTTGTGAATACGGTGCAAAGATTGGCTCAACAGGAGGTGAAGAGTCGGGTGAGTGAGGTGGTGAAGGTGACAGTGGAGGCTAGTTTGAGCTTGATTCTCTGCCTTGTTGCTTGCGGGATTTTTTTTGTTTGCTTATGAGGCATGTACATTCAAAAACACAAGAGACAGGAAATCCTGAGAGATTAGGCAAAAATCAAAATTCGCAAATGGACAAAATTAAGTGCTAATCATCACAAACATCAGCCCATAACATCAAAAGCAATATCAATCCATTGTATTTCATCCTCCTATACTATATTTCAAGTAAAATTCATCATTAAACCAAAGGTTTTAGGTGTGATTTAGCCAATAGATTAAGCTAAAAGAGGTAAAAATCAAAGATCCAACCTTTAGGGCTCAAATAAAAAATTTAGAGATTGGAAGAACATACCTTGGAATTGGATTCAATAGATGCTAGATATAGATTAAACACAAAAATCTAATGAGTTTGGGATTTTGAATTGCCCAAAATCAGTGAAAAAACAAGAAATTTCGAGTTATGGGGGTGATTTTTCCGAAGGAGATCGTGAGAGAAGGAAGTGAGGAAGAAGAAGAAGAAAAGGAATTTATAACACTTACCTCGTGGGAGTCGGTGTCGACCGACACCAACACTTGGATTCGTCTGATTTTTCTTTTCTCTTGCGTCAACCGACACCGACCCTTATGGTCAACAAGAAATTCTGGTTTCTGCTTTTAATGACGCGAAACATACCAAAAACAAAAAACAAAACAAGACTTACCAATGGGTTGCCTCCCACTCAGCATTTGTTTAACATCACGAGTTTGACTGAACTGCGGTCAGGTAGTGGGTGCATCATTTAGAGATACAATATGTCTTGATGGAATTTCGGCTTTCAACCAGTAATATTTCGCCCTTTGTTCATTCACTGTGAATCATTTCCTTCAACATTTTTTAGCACGATAGCACCATATGGTCAGACCTCTTTGATGGTGAAAGGACCAGACCAATGAGAACGTAATTTTCTAGTAAAAAAATTTAAATGAGAGTTATACAGAAGTACCTGGTCATTTGGTTCGAAGTTTCTGGAGATGATTTTTTTATCGTGATATGCCTTAGTTCGCTCCTTGTGCAATTTGGAGTTCTCATAGGCATGGTATCGGATTTTATCTAGTTCGTTCAGCTGAACAAATCTTTTCTCTGCAGCAGTCTTGATGTCGAAATTCATCATCTTTACTACCCATGCTGCTTTGTGCTCCAGCTCAACTGGAAGGTGACAAGCTTTCCCGTAGAGAATGTGAAACGGTGTAGTCCATAGTGGTGTTTTAAATGCAGTCCTATAGGCCCATAATACATTGTCCAACTTAGCGAACCAATCCTTTCTAGTATTGCCTACAGTCTTCGCCAAGATCTCCTTGATTTGCCTATTCGAAACCTCGAACTCTCCACTTGTTTGAGGGTGATATGGAGTAGCTACACGGTGATGAACACCATGCTTCTTCAGTAGTTTCTTAAATACTTTGTCTATAAAGTGAGAATCACCATCACTTATCACAATCTGAGGCACTCCAAATCGAGGGAAAATGATGGTCTTAAATAGCTTAAAAACTGGAGAGGCATCATTGGTCGGACGAGCGATAGCTTCAGCCATTTAGACACATAGTCCACATCAACCAAGATGTACTGATTCCCATAAGTTTTATGGCATCTCATGCCTCTTGCAAATCTTTCCCATTCGCTAAGAAGCATCACATTGAGCTATGAATGCATGAACATCGTTGAACATAGTAGGCCACCAATAGCCTTCTTGAAAAATCTTAGACATTCTCTTAAAGATTGCAAAATGTCCAGCATATTCAGAACCATGACAATGAAATAACACATCTAGAACCTCAGTCTCAGCAATGCATCTTCTGTAAATGTTGTCTGCACAGTGCTTGTACAAGTAGGGTTCATCCCAGTAAAACCTTCTGAGCTCTCTCAAGAATTTTTTCTTGGCATATCCTTTGAAAATTTCTGGCTCAACATCTGCAGCAAGGTAATTAACAATATCACATACTACGGTCGATCGAGAACAGTTACAGCACCTAACTCCATGTCGTAGTCACAAATCTAAACCATTGAAGGTTCCGAGATCTCATGAAGGATCTCCTTTGCGAGATTTCTGAGAGTATCCATGTAATATGTCTGTCCGTCAATGGTGGGTCGCTTAACGAGCTTGTCCATGTCAAAATTCATCACTAGATCACCCACATTCAGAGCTATCTTGCCATTCTTCACATCAATATTGCACTAGCTGTAGCCAAGAAAGGTCTGCGTAGGATAAGAGGATCCTTAGGCTCATAAGTATATCGCAGAACCACAAAGTCAGTGGAGATCATGCAATCGCCAATTCGCATAGACACATCTTCTAAAATACCTTCTTGAATCTTGATACTTCTCTTAGCTAGAATCTGATAAATCTTCGTAGATGTGAAATCAGTCATCCCAAGTCCCAAAGCAACTAAGTAAGGCATTAGACTTACACTCAAACCCAGATCACACAGCAAACTCTTGAACTTATCTTTGAAAAATGAGCAGTCCAATACAAAGCTTCTCGGATCTTAAAGCTTCTCTGGTATTCTGTTCTAAATGAAAACAGTATAAACTTTAGAGATCATCATCACCTCTTTCTCTTCTCTCATATTCTGCGTAAGCATCTGCTTTAAACATCTCTTAACCACAGGATAGTCTTGATAGCATCAATCAAAGGGATCTCAATGGTGAGTTTCTCCATCATAGCATTGCACTTTGCTTCATACAGCGCCTCTTTTGACTTTCTAGGATTTCTAGGAAAAGGAACCTTTGGTTTCTTCCTCTGAAATAGGTGGCTTCTTAGAACTTGGTTCCACAAATGGTCCCTTGTGTTGACCGACACCAGTGTTGTGTTGATCGACACATGCTTCATTAATCATGTCCTTGTCTTGTGGCGGCTTATGTCGATTGACACCAGGGGTGATGTCGATCAACACGGGTACCTCATTACTCTGATTCTTCTTATTTTGCATGGGTGTCGACCAACACAAGGGTGTATCGATCGACATAGGTACATCTTCTGTAAGATCTTTTTTAATTTCTTCCAACTCCATGAGTTCATCAACACTTAGACCCTTTTTCAACACAGGATTGAGCTCTTTACCACTTCTTAACATGATGACACTGCACTGATACTTCAAATTATCGTTTGTCCTTCTAGGAAGAACTTTATCTTGTTTTTTTACAGACCCGTAGTCTTTGCAACCCGAGTCTCCAACTGCTTAATGTGCGTTTTCAAACCTTCAAACTTCCAATTCAAACCAATGTACAGATCATCAATCTTTCCATTAAAATAAACTGTAATCCTCTGTTGCCCTCTAGTATCTGCTCAAGCATAGATTTCATCTCACTCTACTCAGTTGGTGTAGGAGGTGTCTGGTAAGATGAGGATCCATAGTCCCTGCCGAAGTTGCTATTGCTCTGGAAAGGTTTCTCATACTGAGGTTTAGAGGAGTACATGTAAAGGTACTCCTAGGACCATTCCCATTGTAGTCACCTCTGCCTTGTTGATTTCCAAATCTCTGACCCAGAAAACCAGTCCCAGCAATGTAGTTGACATCTTCTTCGCCACATCCTTCTTCTTCTAGCTCAAATGTCTCAACTTCTGCAGCAAACTGAACTGATTTCTTATTCACCAAAAGGTTATGAACTGAATCCAACTTAGTCTTAAGTTCAGCAATCTGTTTTCCATCAATGTTTTCAGCTTGCTTCTGTCTCTCAAAATCAGCATTCTTGGTGCTATTGCTAGATGCCAAGTTTTCAATCAGCACATAAGCTTCTTCTGGAGACCTCGTGTTCAAGTTCCCATTATTTGGAGCATCTAGAGCCATCTGATATCTCTAATCCACACCTCTGAAGAAAATACCCAACAGCTAAACCTCAAAGAAACTATGATGTGGAAAATCTCTCTAGTACGCCCTAAATCGCACCCAAGCAGCCTTGAATTCCTTAGTTGGTCTCTGTGTAAACTGAGAGATGTTGTTCTTCAAGTCCTATGATCTTGCATCATCATAGAAGTTTCACAGGAATGCCCTCTTGGTATCCTCCCAATTAGTGAGAAACCTTGTCGGTAACTGCTTCAACCAATAAGCTGCTTCACAACTAAGAGAATGTGGGAAAAGCTTATAAAAGAGATAGTCATAGTTAACTCCATTGTGCTTCATGCTAGTCACCAAGTCCTCGAACCTCTCGATGTGGTCCATAGAATGCTCATGAGAAAGACCATGGGAAGGATGCTGACCAACCAAATTGTAATAGGACGGTTTCAGCTCAAATTTGCTCCTTTAGAAGATAGGAAGTTTGATCGCAGACTTGTTTGCATAGAACTCATCAGGCCTATTATAATCCCCAAGTGTCCTTCCTCTTTCTGCCTGCACTTCTACGGGCGCATTCTCTTGCATGTGCTCTACGTCCACGACATCAACTGGACTATGGGGTTTCCATTTTCATCAAGTATCTGCCCCATGTTGTTGCACACATGACCCTCTTGCTCTCTAAGAACACCAGCTTTATTCTAATATAAGATCATAAGATTAGCCATTTCCACTAGTTTCTTTGCTTTTATTTCGTTTGTTCTGACTTTGCAAGTACCTGATTAGGAAGAAACAAAAGCTGATTGTCCTTGTTGTTCCTGGTAGCACGCTTAGGCATCCACCTGAAACATTGATATATCATGGTAGCACACTTAGGCATACACTTTATCGAATTTTTTCAAAGTTTTTCAAGTCTTTTAGAGTCTTTGCAGGTTCTTGCATGAGTTATACCATTATGGAGCTTTTGGAGGCTTTGGAGTCAAATGGAGCAAAACAGATTTGGGGTGGAGTGATTATAGAAGAAATGCCATATTTTTACCTGCGTGTCGACCGACACCAAGGGTGGTGTCGATCGATACAGACACAAGGCACATAAAAATATTTATAGAAGATTTCTTTTTCGTTCAAAAATCTCTAGAATCTTCCAGAACCGCCTTGGCTCGTGTTTAGTTTTAAAAATAGGGTTTTGGCCGCTTGTTTAGGCCACACTTTTCTTTATGCTTTGATTTTATTTCAAACACTACGAGAGATTTATTTTGAGAGCTTTTAGAGAGACAATTCTGAGACTTCGTTTGAGAGAAGAATTCGAATCTCTTTAATCTCTCTATTAATTTCTTTTATGCATTTTATTCTATGCATGATGATTGCTTCATTCACCATGTTTGAGTAGTTTAATTGTTAAGTTAGGGATTTTCAAAGGTTTATGATGAATTGTTAGATTGTTAGATTTGTTAGGATCGAATCAATAGAGTTCTTCATCTGGTTTGTGTTTATTGCTTATTTTAGATTCGCGACCTAGAATCTGATCTTAGATTGATTAGTTGACATGAAAGTGTAATTGATGCTTGAACTATCTTAGATGTGCAAAATAACTATTCGCAAAGAAATTTGGTTTATGTTTTTTTGTGAACAATCGAACCTGACCATTAATGCTTGTCTGAATTGAGGAATTTAGCAAAGAAATTTGTAATTCTAGATTTAAACATAGATAATTTCCGCAGCGAAATCTGGTTGATTTACCATTGTGTTTCGAGTTTGTGAACGGTTCTGAATAATAATCCTGAAAATTTATTTGTTGTGCAATTCTGAATTACTTGAGAAATTCCCTAAACTTAGCTTTTTTCCCAATTGTTTTAAAACCGATTTCAATTGCTTTACTGTTTTTAATTAAAATTTATGTTGTTTAGCATAATTCATAAACTGATAATTTATTGTGTGAACGTGAGTTTTCTGTGGAATTCGATCCCTAAGTACTACAATAGATCTCTTAATTTGAGAGAGTTACTTTAGGGTTAATTTGAGCATATCAAATTTTGGAGTCATTGCCTGGAAAATCTTCAATTCGCGATTAGATTAAAGTTAGAATTTAGTCTAAACTTTTTATTTTGATATTTACCCATTTTATCTTTTCTTTTTGTCTTGTGTTTCATGTCTATGCATAATCGCATCATCAGGAGCAAAAAGAATCTTCAGCTTGTGAATCTTTCTACTCAGGAACTAGTAGAGTAGGAACGAGAAAACCGGAAAGCACAATGAGGAGTAGAAATGATGAACCCACTAGTGCTAATAAGGGATGAGGCTGGACGTTTATGTGATCAAGAAGGGCAAGTGTGCAACGAGCTGGGTCAGAAACTGGATGTAGATGGAAACATGATCGCAGAGATCGTTGGTGTCGAGCGACACCCACCTCTTGGTGTTGATCAACACCAACGTATCAATGATGGTCCACAGGGTAACAACAGAGTTAGTGTAGTTCATCGTGTGATGACACTTGGGGATTACAACATGGCTGAGCAGTTCTATGCTAATCGGTCTGCTATTTGACCACCTCTGTTTCAGAGAAATGATTTTGAGCTGAAACCCACATACTACAGTCTTATGGGTGAGAATCCTTTCCATGGTCTTTCTCATGAGCACTCCATAAATCATGTTGAGAGGTTTGAAGATCTGGTGACAAGCATCAAAGAAAATGGTGTATCCAATGACTACCTCTTCTGCAAGCTCTTCCCACACTCTCTTAGTGGTGAAGCAGCTTATTGGTTGAAGCAGTTACCGACATGATCTCTCACTAATTGGGAAGATACCAAGAGGGCATTCCTGCGGAATTTCAATGATGATGCGAGGTCCGAGGACTTAAGGAATAACATCTTTTCATTTATGCAGAGACCGATTGAGGCATTCAAGGCTGTTTGGGTGCGATTTAGGGCGTACCATAGAGATTGTCCGCATCATGGTTTCTCGAAGGTTCAGCTGCTAGGCATTTTCTTTAGAAGTGTGAATTAGAGATATTAGATGGCTCTAGATGCTGCGAGCAATAGGAACTTCAACACCAGGTATCCTGAAGATGCTATTGTACTAATTGAGAACTTGGCTTCTAGCAATAGCACCAAGAATGCTAATTTTCATAGCCAGAAGCAAGCTGGGAACATTGACGGGAAGCAGATTGCTGAGTTTAAGACTAAGTTGGATTCAGTTCACAACATTCTGGGGCAAAAGTTTAGTTCAATTTGCTGCAGAAGTTGAGACATCTGAGCCTCAGTACCAGAAACCTTTCTAGAGCAATAACAACTTTAGTAGGAACTATGGATCTTCATCTTACCAGATACCTCTTCCAAAAACTGCAGAGAGTGAGATGAAGTCTATATTGGAGCAGATTCTAGAAGGTCAGCAAAAGATCACAGTTAATTTTAATGGGAAGATTGATGCTTTGTACACTAATTTCAATGGAAAATTCAAAGTCTTGAACACCCATGTCAAGAAGCTGGATGTTCAGGTTGCATAGACTGCTAGGTCTATCAAAAGACAAGAGGGATTCCTTCCTGGAAGGACTGAAAACAACCCTAACCATGTCTACAATGCCATTTTCATGGAAAGTGGAGATGAAATCATGGAGTTGGAAGACATCAAAGAAGATGTTGCAGAAGAGGTATCTGTGTCGATCGACACCACCTCTGGTGTCGATCAACACAAGCAGCCATCTGAGGAACCAAATTCTGAAAAGCCACTTTGTGCTCGATTGCTCCATCTCCACACGAATATTTTCTCATTCTCTTTGTGATCTTGGCTCAAGTATCAACTTGATGCATCATTCTGTTGCTATTAGCCTTAGGATTACTGCTTTCAAGCCGACAGGGATCTATGTTATCTTTTTTGATCGATCCAAAAGGATTCTAGAAGGTGTCTTAGAAGATGTTGTAGTGAAAATTGGAGATTCCTTGATTCCCACAGACTTTGTGGTGTTGAAATATGAGGGAAGAACCTAAGGATATTCTCATTCTGGGAAGACCTTTCTTGGCTACAGTTTGAGCTATGATTGATGTGAGGAAAGGAAGGATAAGCTTAAATGTGGGTGATCTTGTCATGAACTTTGACATGAACAAGCTGAGAAGAAATGCCATATTTTTACCTCCGTGTCGACCTCCACCAAGGGTGGTCGTGTTGACCAACACCAAGGGTGGTGTCGACACAGACACCAGGCACATAAAAAGATTTATAGAAGATTTCATTTTTGCCCAAAAATCTCCAGTATCTTCCAGAACCGCCTTGGCTCTTGTTTAGCTGTAAAAATAAGGTTTTGGTTCACAACCTTATTGCATTGATTTTATTTCACAAACTTGGAGAGATTTATACTGAGAGCTTTTAGGGAGACAATTCTGAGACTTCGTTTGAGAGAAGAATTCGAATCTCTTTAATCTCTTTATTAATTTCTTTTATGCTTTCTATTCTATGCATGATGATTACTTCATTCACCATGTTTGAGTAGTTTGATTGTTAAGTTTAGGGATTTTCAAAGGTTTATGATGAATTGTTAGATTGTTAGATTTGTTAGGATCGAATCAATAGAGTTCTTCATCTGCTTTGTGTTTATTGCTTATTTTAGATTCGCGACCTAGAGTCTGATCTTAGATTGATTAGTTGACATGAAAGTGTAATTGATGCTTGAACTATCTTAGATGAGCACAATACCTATTCGCAAAGAAATTTGGTTTAGGTATTTTGTGAACAATCGAACCTGACCATTATTGCTTGTCTGAATTGAGGAATTTAGCAAATAAATTTGGAATTCTAGATTTAAATATAGATAATTTCCGCAGCGAAATCTGGTTGATTTTACCATTGTGTTTCGAGTTCGTGAACGGTTCTTAATAATAATCCTGAAAATTTATTTGTTTTGCAATTCTGAATTACTTGAGAAATTCTCTAAGCTTAGCTCTTTTCCTAATTGTTTTACAACCCATTCAATTGCTTTGCTATTTTTAATTACAATTCATGTTGTTTAGCTTAATTGATAAACTGATAATCTATTGTGTGAATGTGAGTTCTGTGTGGAATCCGACCCCTAAGTACTACAGTTGATCTCTTAATTTGAGAGAGTTGCTCTAGGGTTAATTTGAGTATATCAAATTTTGGAGCTAAAAAGATAGAACGATGTGAGCAAAACTGAAAAATAAAAAATTAGGCTAAATTCTACACTTAAACCTATCGGAACAATCAAGAGTCTCCGACAACGGCGCCAAAAACATGATATGCTTGAGTTTTGAATCCTTAGAGCTGCACCGCAAATGCACATAATACAATTGTAGTATATAGGGATAGAATCCACAAATACTCAAAAATTTTATGACTTTCATTTTCAAATTAAGCTAAGCAATATGAGAAATAAAGTAAAAGCAATGCAAAACAATAATGAGATTGGTTTGTTACATCAAGTCCAGGGAATTTCTCAGGAAATTAAGTAATGCAGATCAATTAATCAGTTAGGATTGAAATGCGAATTAGTTCTAGAACTCAAATCACGAAAATAAAATTATCCAACTTTAGTTGCGAGAATTTACTATGTTTCAAACCTAAGAAACCAAGTTCCTTTGCGAATTTTAAAATTCTAAACAGGCATTATGAACAAGTTTGATTGGTTCACAAATTATATAATCAAAATTCCTTTGCAATTATATAATTTGCTCACTCTAGGTTTTGTCATATTATAAATCACACTGTCGTGCTTGTTTAACAACCTATGATCCAAATTCTAGGTGATCAGGCCAGGACTAGCTTTAAAAACAACCTAGGTGAAGAACTATCAAGTTTGGAATTCTAACAAATCAATCAATCTAAATTTCATGATTAAGATAGATATCATATGAAATATAAAAGAGAAACAAAGACTAGGGGTTTGAAATCTTCTCTCAAAGTGTACAGAGTATTAGATCAGCCCCAAGCTTTCAATCTCTCTAAAACTCTCAATTTGAAACGATCGCACCTTTTTTTTTTTTGCACATGGAAATAATGAACTAATGCCCATACATTCAAAACCATACAACAACCAATTACACAAACGACCACAAAGGTCAACAGTTCTACCGGTTCTAGCAATCCTACAAAGCTACAAAAACCACAAAACTACCGGGTCCTAATCATCTCCTCACTGCCTCGATTCCACGATCACGCCTTATCTTTACCTACATCGACAAAAGTGATGCATCAACATTTGGTAAACCAAACACTGAGTGAGATTGATCCTCCCAACAACAGGCTATCAAAAAGCACCAAACAATTTTTAAATAACCAAGACAACACGAAGAATTAATGAACCCCAATTAAAACTTCCAACAACAATTAGCAATTCAACTCCAAGAAAAGCTAAACAAACAGCAGGAATAGTAAACACATTTTCACAGCATGAATAGTACCCACTTTCACAGCATGAATAGTAAACATGCTTTCACAGCATGAATAGTACCCACATAGTACAGCTAATTGATTAATCCGGTCCCGTCACTTGACTCATTTTACCAAACAAGATTAACTGGAAACACGCAACACTCACAACAGCAATAAGAACATCCATCTTATTACCCTCCTGCATTAGCGCTTTTTAACACCAAAATGTAATGCAAAACCATGACTCCCAAAGTCATCAATAATAAGAAATACACATCTTGTTATACAATCATAATATAACATCGTTCTACACAATGGAAATACAAAATGAAACACATAGCATACAGCTACAAACCGAAACTGCAACCTCTCGATGGAACTCAAGCCACAGCTTGCTTCTGGAACCACTTCCGGAACCTCGTTTCCATCCTAGCCTCTGGCTCCTAAGTTTCCTCTTGCACCCCGTCACAGTCCCACAAAACTTGCATCATTGGAATCTTCTTCCGACGAACCTGATTGACCCTTCGCTCGAGAACTCTCAAAGGTCTCGCCTTAACGGTCATATTGGACTGGAGATCTGACGGAATCTCAGCCAATACCTCGTCACCCCTATGCAAACACTTCTTCAGCATCGACACATGGAAGACCTTATGAAATGCCTGCATAATCTCGGGTAACTCCAACCGATACGCTACCGGTCTAACACGCTCTACAATCCGGAACGGCCCCATATGCCTTACACTCAACTTAGTAGCAATAATGGACCTGTTCGGACCTCTCAACAAAGCTATCTTGAGATACACTCTATGTCCCACCTCAAACACAAGCTCTTTCTGCCTCTTATCGGTATAACTATTTTGCCGATCTTGGATTTCTTTCATGTTTAACTTCAAAACCCTGATCTTCTCTGTGGTTTCCTGAACAAAACTCGCACCCAATGTGCTCCTCTCCCCCACTTGAGTCTAACACAAACGTGTACGACATGGTCTCCCATACAGAGCCTCATATGGAGCCATCCCAATAATCGCCTGGTAGCTATTGTTATACGCAAACTCTATCAAGCTCAAGTGATCCACTCAATGACCATCCCAATCCAGCACGCACATCCTCAACAAATCCTCGACAGTCTGGATGGTCTTCTTGGATTGCCCATCTGTCTGAGGATGTCTTCTTGGACTTCCCATCTGTCTGAGGATGATAAGCCGTACTCATGTGCACCCTTGTGCCCATCTCCGTCTGAAACGCATTCCAGAACTCAGATGTGAACTTAGGATCTCAGTCCGAGACAATGCTCGCCAGTACACCATACAGTCTCACAATCTCCTGCACATACTTTCTAGCCAATACCGCAGACCCATCGGTCTTCTTAATGTCCAGAAAACGCGCACACTTGGTCAATCAATCTACGATGACCCAAATAGCATCTTTCGTCCAAGAAACTAGTAAGCCCACCACGAAATCTATCGTGATCATATCTCACTTCCACTCTGGAATGGGTAAACTCCACAACAAACCACTCGGAACCTGGTGTTCTAACCCAATGATAATACCGCATAAGATCCCGGTATATCTTAGTCACTCTTGGATGAATCGAGAACATACTCGCATGAGCCTCACTTAAGATCTCTCGCCTGAAATCCTCGTCCAAAGATATGCATACCCTCCCACTCACAAGGATAGTGTTATGCGCAGATACCTGATACTCAGAATGTGCTTCTCTCGAAGCCTTAACCAATCAAACTCTGCTCAAAAGATTCACCTGATTAGCTGCCTCTAAGCAAAAATGTCCAGAAGAAATAATTCATTTGTTTGGATCGATGAGCTTTTTCAGCCCCAAAACTCAGAATCAATGGAATGTCTGTCCATAAACATCTATTCTATCTGTATATATAGGAGGGGATCTCTCTATACATATCAAAGTCTTTTATGGCATTGATATGATCGCCTAGCTGTAGCCGCATATCAGCTGCGCCTGATATATAACACACAAACGCAATGTTCTAATCTCACTCACCAAAGACTCAACCTCATGCTTTCGACCCAAAGCCACCCGCTTCCGACTCAATGCATCCACAACTAGATTAGCCTTAACAGGATGGTAAGCTATCTCTAGATCATAATCGGCCACTAGCTCCATCCAATGTCTCTGCCTCAAATTCAACTCAGGCTGAGTAAAAATGTAGTTCAGACTCTTATGATCTGTGAACACTTGTACCTTTCCGCCATAAAGATAAGATCTAAAAATCTTTAAAGTGAAAACCATCGCAGCCATCTTAAGATCATGGGTTGGGTAGTTGCCCTCATGCTTCCGCAGCTGCTGCAGAGCATAGGCAATAACCTTCCCCCACTGCATCAACACACAGCCAAGACCAACTCCCGACGCATCGGTATCTACCACGTAAGCCTCGCCCGGATCAGGCAACGCCAATACTGGAGTACTAGTCAACAAGGCCTTCAGTTTCGCAAAACTCTTCTCACACTCTGAAGACCACACGAAAGGAACATCTTTTCCCGTCAGCTTCGTCATAAACTTAGCCAAACTTGCGAAACCCTTAATGAACCGCCGATAATAACCTGCCAATCCGAGAAAACTCCTAATCTCTATGGCATTCCTCAGCCTCGACCAAGCACTAATGGCCTGAACCTTTTCTAGATCCACTTAAAGCCCCTCCGCGGAGATAACGTGATCCAGAAAACCAATCTCCCGCTGCCAGAAGTTACACTTGCTCAACTTAGCAAACAACTTCTGTTCCTCCAGCTTCGCAAGAACCACACGCAAATGCACCTCATGCTCCTCCAGGCTCTTCGAATACACCAAGATATCATCGATAAAGATGATCACAAACTCATCCAGATACTTATGGAAAATGCTGTTCATCAATCTCATAAATGCAGCTGGTGCATTTGTCAACGCAAATGGCATCACCACAAACTCGTAGTGGCCATAACGAGATCTGAAAGCCATCTTTCGGATATCTACCTCATCGATAGGAATCTGATGATATCCCGATGTCAAGTCAATCTTGGAGAACTAAGTAGCCCCTCTCAACTGATCCAACAACTCATCAATCTGAGGAAGAGAATACATGTTCTTCACTGTGACTCGGTTAAGTCCTCGGTAGTCAATGCACAACCAAAAACTTCCCACGGTGAAGTACTCGGGCAAATAAACCCCTTACTAAGCAACTTCTCTAGCTGCTTCTTCACTTCTGCCATCTCTGCTGGAGCCATCCTATAAGGAACCTTGGATATCGGTGTCGTCTCCGGTTCCAAATCAATTGTGAAAGGATCTGACCTAGACGGTGGTAACCCCTGTAATGACTAGAACATATCTTGGAACTCTCGAACCACTCGAATATCCTAAATCTTAGCCTCTCCAACGGCCTCTGGCAAAGAAATAGTAGCCAAATAAGCCTTGCAACCCCTCTCGATCATACGCTCGGTGTGCATAACCAAGATCACGAGACTCTCTGAAGTCGATCTCACACCCTGATAGACCAACTTCCCTTTTTCTCGGTCGAATTTGACTCGTCCTCGGTGACAATCCAGATACGCTTTTAACTTCCCGAGCTAATCCATGCCCAAAATGACATCATACAGCTCCACGGAGTAAATAATCAAATCGGCAGGCATAGACTCTCCCGCTACCTGAACATTTACGTCTCTAACCCGACAGTGAATTCTCAGGAGCTTCTCTATGGCAACCTCGACAAAACCCAAACTCACACTAGGCTCGTTTCAAAGATTAGCCTTCTCGGCCATTTCTGGAGTAACAAAGTAATGCGATGGTCCCGTGTCAAACAACACATAAGGTCCCTACACAAATAAATGTGCAGAGAACCTTAACACCCTGAAAAGCATGAAATTTCCCAACACAGATTTAAAGTTAAATGAGTCTAAGAAAAATACCTGTGATCGGTCTGGAACTCGGCTCTCTGGACTCGGTGATGGCGTATAGTCGAGGTGCTACTGCCAAGGGCCTGACAGGCTGCACAACCGTGCTCTCACTCTGCTGCAACCTGGGACATTGAGGCCTAATGTGCCCCGCCTCCTTGCAGTGATAGCACACTCGAGGATCCACTCGCACTCCACCCTTCTAAGGATAGCTCGCCAATCGGTGATCCATGCTCCCACACCCGAAGCAACCCTGACCACTCCGACTGCCTCTCGAAGCGCTCTCCCAATTCTGCTTCTTTCCTTGCATCAGTTTACCGCATCTGCTAGGACCGGACTACTGCTGAACAGGTACCACCTCGTCCTACAAACCCTCCTCAAGCAATACGCAGTCTCAACCAACTCATCAATCTTGCAAAAAGCCCTAACCATGCAACGGTTCCGCGAGTAAACCCTGAGACCCATCAAGAATCTCTGCACACGGGTCGAGTCACTTTTAACCGCCCGTCTAACATAAGATCTAAGCCGGTTTAACTCCACCTCATACTCGCGTACCGACCAATCTCCTTGAGTCAAACTCGCAAGCCTCGACGCTAACCAGTTGAATGCCTCTTGAGGGAAAAACTTGGAGTTAAACTCACAAAATCTGCCCAAGCCATCTCGGCCTGAACTCTTCGGGCTGCGATACCCTTCCTCTCTATCCTCCTCAACCACGGATCAGCATCCTCGGGATTAGCACCTCCAGAAAAAAAAACCCCGGTTCCTATCCTCTGCATCTACTCCATTATCCTGAGGTAGGATGGAAGCTCCTCAGTAACTGCAGCTGCAACTTGACGCCGAACCTCAGCAACCACTGGAGCCTGAGCCGGTACCCTCTCTGCAAACCGCTCAAACAACCTCGTCAAAAGATCTACAATATGGTCATTTCCGGCCTGAGCATCACCCGCTGCTAAACCCGTAGCACCCGCTGGAACACCAACCACACTGGCACTCACGCCAGACCCACCGGCGCTCACTCCGGTGACACCCTCAGACCCAACCTGACCTGCATGCGACTCCTCGACTCGCTCCTCCGGCACACGGCCACGACCCCTACCATGGCTACGACCTCTACCATGCCCTCTAACCATCTGCACACATGCAGAAGCAAGGACTAAGGAACACTAAAACACAATCATCACAATAAAGATAACTCACCGTAGAATCCCACAAGGCTCGAAGAAGATGATTCTCTGACCCCAAGCAACACCCAAACTATCCTAGAACCACATAGACTCCTAGAACCGTATGGGCTCTGATACCAAAATGAAACGACCGCACCTTTTTTTTTTTTTGCACATGGAAATAATGAACTAATGCTCATACATTAAACATTCAAAACCATACAAAAACCAATTACAAAATGACCACGAAGGTGAACAGTTCTACCGGTTCTAGCAATCCTACGAAAGGTACAAAAACCACAAAACTACCGAATCCTAATCATCCCCTCCTCACTGCCTCGATTCCATGATCACGCCTTATCTTTACCTACATTGACAAAAGTGATGCATCAACATTTGGTAAACCAAACACTGAGTGAGATTGATCCTCCCAACAACAGGCTATCAAAAAAGCACCAAGCAATTTTTAAATAACCAAAACAACACGAAGAATTAATGAACACCAATTAAAACTTCCAACAACAATTAGCAATTCAACTCCAAGAAAAGCTAAACAAACAGCAGGAATAGTAAACACACTTCCACAGCATGAATAGTACCCACTTTCACAGCATGAATAGTAAACATGCTTTCACAGCATGAATAGTAAACATTTTCTTAGGATGAATAGTAAACACGCTTTCACAGCATGAATAATAAACATTTTCTCAGAATGAATAGTAAACACGCTTTCATAGCATGAATAGTAAACATTTTCTCAGAATGAATAGTAAATATTTTTTCAGAATGAGTAGTAAACATTTTCTCAGAATGAATAGTAAACACGCTTTCATAGCATGAATAGTTACCATTTTCTCAGAATGAATAGTAAATATTTTCTCAGAATGAATGGTAACCATTTTCTCAGAATGAATAGTAAACACCCAAATTCACCAAGAAGGACACATGAACACAAATCAAGCATTCAAGGCATAACAAATGCAAATCAAAGCTCAACAATGCACAACAAGCATAAAACCAAGGTTCCCTTAACCCTCACAAGCTTAGAAAACACCCTCTTATGCTTAACCAAAAATTGAAAACCAACCAAAAGAAATCAAACTCCCCAAGCACCCACACAAGCTTAAATGATAACCTTTGGTCCTAACTCACCTTAGATAGGATGGATCTAGCCTAGGGTGGACTCCTCCATGCTCAAGAAGACCTCCCCTCCTCCTCCCTTGGTTCTGCCAAACCCTAGCCCAAAGAATCTCCTCTTTAAACTTCTCCCAAGCTTTAAACTCTCTAGCTCCCTCAAGATCCAAGCTCCCAAGAACCCTTTTTTCTCTTCTTTTCTCTTCTCTCTCCAGCTCTCCAGCTCTCTTCCTTTGCCAAAAATGGCGTAACAAGGAGGCAGAAGAAGAAGAAGAGAAGAGAAAAAGAACTTTTCTTCCTTCCTTGCAGAAAAACCCCCATAACTTCCGAAACAATTTATGACACCCCCGAAACAATTCTAAATTAATTATTTCAACCCCATAATTAATTTTTCTAGACTTGTCTAAGGTTCATAAACTCAAAAGAATTTCCAAATTAATTAAATTAATTAATTTTTTGGAACACGGGCGTTACACAATTCTCCTCCAAAGAAACCTAAAAACTCTAATTAATAGTCTAAACACGATTTGGGGCCTTTTGTAAATACATAAAACTTTTGGGCAAAGTTGCAAATCTTCAAAAGTGTTGATTTTCGCGTGTGGTGTGAGAATAAGGTTTGTATCAATCGACACACATAGGTGGTTTCGATCGACACCACTGGTCATGAATGGCATTAACTTCTACTTTTCAGCTACAATGCTCCAAAATACTCCAAATGATCGTAAATATCTGTAAACCTGTAAAAGAGTCTAAAAGGACTCTAAAGACACATAAAAGAATTGATTATGTACATATATCATGGTTTAAAACCCATAAAAACTATGATATATCAATTTTGCACATATTTGGCAGGAACTAGATATTGCA
Organism: Cardamine occulta; assembly: GCA_028015245.1. Taxonomy (NCBI): domain Eukaryota; kingdom Viridiplantae; phylum Streptophyta; class Magnoliopsida; order Brassicales; family Brassicaceae; genus Cardamine; species Cardamine occulta. Next base: position 7,356,068 of record CM051393.1, read on the forward strand.
CAAAATTCGTAAAAAATATGATTTTGCACGGAGTTTGCACGACGCATAACAACAATAATGGAGATCAGTGAAACTCCTCCATAGAAGAAGAAGATATAGTGATGCTCATGCCTTTTCAATTTGTCGTCCCCAAATAAGGATTTTTGATAGATAAAACCTAAATTATGTATAGTATCATCAGAAAGAGTACGGCCGACGATGAAGAAGAAAGGTTGATTTGGAAGATCACTTTTCAGAGAGAAGTTTTTTGAGAGATAAAGCAGTTACTCCTATGTGTCAATCTCTTGTTATTCCCTATGTACTATAAATATGTGATACTTTCGTAAGTAGTGATAGAATGCAATAACAATAAGAGCAAGAAGAAATAATACACTCTTCCCCTCCCCCACTTTCACTTTCCCACTCCAACGTCCATTTCTCCTCCATTTTCCAAAATTATTTTATTTAATTAATATACATATATATACATATATATATATACACTTTATGTTATAATTTTATAACACGTTATCAGTACAAATAAGCTCTAGATCCAAGCAGATCCAAGCAAGTTTCCACCCCATCAAATCTCTGAACACAAATAAGCTTTTGATCCGATGATGTCTTTATCGCCTGAGCCCTAATGAAGTAAGGTACACATTTTATTGTTTTGGTTCATAAATTTATATTTATATAATATAAATATTATAGACATCATGAGACTATATCTTATCCGGATTAATTGTAATATATGGCAGGCTATGTCTCCCTTAAGATAAAATAAAAGGCTATGTATTATTTCCAAATTGATCGTTATATATGGTAGACTCTACCTCCTCCTCGATCAAATGAAAAATTATGTCTCTTTGATTATTAAAAGTCAAGCTTTTGAAATCCTATATGGAAGATCATGCCTCCTGAATTCTAATAGAGAAAAGCTATGGCTCTTAAATTATGTGTTATATCAAGTTTAAAGACATTAAATATGTCTTTAAACTCAAAAATAATATCTCATATTGAGAATTTAGACAGTGCAAAAGTAATTGGAAAGTCTAGATGAACTAGCCTCTCGATTTGTAAAGGCATAAATTTCATAATCGATAATGCTTTATGTTGTCCAAAAGTCTCAAAGAAACTTGTTGAAGTTTCAAAGACATTCTAGCTTATTTATAATCATATAGAGACTATATATAAGAATGGCATTATATATCTTTGAATCACATCGAAGAGGAAACAATAATGGAAGAATTTTCTAATGTTATCCTCCATAATATATTGCACAAAGTTAAATATGATCGCATCATATGTTATAGTAAAGCCGAAGTTTACCTGTACATTTAAAATTTTGAATAAAAGACTAAAAATTGTGCAATGCTAATAGCCATTCATTGAAAAACCGTAAGAGTTTTTAATATAATGAGTTTTCATGTGATGTATTCTTTCAAAGAATACTCATAATTCGGCCATCACCAGCTAAAAATTAGAAATGAATCGGTTGTATTCTTCTAGAGAATACATGATGATATATGTGGATATATTCATCTTTTATGCGGGCTATTTTGATAATTTATAGTATTAATTGACGCATCTAATAGATGGTCCTATGTGTGTCTATTGACTACACAAAATACGGCTTTTGCAAGATTAATTATCGAAATACTCAGGTTGAGAGTACAATTTTTGATTATTCCATAAAAAAAAGTTTGGCTTGATAACACTAGTGAATTTACTTCATAAGCCTTTAAAGAAAATGGTATGTCTGGATATTTAATAAAATGGCCGAAAAAATAAATAAATGTAGTATTGAATGTTCCACCACAATAGAGACATGAATGTATATGATTATATCATGCAAAAATAAAGATGGCAGAAATGATAGTATATATAAGGTTTACTAATTGCTTAAAGAATAACATAACCGGTTATGTCATCCCGATCAAGTAATGATATCAAAGATCATTAAAAATTTATGATGAATATACATAAATTTCTCTTTCAAGTCTTGCATGTTTACCATTCATACATCAAAGGTACCACTTATATTAAAGTTATTTAAATTTATGTTATATTTTGTTTAAATTTATATATTATTTATGGAGTTGAAGGTTATGCCTCCTCCTTGATTCTACAATAGGCTTTGCCACATGAATCATATGGCTTTAAGCCAAATCACCATTTTTGGTCGAACAAGCTCAACTCCCAAATCACACTCCTTAATATAACCGATCTTAAAATAAGCATCAGTCCAAGATGAATGGATAAGAAGAACCATCATCTTGAGAAAGAGTATTAAGAGTCCCACAAGATTTGATGCATAATAGTTGACTCTAAATGGGTGATTAGATATGTTATTGATCCTAGTTGGATTCTGTTCAAGATGAATGTACTAGGAGAGTCATCATCTCAAGGGAGAGAATTAAAGAATCCCACTTCGATCGTAAGTTAGTAATTTTGGTTAGTTTACATCCCGAAATTTATCACTTATTGTTTGTCGATTGGAAGAAAATGAGATATCCATAAGATGATGTCCATACTCAAAAATAGCTTTGATGAATCGTTCATAAAGCAAATCCAACAGATTTGCTTATTGATAGATTTGCATATCATCATTTTGATGATTAATTTTCTCCCATCATAATAGAGAGTAAAAATAGTTTGAGTTCTTGAACACAATTGTGAACTTAAAGTTTAAAAGTTCAAAGGATCACTATTTTGATATATTGCAAATCAAACAGCTGATGGATGAGATTTCAGGAAATGAATTATCATTATAGATCCTCATATGAATAAATATAAACATGAAGTTTAGAAGATAATTCATTTTCATATGCTAGCTGAAATGGTCCATATATATCCATGACGGATTAAGTTTATGGTGATAAACTACTTTGGTTCTATAAATAAAGAAAATCTTCAAAAATTAAAAGGAGCAAATACTTATTGATAAGAAGATTAGACTCCTAAAGAAGAGCAATAGACTGTTAACATATAGTTAATATATAATCAGGTACCTGAATAAAATCATTGATAATGATTAATGATTAAGAGATCTCGATTAACCCATATCATTACAAAAAATATTGAACCAAAGAAAAAATGATTATCGATAATATAAATGATATAGCGCACGCATTATGATTAACGAGGATCATGAATCTCTGCCATGTGATGAACGTAGAGACTTTGCTATGTGATAAGCATTGACAGAAAATATTGGCTAATAAATAAAAGAGACAGCCAAGTCTATGTTAAACTCATATAAAGAACGAGAAATTTTGGAGCAATAGTCAAAGCATCAAGAAAGTATTGTGATATATAAAATAAAATGGTATGTCGTATCAGTTTTGTTAATATACCAGATAAATAAATTTATGATGCTATATAAGAGATTTGGATTGTGTCTCATCGAAAAATACGTAAAGAGACTAATCCTTAAAGATATATGATATCATAATTATGTTTCCAAGAACTCGTAAACATAATAATTTTGAACATCATTGAAACTTTTAAAGAGTTATTTGAATAAACGATTATAGAAAGATAAAAGTGTCTCCAGATATTCCAATTAAACATCTATTAAAATAGATATTATATTAGTCATATTAATCATTTCCAAAGAAAATAAAAAAATATATATAATTGGTCATAAAAAACCATACTAAAATGCTGACGAGCATTTAAATATCTTATTAATTATACCTAGTATTTACTACTAATCTATTTGCAAGATATATTTCATCCCACACGAATAAGTATTAGGATGAGTTATCTGCTAAGGCATACCAAAATTATTGCGATTCGTGAGGCATTTAGAGAATCATTGTGGCTTAGACTCCTCCCTTTCACTTTCACTTTCCCACTCCAATTTCCATTTCTCCTCCATTTCCCAAATTATTTTATTTAATTTATATACATATATATACACATATATACACTTATATATAGATGAATCTCTTTCCTCAACAATTTTTGAACAAAAAGGTCTCGAGAAAGAAGGCGACGGCGATGTCGATCTCCTAGGGTTCACTATGATCGCAGATCAGATCGATGTGGTGATACACAGATCTGATAGACAGAGTGAGGTCCAGGCTGGAGATGGTGAATGTGAAGAGGATTTCGGGATTCAGATAGGGTTTTGGATACGGTTTTCATTTGGATTTGGGAATCTTCTCAATCTGGATTCTTATGGTATTGAGGGTGAATATTTGGTAATAGATCGTCAAGGATCATGATCTGTTTGGAGGAGGTCTCTTGTATGGAGATTGTCAAGATTAATTATAAAGATACGATGGGTTTTCAATGGTTTCAATAAGGTTCCCTTAGATGGACAGAGTCGATCATTCTTTTATACACGATTGGGAAATCTGATCTCCAAGATCTTTGTTATCATTCAACCTTCAATGATACACATCTTTCTGTGTCGAGAGGAGATTGGATTGGATGTGGGGAATCATGTTTTTGGGCGTTCTAATGAGGTGGTGTTGATTGTTTTTTCCTTTGATGAAACAGATTCTATTTTGATTGATCATGTAAGGAAAATAAGGATCAAAACAACGATGGAGGAAATAATTGGGATTTATCAATTGAAGGTACGGGAATCAATTAGGAGGCTGATTTGGTTACTTTGCTTGCATTATAAAAAGGTTTCTACATCAATCGATAGATGACATCACAAAGCGTTCTCAATTAATTCTCTATTTCCTGAGCTCTTAAGTTTCTTTGAGAGGTTGTTCTTTGAAAGGTTTCTACATCAATCGAGAGATTTCTGTGTTTTCTGTTTCTTTTTATTAACAATGTCACAAAGTTGTTTGGTGAGGAAAGATAACAAGAGTAAGAGTAAGGCTGATGGCGTGATGAAACTGAAGGTGACGGTTCCTCGTTTGATAACTCAGCTTTGATTCAAGGTTATGCAAGGACTCTCATTGGGATGAATCCAAGCGTACATGAAATGAAAAATTTGCTGTACATGTTGCTGAGGATTTGGAAAGTAGAAGAAAGAGTGGTAGGAGCAGATTTGGGGCTTGGGCTTTTTCAGTTTGATTTTGACAAGCAAGAAGACATTGATGAGGTGATGAAGATGGCGCCATTTCATTTTGATTACTGGATGCTCTCGGTGGTACGGTGGGAACCTGTTGTTGATAGGAAATATCCATCGGCAATTACATTCTGGATTCAAGTTATGGGTGTCCCTTTGCATTTTTGGGCAGAGGAGACCTTCAAGAGCATTAGAGAGGCGCTAGGAGATTATCATAGTGTGGATTTGGATAATGGGAGGGTCCATGTGACGGTTGATGGTTTCCAGCCACTGATTTTTGAAACCACTGTTGAATTCCACAGTGGAGAAGAAACTGTGGTCTCATTATGGTACGAAAGATTGTTTTGGTTATTGTCGGAGATGTTTTAGTTTGTGTCATGAAGAGATAAAGTGTCCAGGAGATGGTGAAGGTGTGGTGGTGAGTGAGATGGCTGGGGGGTCTTGGGGATCTGGATCATCAAAGGATACTAAAATGCTCAGTTATAAAGCTGCAGCTTCTCAGGCAATAGAGATAAGACAGAATTCAGATTGGGTACAGGCTCAACGTAATGGTATGGAGAAAGCAGGTCGTGAGGGACAAGCTCTGGGTTGGCAGAATAAAGGGAAAAGACCGGCACCAGATTCTCGAAGAGATCAAGGCCTCAATAAGAACGGAAAAGTTTACAATTGGTACAAGGGTACAAAAGTGGGGTTTTATGGCGAAGAAAGCTCGAGGCGAAGCAATGACTCCACCATTATTCAGCATCAGGACAACAAATTAAGATCTGTTATGTCTACTTCTGGGATTAATCAGCTTAAGCATCAGAATATGGGCAGGGATTTTTCAGCTCATGAACAGAAAATGCTTGATGCTTTTCTTGGGATTGGGTTGGATCTACAGGATAAATCATATTAAAGGAATAGTGGAGAAGGGGGATCTTATAAGGTTTCTATAGAGGTGAGCAAGGCAAGAAAGGAATTGATTTTTGAATCAGAATCTTTGGTTAGGGATGCTGCAGGTGACGCTATCATTGAAGTAGAATCTGAAGCGTTTTAACAAGATGCAACAACAAAAGCTGCGAGTGAAAAGGTAAATCAGAGTAAGGTGAGTACTGTTATGTTGGTGGATGCCCAGGATACACTCATAGAGGAACAAACAGAAGGTTTTGGCTTAAGAGAAGATGGAGAATTATTGGATGCTGATGGTCTGATGCAGGATGTAGGCTCTCAAGGCCAGGCTGAGATATTAGAGGTTTTAGCGGATGAAGCTAATTTGGTGTTAATAGATGAGGCAGAGAAACATGGTGCAAAGAAGAGGCTTTTCAAGACTGGCCAGGTTCTAAATGGGATGTCTTTCAAGAAGAGAAATGCTCGGATTCTCTCATCTCCAAGGAAGAACGTGTCGTCTAAAAATCAGGTATGCATTGGTGATGGATTGTATTCAGCTGCTGCAACATGTGTAGGAAAAACAAAAAGCTGGGAGTGTCAAGCCGGGGCTGGTAAAACCTGCAAAGACAGCGGACGAAGCATGAGAGTTTTAAGTTGGAATTTTCAAGGCTTAGGGAATTCTTTAACAATAAGTTACTTGCGGGAATTATGGAAGAGGCATAAACCGGAGTTTTTGTTTCTCTCGGAAACCAAGCAAGATTTCAATTTTATGCAAAATTTTCAATTTCATTTAGGTTATAATAAACTAGTTACTTTTGATCCGTGTGGTGCTAGTGGTGGACTTGTTTTATTTTATAATGATTTTTTCAATGTTAATGTTTTATTTGCGAATAATAGAGTTATTGATATTGAAGCGGTTAATCAAGGAAAAAAAATATTTGTCTTTTGTGTATGGTGATCCGGTTCCTCCATATCTAGAGCGGGTTTGGGAATGGTTGTCCTGTATTGGTATTTCTCGGTTTGACTCTTGGTTTATGATAGGTGATTTTAATGAATTAACTGGAAACCACAAAAAAAGTGGTGGACTTTTGAGAAGTGCTTCATCCTTTATATCATTTAATGTATGATTAGAAATTGTGGAATATTGGAATTTCCTTGTCTAGGAAATAACTTGTCTTAGCGGGGTAGGAGAAACAAAAAATTGATCCGGTGTCGTTTAGATAGGGCTTTAGCTAACGAAGACTGGCACTCGATATTCTCGCATTCTTATGTAGAGTATCTAGTTATGATAGGTTCAGATCATAAACAAATTGTTTCTATAATTGAAGATAAAATACCTCAACGCATAAAACAATTCCGGTTTGATAAACGTTGGATTGGGTCGGACAGTCTAATGGAGTCAATTACAAACGGGTGGAATGGAAATTCAAATTTAAGAGCTTTCGGTTTTGTGGAAAAATAACAAATTGTCTTCGTGCAATTTTGACAAGGAGGAAAAATAATGTCCTATATGGTAAAGAAAAAAATTCAGAATTAAAAAAGGTGCTAGAGGAAATTCAAAACGATGATAATCGAATGCAGGAGGAGTTGGTTGATATTACTATAAAATTACAAGAAGTTTATAAGGACGAAGAGATCTTTTGGCAACAAAAAAGTCGGAATATGTTGTTAAACGTAGGAGATCACAATTCAAAATGTTTCGATGTCCAGACTAAACAACATAGGGCGAGGAATCGAATTATAGGTTTACATAATTCCTCTAGTTGTATGGGTATCAACGGACAATGAAATTAAAGATGTTGTGGTATAATACTTTGATGAATTATTCTCATCAACCTCTCCAACGGAGTTTGAGGAGGCTTTGGGAGAAGTTCATAACAGAATAACAGACCAAATAAATGATGAGCTTACGGCTCCTGTGACAGAAGAAGAAATTCGGAAAGCTCTTTTCATGATGCATCTAGAGAAGGCACCAGGCCCAGATGGAATGATTGCGTTATTTTTTCAAAGGTCTTGGCAAGTGATTAAAAAGGATTTTTTTTATTTGATAAATAGTTTTATGTTGACAGGAGTTTTTGATAAAAGATTAAATATGACAAATATCTATCTTATTCCTAAAACGGATAGACCGAGTCGAATGGCAGAATTCAGATCTATAAGCCTCTGTAATGTCGGTTATAAAATAATATCTAAGGTTCTATGTCAACGGTTGAAGAAAGTTTTGCTGAATTGAATTTTGAAAACTCAATCAGCCTTTGTATCGGGTCGATTAATTTCGGATAATATACCTATTGCTCATGAAATGTTTCACGCACTACGGACAAAAAATTCTTGCAAACAGAAGTATATGGCAATTAAAACGGATATGAGCAAAGCTTATGATTGGGTTGAATGGCTTTTTTGTTGAAAACCTACTCCGGAAACTTGGATTTGCAGAAAAGTGGATCACATGGATTACGTGGTCTATCAAGTCTGTTCAATATAAAATTTTAATAAATAGAACACCAAAAAGCAAATAAATCCTAAAAGAGCACTTCGCCAAGGTGGCCCACTCTCACCTTATTTATTTATTCTTTGTATAGAAGTGTTGGTAGGAAATATTCAGAAAGCAGAAAGGGACAAATCTCTTACAGGATTAAAAAATTCAAGAGCAAGTCCATCGGTCTCTCACATTCTTTTTGCGGATGATAGTTTATTCTTCTGCAAAGCTGATAAACAGTATTGTGAAGTCATCTTAAATGTACTAAAACAATATGAAGGTGTCATGGGTCAACAAATTAATTTCACTAAATTGTTGATACAATTTGGTCATAAGGTGGAGGAGTCAGTGCGTGAGAAGATGAAACAGATCTTAGGAATTTCGAATATTGGTGGAATGGGAGCATACTTAGGTCTCCCCGAGAGTATGGGTGGACCCAAATGTAAAAAAAAAAATTTTGTCCAAGAGAGACTACAAGATAGGATAAATGGATGGTCGGCTAAATTTTTATCGAAGGGTGAAAAAGAAGTCATGATTCAATCGGTGGCTACAGCTTTACCAACCTATGTGATGATGTGTTTTCGGCTACCCAAAACAATCACCACTAGTAGAGTTCGAATGGTACACAAAGAGGCTTACACTGGATGACATTAAAAAATTTGTGTCAAACTAAAAAAGAAGGAATTGGTTTTTGAACCATAGAGGAGTTTAATTCAGCACTTTTAGCGAAATAACTATGGCGTCTAATGGAATATCTAGACTCTCTGTTTGCTAAAGTTTTTAAGGGACGATACTATCAGAAATTGAATCCACTAGACCCAATCAAATCATACTCTCCTTCCTATAGATGGAGAAGTATCACCTCGGCTAGACCTCTGGTTAAAAAATGACTAATTAAAAAAGTTCGTTCTGGGCATTCCACTTCAGTTTGGAATGACCCATGGATACCAACTGATTGCCCGAGGCCAGTAGCATGCAAAGCACAAAATTTTTATCCTAATCTGACGGTCAATCAATTAATTGACCCGTTAACCATGATGTGGGATATGAACTTAATCAATGAAATCAGTGATCCGTTAGATATCCCACTAATTTGGGGTATCCTCATCATTGGAACTTTTAAAGCAGATACACTCGGTTGGCATTTTATAAAATCTAGAAAATATACGATAAAATCAAGATATTGGACAGAACATAACTACCTTTTAGTTGGTATAACACTCTGCTACTAAGGTCCAGACATTTGGCCGCTACAAGCTCAAGCATGGAAATTAAAATGTGCTCCTAAAATTTGCCATTTTATATGGCAAATTATAACGGGTTGTCTAGCAATTAATTCGAATCTCGGAAAAAGAAGAATAAATTGCAACATCCACTGTGTTCGGTGTGGAGCGGAAGTGGAGACAATCAATCATACCCTCTTTGAATGTCCACCAGCAGTACAAGTTTGGGCATTATCTAAAATACCATTAGTACTTGGACAATTTCCTAGGACTTCGGTTTCTTTCAAATATAGATCATCAATTCTGGAAAATTTCTGGAATATACAAGGATAATAACTTTCCTTGGATTTTGTGGTATATCTGGAAAGCAAAAAATGATAAGGTCTATAAAAATATCGATAGAAGCCCACAAAAAACTTTAAAATTAGCAGAAACATAAGCTTTAACTTGGGTGTTGGCACAAGTTAAAGATAATAATGAAATAAATCAAGTCGCTCAATATACCGCTGTTACACCCTCTTCCCATAATTCAGTGTTTAAAGGGTTTTGTTGTCATGTAGATGGTTCATGGAAAGAGACGTATATTTTTTCTGGACTATGTTGGTTCTGCTTTCAAGATGATGTGAAAAGTAAAATTATGGGGGCACGTAACACTCGTAGGTGCCTTTCTCCTTTGCACGCCGAATTAGAAGTTCTCATCTGGACGATGACTTGCCTCATTGCACAACAGAAAACAGAAGTAGCATTTGCAACAGACTCCTTCGAACTAGTGAATATGGTGTCTACACCGGCGGATTGGCCGGCCTTCTCAACGCACTTAGAGGATCTCGTGAGGCTAAAGAACTCGTTCTCATTTTTTTCACTTTCTTCAATCTCTCGTAATTTAAATTTAAAAGCAAACAAGTTAGCACGGAGTGCCAGATTTTATCTGTATTTGATTATTCATGTAAACTATGTACCACTGGTTTGGATTTTTGAACCGTTATGATTATTTTATAGTTGCTGTTGATAAAAAAAATATACACTTATATATATAAACACTTTATGTTTTAAGTTTATAACAAACACTAATTTCAAAGCTTTTTTATATATTTTCTGAAATTTTGGGTTTTTTATTTTATTTTGGGGTTTTCTTGGATGAAGAAGATGGATATGATTCGTCGTCAGTAATGCTGTATTTTTTCCTTGAAATATTTCCACCAGAAAAATATAAAATCTTTCTTATTCTGCAGATCATTTTATTTTATTGATATTTACTAACAATGTGATCTATAAATGCCCACTGAGTCTTCTCTATTGTCTTCTCTCATTATATGTGCACAGTTGTTTATGGCTCTTCAAGAATATCAGAAGACTTTCTCAGAGAATCCAAATCTTATATAAGCGTTACATTTTCATGAACTCATAAGATCAATACTTTGTGGTAAATTTGCTAAAAATGCACATTTTATTCCGAGGAACAAGCAAAACTTTGTTTTTTCAGTAGATCTTATTTAGCTTTCAACTCTTCTAAAAGTTATTAAAGAGTTGGAGTTTTGTTCAGAAGTGTCCTAACTTCTCAACAAGCTTTTTCTCTATTTCCATCCTCTTCTTCATCAACAAACCATAAGTTGAAGCGATGTTCGCATCTCCTGCTTTAACCTTAAGCTTGCAGTTTAGAGATGTCTTCTCTAATCTCCCCTCGTAAAGGTATGAAATGGGAACAAAGCTTCCTTTCTTGTTGCAGAGCCAACCGTGTGCAGCTCTTAGTGCAGCTCCAAGTGATGCTGAGTCTGTGAAAACAAACACTTTGTTTAATTCGTAAAGAGATCAGCGCATAAACAAGTAATGCTGCAAGTATTACCAGGCCTTTGGACAGTGTATACATCACAACCGAAGATGGCCGAGATCAGACTGAGGATATTCTCGTTAGCTGATGCACCTCCAGTGGCTATTATTCGGATAGGAGGGGAAGGCATACCAAATCTCTCGGTATGAGCTCGCTTTGAAAGGAACTGACCTTCAATCAATGCCCTAACCTGACAAGAAACAATATATTGGGATGATATCAAACTATGTAAATTTCCTCGTGTATGTGTGTACTTGCTTACCTCTGTGGGAGGGTCGAAATCATTGACCTCTTGTTCCTTCACACCCTCGAGAGACTCACCAGAGAAGTTCTCAAGAATGTAACGATGAGATCCAACTAAGTATTGGGGAAATACATTAGTAAAAGAAGCTTATAGCATGTTGCCGAAAGCAATGGTATGGAAAGGAGAATCACTCAATAACATACCGGGAAGTGGCGGTAGAATTTCATTTTCAGTGTAGTAGTAGCCGAGTTTCCCATCTAATGAATCCAGTTGTGTATTAAGAAAACAAAGAACCTGAATATATTTATAGATGAACACCAGAACGATTATGAAGTAGCAACTTACTGTTGAGTGGCTGTGTTTCCAGCAAATACTTATTAAAAACATCCCAAGATCCTTCAGCACAACGGTCACGAATTTCTGAAACAGATTCACATATTTCGAATTGTTTCAGAGGATCAAACAAAGCGCCTAACAATAGGTAAGAGTCAGAGTTTGCAGTTATGACTACCTTCACGGGTGAGAGAAGCATTCTTGTAAACCAACATCACCATATAACTCTCAGGGTCCACGGGATTAGGTAACACATGGCCTTCAAGACTTGGTTGATATTCTTTGGTAATCCCAAAAACCTGTCAGAGTTTACAATGTTCCACAAGTAAAATGGTAAGAAAACTAGTCTGTTTCTGGCGTAACTAACGAGAAAACTCGACAAGAATGAAGAGGCTTACCGTGTCACTGGTCCCAAGACTGATCGCCAGATCTCCAGGAGTACTAAGAGTTAAACCTGCAGAACATGGTAACAAAGAAAGAATCCAGTCGCAAGATAAACTTCCATACTCAAAGCTTATGTTGTTGAATATGTACCTGCCAAGCTATTAGGATTATCTCCTGACCACTGCACAACCACACAGTTCTTTTGAAAACCGTACCTGCAACAAATCCAAAATAATTTCTGAATCTGACGTATGAAACCGCAAGAATCTCAAAGTTAAGTTTTAAAAGCATACAATCACTACCCAATTCCATCATCTTCTTTTAACCAGTCTATAAATCCGGTTCAAAAGACAAAATTGATACTAACCTCAGAACAAAATACTGAGAAACGGAACCAGCAGTAGCATAAGCTGGTGCTAACTTTCCCAGTTTCTCCTCCAAACCTGTAGCTGTAGCCTGCAAATGAAACCAATTACACAACAACCATTTACATTTCTAACTATATCCTCAAAATCGATCACAAACAAACCTCTAACACGGAGTTAGACCAACATCGTTTTTTAATATCCATCAAATTCATCCCAGCTGCATCAGTTTCATCAATCAAAGCATAATCTCCAATCAACAAAGACGCCATAAACGAGCTAACAAGCGATATCCGCTCGGTGCTCTTATACACATCTTTCTTTTCAATAAAAAGCTTCCGTATCTGCGGGCCAGTAAACCGCTCATAAGCACGAGAACCAGTAATCTCTGACAACTCCATAGCCCCTCCTACAGCATTCTCAATCTCTTGACACTCCTTTGTAGTACTACTATCCATCCATATAGGTGATTCCTTAACCGAAAAGGCGTTTTCCAGTTGTTCCTTCAAAGATCTTTTTGAATCCAATGATCTCAATATCTGTGAACTACCCTTTCGCCAATACACACTACCATGTTGCTGCCCACTTCCAGAAACCGCAATTATTTTCTTGAAATCGAAATTGGAATTTGAGAGCTTATGGAGAATGAGATCAAGTGCCTCAACCCACATGAGAGTTGGGGATACAATTCTACCGTTTATAGTAGTGTCTCTGTAAACTCCATCTTTGGTTTTGTAATGAGGAAGGTCAGAATCAAAATGAATGAGTTCGGCTGTGACAATGTTGAGGTCTGAATCCAACACAGTTGCTTTCAGGGACCTTAATGGGTAGTAAAGAAAATATGGAATCAGTTCATTAATATCGTTACGATTCAGATCGAAATTGCAGAGTTTTATGAAAATTGATGACCAAAACTAACGAATTTCAAAAATATCAAATTCGAAATTTGGTTAAAATGATCAAAATTTATGAAAAATTGACGAATGAATTTCAAAATGATCAAGTTAGGTAAAGAAAACAAATCTAGTAATTTTGGAATTTAATTGACAACGAATTTCAAAATGGCCGAACACGTATTATGATCAAAGTTGAGTTTCACTGGAAAGAAAAACAAAATCAAGAGTTAGACTCACTGAGTAGAGCTATCGAATCCGAGGAAAAGAGAATCGGGAGGAAGAGAGAGATCTGCCATAGTTGATACTCAACAAATTTCATAGGTCTAGAAGAGGAGAGATGTGTCGTCTTTATAACCTTGTGTCGTTTGTATAAGGTTGGTTAATTCAAATTAGTATTTTGGATAAGAGCGGAGGTCATTAACTTATTTCGGATAATTTTCCGAATGTGTAGACATTAATTGCGATCAGATAGGATGATTTTGTTGGAATTTTTGTTTTTCTTTAAACTTCAAAGACTAAAAAAACTTAAGTAGATAACGTTTATAGATATTGGTGAGGTAGGCTGCCAACAAAAATAATAATTTAAAAAAAAAAGATAATTTTAGTGAGCGAGGAAAAATGGAATTTTAATTATTTTTGTGAAATTATAATTGATTTAGTTATCTATTAACAAAAAAAAAAAATGTAAGTGTCAAAAATTTTATTTTTTCTTTTTCTTTAGAACCTCTACCTTTTCTCTTTCATAAAATTTTTTCATCGGATCAGAATATGCAACTACGGTGGCTTTCATAACGTCGGAGTTGTGTCTTTTCTTTTGCTTTTGTTTTTTAATCCCCTTTTCTTTCATTTGTTTTCTCTGCTAATGTTGATTTTCGAAATCACATCTACAATTTTTGAATCTAAATCTCTAGATCTTCCGAAGATTTTAAATATATTTCTTTTTTTCCTTTTCTTAGCAAGAAGAGGTTTACCTTGGTTTGCCTTTGGACAGGTGTTTTTTTTGTCTTGATTTGAAGCGGAGTGACTAGTGATGAGCTCGGTTCCGGTAGTCTAGTAATGATGAGGCGTTCAAGAGGCTGTTGAAAGTTAAACTTGATTTTGGATCAAGTTTGATTATTGGATCAATTATCCAACAATTATCATTTTGGGCCAAATCAAAATTCTACAGTTTTCTTTAGAAATATCAACACCTCCACCTCCTTAAAAAGTTCTAAAATCATCCACACATTTCTCCACCTCCTTAAAGATAAAAATCTAGATATTTACATAGAATTATCTAGAATTAAGATTAAAATATTTAAGATATTTTATAATATGGAGGCTATAAATACTTCCTCCCCTTTCTCATTTGTAATGAAGTTAAGTTAAGTAGTGAGTAATAAGAAAGAGTTAAAAAATAAATCAAAGCCTTCCATTACCTACATTTCTATTCTAAATAGTTAAACACTTTTTCCATCATCATCTTAAAAGTTTTTTTTCTCCCAACAAAGTGGTATCAGAGCTAGGATATTCTTACAAAGATGGCGAGTAATAGTGTTTCCTTCCAAGTCATGATGCTCACAAAGAGCAACTATGACAATTGGAATCTATGAATGATGGCTATCCTAGGAGCACATGACGTGTGGGAGATAGTCGAGAAAGGTTTTGTTGAACCGGAGAATGAAGGTGGTATATCTCAAGCTCAAAGTGATAGTTTGAGAGACTCAAGGAAGAGAGACAAGAAGGCTCTCTGTCTAATCTATCAAGGATTAGATGAAGATACGTTCGAGAAGGTCGCGGAAGCTAAGTCGGCCAAAGAAGCATGGGAGAAGCTTCGAACATCCTACAAGAGTATTGATCAAGTCAAGAAGGTACGTCTTCAAACTCTAAGAGGAGAATTTTAAGCATTGCAAATGAAGGAAGGTGAGCTCGTCTCCGATTACTTCTCAAGAGTTTTAACGGTTACAAATAACTTAAGAAGAAATGGAGAGAAGTTAGATAATGTGAGAATCATGGAGAAAATTCTTAGATCGTTGGATCCAAAATTTGAGCATATTGTCACCGTCATCGAAGAGACAAAAGATTTGGAGGCTATGACAATGGAGCAACTTTTTGGATCATTACAAGCTTATGGAGAAAAGAAGAAGAAAAAAGAAGATATCGCCAAACAAGTTCTAAAGATGCGGATTGATCATATTAAAGAAGGAAATGGCCAAAGTTATCAAAGAAGAGGTGGCGGTCAAGTACGAGGACGAGGTCGTGGATATGGAAATGGACGAAGTTGGAGGCCACATGAAGATAACACCAATCAAAGAGGAGAAACCTCATCAAGAGGCCGTGGAAGAGAAAATCCAAAATCAAGGTACGATAAATCAAATGTTAAGTGCTACAATTGTGGGAAGTTTAGACATTATGCTTCCGAATGTAAAACTCCCAACAACAAAAGAGTCGAGGAGAAGGTGAACTACGTTGAAGAAAAAATCCAAGAAGAAGACATGTTATTAATGGCTTATAAGAAAGATGAACGAGAAGATAATCATAAGTGGTATCTTGATAGTGGTGCAAATAATCACATGTGTGGGAGAAAAAACATATTCGTGGAGCTTGATGAATCGGTGAAAGGAGACGTTGCTTTAGGAGATGAATCAAAGATGGAGGTTAAAGGTAAAAGAAAAATTCTCATCCGATTAAAGAATGGAGATCATCAATTTATCTTCAACGTTTACTATATTCCAACTATGAATACCAATATTTTGAGTCTTGGACAACTCTTAGAGAAAGGTTATGATATTTGATTAAATGATAATAGCCTTTCTATAAGAGACCAAGAAAACAATCTCATTACAAAGGTGCTGATGTCAAAAAATAGAATGTTTGTCCTTAACATTCAAAATGACATCGCACAATGTCTCAAGATGTGCTATAAGGAGGAGTCTTGGCTTTGGCATCTTAGATACGGGCATCTCAACTTTGGAGGATTGGAGTTGCTTTCAAAGAAATAAATGGTGAGAGGACTACTTTGCATCAACCATCCAAATCAAGTTTGTGAAGGGTGTTTACTTGAAAAACAATTCAAAATGAGTTTTCCAAAGGAGTCAAGCACAAGAGCTCAAAAGCCGTTGGAGCTTATACATACGGATGTGTGTGGTCCAATCAAGCCAAGATCACTCGGTAAAAGTAACTACTTCCTTCTCTTTATTGATGATTTTTCAAAAAAAACATGGGTTTATTTTTTGAAAGAAAAATCAGAAGTATTTGAAAACTTCAAAAAGTTTAAAGCCCATGTTGAGAAAGAAAGTGGCCTTGTGATTAAAGCTTTGAGATCCAACTGTGGAGGAGAGTTTATATCCAAGGAATTTCAGAAGTATTGTGAAGATAACGGTATTCGAAGACAATTAACGGTGGCAAGAACCCCTCAACAAAATGGAGTAGCGGAAAAGAAAAATAGAACAATTTTAGAGATGGCGAGGAGCATGCTAAAAAGTAAGAAACCACCAAAGGAGTTATGGGCAGAAGCAGTCGCGTGTGCGGTTTATCTATTAAATCGATCTCTAACAAGAAGTGTCTTGGAAAAAACTCCACAAGAAGTTTGGAGCGGAAGAAAGCCCGGTGTTTCTCATTTAAGAGTCTTTGGAAGCATTGCTCATGCTCATGTACCGGACGAGAAGCGAAGCAAACTAGATGACAAAAGTGAGAAGTACATATTCTCAAAGAATGAAGAAGGAGAAAGAGTGGATCCAACACTATTTAAAAGTCTGGTTGGAAGCTTACGTTATTTAACGTGTACAAGGCCAGATATCCTATATGCGGTTGCAGTTGTTAGCCGTTACATGGAGCATCCAACAACAACTCATTTCAAGGTGGCAAAGAGGATTTTTCGCTATATCAAAAGTACCGTAGATTTTAGCTTGTACTATTCTAGCTTTAATGACTACAAGCTTGTTGGATATAGCGATAGCGATTGGGGTGGAGACAAAGATGACTGAAAGAGCACAAGTGGCTTCGTATTCTATATTGGAGACACGGCTTTCACATGGATGTCAAAGAAGCAACCAATCGTTACTCTATCTACTTGTGAAGCCAAGTACGTAGCAGCCACTTCATATGTTTGTCATGCTATTTGGTTACGAAACTTGTTAAAGGAGTTAAGCTTTCCACAAGAGGAACCAACGGAGATCTTTGTGGATAACAAGTCAGCAATAGCATTGGCGAAGAACCCAGTCTTTCATGATCGTAGTAAGCACATTGACACAGGTTATCACTATATTAGAGAGTGTGTTAACAAGAAGAAGGTGCAACTGGAGTATGTGAAGACTAATGATCAAGTAGCCGATATTTTCACCAAGCCTCTTAAACGCGAAGACTTTACCAAGATGAGGAGCTTGCTTGGAGTAGCAAATCAAGTTTAAGAGGGGGTGTTGAAAGTTAAACTTGATTTTGGATCAAGTTTGATTATTGGATCAATTATCCAATAATTATCATTTTGGGCCAAATCAAAATTCTACAGTTTTCTCTAGAAATATCAACACCTCCACCTCCTTAAAAAGTTCTAGAATCATCCACACACTTCTCCACCTCCTTAAAGATAAAAATCTAGATATTTACATAGAATTATCTAGAATTAGGATTAAAATATTTGAGATATTTTGTAATATGGAGGCTATAAATACCTCCTCCTCCTTCTCATTTGTAATGAAGTTAAGTTAAAAAAGTGAGTAATAAGAAAGAGTTGAAAAAAAAAATCAAAGCTTTCCATTACCTACATTTCTATTCTAAATACTTAAACACTTTCTCCATCATCATCTTAAATGTTTTTTTTTCTCCCAACAGAGGCGTGGTATTAGTATATCTTAAACGGTTTGTTTGAGTCCATGGAGATTTTTTTGGCTCCTTCTCTGGGTGGCGCAGATGCCTCAACCTTGCTGTAGTCGCTTAAGATTTATAGCTCCAACGTCTTGTCTTATTTTGTTGCTGTGGGCGTTTTGGCTTTGTTCAATAGTCGTTTCTGTGTTGGTCAATATCTTCTTCTTGAATCGGTCATCTAGTTGCTGAATTAGGGGTGAATCTCATTGTGTATTCATAATTTGGTTTTGAAGAAGAAAAGGAGATTGCTTCTTAATTGGTTTGTTCAAGTATGTAGCTTGTGCCTTAACAATTTCTTTGTTGTAGCAATATAAAAAGTTATAGCTCGTCTTTCCTCTCGCCAATATATTACCGAGGTTTGATTCTTCTTTAGGTCAATTACTAGATCCGCTTTCTTTCGGATTAGATCTTGATTTTGGGAAATCGTTTTTGTGGTTTTCCTTTGGTTTTTGATTCTAAGGTTATTTTTGTGTAATGTCGGCTTTAATATCCGGGGGTTAAGAGCATCTCCAATGGTGGTTCTTACTAATATTTTAATTCTAAATTTTAAGAATCTCATGCTAAGAACCCCTAAAATAGTTTTTAAATAAGAATTTTAGATCTCCTTTCTCCTCATGCTAAGAATTCCTCTAATATTTATCATTATTTATCATTATAAAATTTTAAGAATCCTTCCTCTAAGAACCCCTATTTAAAATGGTCTAAATTTTTATGTCGGTCTTTGTACCATATAACATTTTTATCAATAATTTTTAGATGAAAATAAAATAAAACAAATATAATGTATGTATCTTTGTGAATCCATTTTAAGAGACTGACTATGAAGTTATTATAATTTACGTTAAGCTAGAATTATAACCGTACATATGTGCGGAAATTTTGTATTTATAGTGTAGTATGGTTATAACTATTTGAATTAATTTCATTAATATTTTAAAATTTTAATAACGAATAATGAATTATTGTGTAATAAAATACATAATCAAAAACAAATTAAACTATATTTTATATTGAGAAAATTTGGGAAAATACTCTATTTCAGTTTTGTATTTTTAAAAATACCTTCTCTCTATTTCATCTATTTAAAAAAAAATACTGATATGTTTTACTAAAATACCCTTTAAGAACTGAATAATAACTTCTAGAAAAAATCATTTGAAAAAATAAAATGGATTATATTTTTGAAGGTTAAAATATATTTTATTTTACATAGAAAATAAAGATTTTTTTTGGGAAAAACACTAAGAAAATCTCTTAAAAATCCCTTAAAAATCTCTAAAATTCGGCTATAAAAAATTTTCTAAAAAAATAACAAGAAGAAGAATGATATATCATCTCTTTATATATTTTATGCAAACTTGAGATAAACTTTATAAGATATAGATTTATCTTTTATTTTATTTTATTTTTTCTGGTTAATTTCTGGACACTTATCTATAAGTGGATTTTGTCAATAAAGCCGAATGATATACGAGGATGCGGACTTGGGGTGGGCGGGTGAGGTATTTAATCATAAATTTGGTGGAGGTGGAGAGGTCCCGCCTGTGCCTTTCGAGGGGTAGAGTTCAGCAATATAAAGCCCCAGACCATTGCAAAAAACCTGATTATGTCAAGGTAATTGAAAATGCAATATAGTTTATTGGACTGATTAACGAATTTATAACCACTTATATTATTTATTAGCATGGGTGGCAGTGATGTTAGCTGTCTAATCTATGATTTAACACGCTATCACATTTGTTAATAATGAGATGTAGTGTTACATTCAAAAAAATATCATTAACATATGTTAACTTGTTATATAACCCTCCATTACAGTTTTTACCATGTTTTATTTTCATTTAGGTTTCATCTATTAATGTTAACTAGGGATCTAACTGCGCTATGCGCGGTTTAGTTTTTTATTAACAAATTAACGTATTTGGTCATATAAAAGAGTGGAAATTTTTTTTTGTGTAGTTCGAATAGTTAGGTAATTTTATCTTATTTTGAAAAAACTCTGTTTTGCATATATCAATGTTTAAATATAAAAGTAATTAGATAGGAAAAAAATGTGGAAGAGTTGAAATGGTTCTTTCATATAAAAATGCCACATATTACTGAATAATGTTCTTTAAACACATTTCACATAAATGCTATATGTTTCTTTAACTCGATTGTTAAACTTTCTCTCGTAAGAACTTATATCTTTTATTAAATATCGTGTTAAAGTTGTTTAGACAAATTAGTCCACGGGGTATGGCAAGTAAACAAAAACTTCTTTAGTAAATTAACATTTAAAAAAAGAAAAGAGAAAATTAAGAACTACTTGTAAGAAAGTAACCAAACTTTCATTTCTAATCCTAACTTCGAATTTTTACGTCTTAATCAAGCTTACAATGTAAGTTACAGTGTCTCTACGACCTAGAACATACAACCATGGGAATGCAAAAGAAGTATGGCATTGGTAGGTAACATATATATAATCAAAGCTGGTTATCAAAAGTCCAGGAAAAACAGTCATCGTCAACCGCCCTCCTTCTCATCGCCGCCCAGACCGATGGCGATGTTGTTGCCGGAGCTCTCCATAGTCATCAGAGCTCACGACATCGTTGCCACCGCTGTTCGTGAGTGAGAAGTTGTCTTCGTCTTCGTCCTTCTCGTTTATCCCAAGATCTGAGTCACCACTCTCGCAGGGGCGGAGCTAAGGTATAGGGAGGGGGGTCAACTGACCCTGGTAGATTTTAAAAAAATCAATGAGTTTCTATCAAAAATATTAGATTCACCCATGTCAAATATAAGAATTGACCCTTGTAAATATTTTACGGTACACTACATACAAAACCCAATATATTTGACCCCCATGAATGGATTTTCTGTCTCCGCCACTGCACTCTTTGCTATTATTACGGCTGTTCTTCTTGACTTCTTCTTAGAACTCTTCCTTCTTTGCCAAGGAGTCACCACTCTCGTTGCTACCTAACAATGCCATATGGAAATTCTTTCTACCGTAATGCCTATCGGAAAAATTGTGTTTAGGTAATGGATTCTCACTCACTAAATTTGTTTCTCTTTGTTCGACTTGGCTCTTTTCCTCTCTTAGATTTGCGGGAACCCTGTACCCTTTTATCTTTCATTTAGAAAATGCTACATTAAGAATTACTTCTAAAGAATAAACCCGACTCTACTGATCTCCATCTTAACCAAGCAACTATCAGAGTGCACCCGATTTGGGTTATAACGCTAGAGCATACACTATCCCAGCATGTTTTTAAACTATGTTTGCGTATTAAGATGATTAAGATGTTCATAAGCAAAGGATGTCTACAGCATAAAATGGGATCAAAGCAAATTAACTCTTGTCAGCTAAATAACTTTATGTTGCAGTCATTAACATATACCTAAACGTTAGATGGTGTGAAATAACATATACATAAACATTAGTGGTTATAATTAAAAGGTTTTGAATTTTTTTGTATATAGTGGCCCAACATGTAGACTTTAAAACGTGAGCGAAGTCTATGCAGCAAAATTCGAAGAAGTTTATTTTGTTTGTTGTTTAGAAGACAAACCTCTCGAGCCGATTCACATTAGCTTTCTCCACCATCTCCTTAGCGTTCTTAACCGCTCTACGCATTCCTTCATTCAACTTATAATTAGATCTGTTCCACATATTATGTAAGGGTATTCTAAACGTAGCTTTTTCATGTCTAAGCTTTGAAGAGCAAGGGGAAGGTTCTTCTAAACAGTAAAAGTACAGAGTTGGAAACAAATATCCTAATTTAAATTTGGTTAAAGGGAGAGAGATTAGAACAAAAACAAAAGGCAGAAACTTGTGTTTCGTCTTAGAAACCTTCAATGAAAATGAAGGATAAGAATAAATCATATGGTAGGCGTCAATGTCCAAACCTATCATCAATTTTTTTTGCTATGTAAATATGCATATTTCTGCATGAAACTTCAGCTGCAATATGTTATGAAAATGCAAATTTAAAATTACTTTTTTGTTTCTTTTCTGTGTGGGGTTTAAAAACAAAGAAAGAGAGGCAGAGTAAATAAAAACCTTGGTGTGAAGTTATGGTTTCCTTATCGTATCAAGCTCGATGGTTGACATATATCTTTAAACAGTTTATATTACCCTGCAAAGAGACTTATGTTACACCACCGATCCACACCGCTGAGATCCTCTGCTGATTCCATAATATACGTGGTAAGCAACTGCTAGTTTCTGGTCTTTTAACCCCCTACCTATCTAAGATATATATCAATCAACACAGAAAACTAAAGCTATCGGATTTTTTGCTCTCTTTGTATCTCAACAATAACATTGTAGGTGTTTGTACTGTAACATGTGTATAAATTGCATCGAAAGAGCCACCACACAAGCCCTCACGTGATTCCACTTTCACTTAGCTTATTACCTGTTCTAGAGATTTATAGAGTTAATCTGGATAAGTTATACACGATTTTCTAATTTTACTTTAATGGCGATGAATGTATGTAACATCCACGAAATTCAAACCCTTTTACACCATCTGAATCTGATTTTTCTACGTTTTGAAAAAAGAACCAACACTGGTCTTTTTGTCAATTTGATTTACAAATACAGATCATAAATGTTTTTTTCTTTGCAAGAGAACATGATTAGAGATGTGTAATGCTTTTACCTACATCGTTGCCATTGATGTATTCTATTAACCTTTTTTTTCCGAAGCATACTCGACAATTCACATCGGCAAAAAGAGGAACAATTTCAATTCTTTAAAGGTGAGGAAGAGTCAGCCTCAAAGTTAAAAAATATTTTGTATAACCTGGTTGATTTCATCAGGGAGCAATGGTCAGTCTTTCATATTCTTTACCTTCAATACAACCTCAGTTCTCAAGTTCAACATCGCTTAATCCCATTAGTTCCTGTGAAACATTTCACCAATATGTATGTCTCAAAACCTGAGCTATTCAAGATCAATACACAATAACCCACAAGAGTAAAATTAGCTGAATTTCACAAAGAATGATACAATATATCAAACCTTCCCATGAACTTCTCCTTTCTCAGATAGCACAACGCATGGATAGAAACGTCCTTTAAGACTAAAACTCTGACTGACAAAACCCCAAAATCGCCATCAAATTTTATGGGAAGACAAAGATCAGTAAGGGAGAGGCTCCGACAGTGAGACGACGATGGAGAGTCGGCACTCGACAACACATATCAGTGAACATAAAAGCAAAGACGATTCAATGTGAAATCTCCATAAGAAAAAGTAGAAATGAATAATCAGATTTGGAGCATCGCTGTTTGGGTTTTCTTTCTTGGATGAGGAGAGTGCATTTGGAAAACGTAAGAAATGATGAAGTTGAACCGATAATTCTTTAGTTTTCTTTTGAGAATATTTTCTTTAGTTTTAATTATCAAGCGTGAAAGAGTTTGTTTTTGTAATTGGCTGATGTGGCACTCTAATGAAGAAGTTTTTTTGGCTGATGTGGACACAAGGAGAAGCCCCAAAATCTTCTTTTATATATAAGAGATGGTCGGTGGGTCTCTGTATATCGTAATAGTGTATTGTTTACTAAATCATGTATCATCTTAACGCTCCATATTTTTCGTAAAATATTATTACTCTGCGTAACTGTCTATCTCATAATAGAAACTTAATCGCCTAATATTTGTATTTCTTATAGAGCTAGCTTTTGGTCCTGGTTTGGTGCTGCAGGATGCAGACCTTGGCAATTTAACGTTCAGACTAGAAGTGAACTCGTTCATCCATCCCCACTGGGGTTAAAGTTTACAAGAATATTAATCATATATGTGTAGGAGTGTCAAAGCAGATTAACCCACCATATTTTAACCCGTCCCACGGTAGGTTGAATTTAAGTGTAGTTTTTAGCGGATTGACTCACCAAGACATACGAGTTTGAAACTAACAACTCTAATTTACTCTGCATTATAACCATAGATTTGGTGGATTAACTCGCGGATTTTCAAAATTGAGATAACAAACAAAACACATCATTGTGAAAATTTCATACTTTATTGTAATTTTTTGTGCTTAATAATATACATCATAAAAATAAGAATTAAATAAGAATTAGATTATGTTTCTAATGTATATATCGAGTATTAAATTTAGATTGTGTTTTATTTAATCATCAATTTGAATTTAGGAAAATCCGGATTAGAATATTTTAGTGTAAAATTAACGTGTACAATTTATTTTTATATATTTTAGTATAGAATTTATTTTAATTTGGGTAAGTATTTTTACTTGAGTAATTTATTTAAATTATATCTATTAATCAAAAGATAAATTATATATTTTAACTAACATGAGACTATTAAATTAACTCATAATTTTTTATATTAACCCGTGATATTATCTCCAAGAAATCAAAGTTATATATATATATATATATATATATAAATGGTAAGTTATCTAGATGATCTAACCTTAAAATAAATGAGTTAAAACTAATATATATATATATATATATATATATATATATTACATATAAAAGACTGGAAAATGAATCTTTTGATTAATAAGATGAGATGATTTTATATAAAAAAAAATGGGTGGCGATTCAAGGTTTTATAAAAGGATAATTATTTTAACTTACAAGGAAAGTTTTTATATTGATTATCTTGATAAGAAAAGTTTTATAATAAAATTTATTTTTATTTTTGTAATCTTGTTAAAAATTGAATTCTAAAGATATTTATGAGATTATTTTTCTGTTGCATGTCCATTTGTTTATAGATTTATTATTAAAAAATAAAACTATTAAAGATGTAAATTATTGGATAAACATAAAGCATTTCCTTTTGTTTTATAAAACTAAAAAGGATAGTAATAGATTCAGAATGATTTTTTACTAAATCTTTCTAATCTCCAAATAAATATTTTTAACTAAAAAGAAAATTAAAATCATAAGGTTGTTTAAATGACTAATCATAAGTTTCAGGTAAAAACTATTTTTACGTTACCCTACATCTTCAAATATATCCTCATATGAATCTCCATTAATATTTCGAATAACGCATAATCATTCATGCAAATTTTATAAAAAGAAAGCATAGTTGAAACAATACGAATATAAAGTTACACAAATTATAAACAATATAAATATAAAAATAACAGGAAATAAAGCAAATAAATTAGTTAAAACCAAAACCAAAACAAAGATAAATATAAATATTAAAGGTTAAAGAAAAAAGTGGATGTGTTCTTGAATGACATGACGTGATACTTATAGTGAAGAAGAGGTGCCAATTTATGGGGTTTTGTTAGAAAAAATATTATTTTTAGCTTAGTGCGAGAAAGTTTCTATGTTATTTATAATATTTTTAATAATCAAATATATTAAAAACATGAAAAATACTTTTATAATTGAAGATTTAATATTTAATGCATATTTCAAGTATTAATTGTATTTGATTTAGTCACCAATTTGAATTTAATAAAATCCAGATTATATTTAATAACCAATTTGAATTTAGGAAAATCGGGATTAGAATATTTTGGTGTAAACTTAACATAGAAAATTTATTGTTTATATGTTTTGTATGTTTTAAATCAATTTTAATGTTTAATTAAAATATAGTGTTTAGAAAAAAATCTAATCAATGTTTGTTTCTGAAAAGATAAATATTTGATTCCAAGAATATATGGAATTTTAAGTTGCAAAATATTACGATTTGAGTTTTTTTTTTTATAAATAAAAGTTGTGTTTAAAAATAAATTAATGTTTATTTCTGTAACTACAAAATATGCAAACACTCATTAAATACGAATTTATTTTAAGGATAATTTCCAAAATTAAAATTTTTAATTATTATGACCAGCTCCACTTCACTTCACCTCACTTGTTCATTAAATGTTTCTCATATAACGTTTAAATTGAAACTAAGTTAAACCATTTTTGTTAGTGCTTGGTATAACATTTTTATTTAATTCAAGTTCCACAAACATTTGAAAAAATCATTATCCCGGAGGCACCGCAGGTTAGAACCTAGTTTAATAGATAAATGGACTCGCCTAAATCTTTACAATTAAGCTTTTCATAAATTGACACATGGGCTTTAGTTTAAACTCAAGCGCAATAGTGTTACAGAAAAAAAAAATCCAAGTCTTCAAATTAAATCGTTTTTTCTATCACCATCTCACTTAGGGATGGGGATCCCTGTTGGAACTTAGATCTTTTGAATGAAAATCTCTAGATGATTTCCCTGTGACAACTATAATGCCCAACGCTTGCTTTTATTGATTTCTTTAGTTATTTCTTTGCTTATTTTCTTTATCATTGCTCACAAAACCCCTAACTTTATTTTCGTTTTAATCTCATTCTAGTCTTAACAGCATCACTCTCTGTGAAATTCGATCTTAAAATACTATATACGATTAGTTGTGCACTTGCAACTTTCTTGTTCATTTTATAGGTAAATGTTTGCAGTTAAAAATCACACACATCATTTCTCTAAGTATGTGTAGATTCCATACTTAGAAAAAAGTTTTTTTCTGTGTCTTATGTATGGATTCACTAAGATTTAGATTTGTGACTCATCACCAGGGCTTAACACCCTTTTCTGGTGTTCTTAGATTCATCAACATCTCCAAAAATCGATCCAATAAGAGAGAGTGTTAAATCTATCTTGTTCGATCGCCATTAAATATCGACACCTCCATCCACTGAACCATCGCTAGCTTGCTAGTGCCCATCTCACCCCGTCTCTTACAGTGGCAGATCCAGAATTTTTTTTATTGTAGTCAAAATATTATAAAAAAATATAGATATAAAAACATAATAAAAATATATAGATATAAAATAAAATAAATCTAAGATTCTACAAAAAAACATTCTATGATCTTTCATAGTCTCGAATATATTTTTGGACTAATCAAAAATATCTAAATATAGATGAAAATTAGAAAGAACTAAAATAAAACCACTTAACAAATTGTAAATATCATATAAGGTATCATATTTGTATATTTGAAGTTGCAGATCTCACTAACGAACTGGTGTAGTATGATTGTATGAATATATTATTTCTTTGGTGAAGTCGTTGGTATTGAAGAAGGAAGAACTGACGTTCATGTTTCTTTCGTCGTAGATTTAGGTAATTAGCTTTATTGTTTATTAGTTATTGGGATATTAAGATTAATTGTAACTCTATATTGGTGGACTATTATTTTTGTTTTATATTTTAGTATTGGGCTTACAGATTTGTCCAATAGAGTATAATTTAGTTAGAAGGTATCAAAACAATATAAATGGGCCAATAATAATTTATTTGGAGGGTCAAAACAATATTTGAATGGGTTAACATTAACCAAAATTTAAATCTTTAAAAGAAAATTAAAGGGTGTCACTTGCATACCCTCTCTCCTCTGCGGGTCCGTCCCTGATCTCTTATCAGCACGCTTTGGATCTTATATCACATGGAGAATTCCAACACAAGTATTTTTCCGAGGAAGCCATGGACATGCTTAAAGCCGAATACCTCAAACTTTGTCAGGGAACAAAGAGGTGAAGGAGTGCGAGCGTGAGTTCAGCCGTTTGAGGAGGTTTTCTAGGAGAAACATGGATGACCATTGTATTTTTCGTATGTTCTTGATGGGGATGAGGCTGGATCTCTGCATTCGTTGCCAGGTTCGAGACTACAACAACCTGATCGATCTGGTGGAGAAAGCTTCCCTGATGAAGGCTTGTCTAGAAGAGGAAGCTAAGATGACAAAGGCCACCAGTGCGCATGCATCTCGAGGGACAGAACACTCGAAGCGGACTCATGATTGCTTTGTGTGGTAGCTTTGTTTGAAAGCATATTGTTTGATTATTCTCTGACTATTGCTGCTGTGTGATTCCTAACACTGCTATAATATTATGTGGGCAAGAGGGATCGTTCTAAACTTTAAAACCGTTTACTCAAGCTTCCTTTCATGGATCAAGGTTAGACTAGGAGAAGAAAGTAGTGTTCGTGGTGGTGCTTAGGAGAGTTTTGAGAGTTTAACTTTAACTTTTGTTTAAGACGTGGTTTCGTTATTAAACTTTTGATTTGATTTTCAATTATTATCTTATGAGCTTTTAAGACATATTAACTGTTATTGGTTTCAAAGTTATTAATAAGGTTTTATGAGGCGTTTATTGAATAAAGTTTAGTGTTTTATAAGTTTCAAGATCAGGGTGTCACATATTTAGGGCCTAGGTTTAGAATCCCACTAGGTTTAGGGAAGAACATTTGTTTCAGACAAGCAAGTACACGACATAATTTCACTATGAGACAAAACACCAATTAAACTACAAGGGAATAGACAATATTATTGGAGGGAAGGGAGGACATGGGAGTTGTGCTCTTTGCGAGCATTGGTGGGAACACAATTTTACTCGGGAGCCTGGAATGGCTTGAAATCCTTGAGACTTTGTATGAGTCCTTGCACAGATCCGGCTGCCGCAACAAGGGAGACAATAAAACAAGCCCAACTCAAGATTTTCAGCCAAGTCCAAGTGAAAGAGAACTTCTTCATCTTCTTCTGAGCAATATGCATTTCAATGGGGAAGTAAACAGTCAAAGGCCAAAAGGAAGCTGCTCCGATAAGGCCCAAGAAGTCGTTGAAGAAAGGGAAGATCATGGCTACAACTGCGGTGACCACAACATATGAAGTCCTCCAAAACAATCTAAAGAAGCTAATGCCAAAATCACCATAGCAAGGGATGTGGATTTTGTATTCTCCTGTGATGAACTTGCTATTTGGCCAACGTTTTGCGCTTTGGCTCTCTACAAACTGGAAAATTGGCTGACAAAAGACTTGGTAGGCCCCAACAAGATGTACAGCGATGCAAACATTAGCAAAGTCAATTAGCCAAAAAGGTTCATAGAAACCAAAACCGGTTAGGAAATTTCCTGGTGCATCGTTGCCAAATGCAGCGTAACCGACACATCCACATAACATGTAGAAGAACGTCGTTGTCGAGACACCCACAAGGCTTGCTCTTTTCATGGCTTTGTTTTCTGATGGTGGACTTGCTTTTAGGGTGTCCTGTAATGGTTTAAAGGAAAACAGTTTTCTATAATTTAAATTTGAATAGAGTCGGTTAGAAAAAGAAAAAAAAGAGGCAGACTAAAAAACCACATAGAAAAAAATGTTAATCGTTACACATAACCCTTTTATATGATTTACTTCTGACTGTGATTAATTAGTCCTTAAAATGATAAAGTGCATGAAATATAAAGGATTTTTGGTCAATTAAATATTATGTTTGATTAATAATTTTTTTTTGTTAAATTTGATTACTGAATTTTATGATGTTTGTAAAAAACATCGTATATGTTTTACTTTTCTTGTTATATCAATTTTATGCACAAAAGTTTCATAATTTCTAACCATATTATATGTAAAACTATATGTTTTTCAATTTTTTTCAGAAATCTTACATAAAATACTATAATTTGTTTAATATAAATTCGACATTAAAATTTTTATCGTATAAATATTGATTTTTTATTTCTAATAAGTTTATGTCGTAGTTCTTGTCCGAAATATCGTTAGGCATTAGTCGAACGGTCGAAGAGGGCCTAGTGCTTTTTCAATTAATTAGAGATTAATCTAAAATTAATTTTCATAATTTTATCTATAAATATGTTTATATATTTGTGTGTGACTAATAAATAGATTCAGCTTTGGTCTGGTGGTCTACGAAGACAATAAAAAATCTCATTTTGATGGATTTTTAATAAGCTTATATATGAATTTGTTATTGTTTCTATTTTAACTAATAAATTAAAGAAAAAAAAACAAAATTGCTCTCATCTTCTTCTTCAAAACTGTAACTTTTTTAACCTAATTTCCGCCGCTCTATTTTTTTTCTCACGATTTTTATCAATTTGACATGTTATTTTCACAGTTTTTACTCTATCATGAATAATCTAAGATGTAATATCCTATTTTGAGGTTAGAATACATAAAAAGTGAGTTTTTTTAAAAAATCTGATGTTTTTGGCTGAATAACCACAAATCTTGGTGGTTTCCAATCGTCTAAATAAAATATATAAAAAAAAAAAATTTCTGATAATCAGAAAGTGATCTAAATTTTCTACCTCTCGACTAATACCTCAAGGGAGAGTGTACTTGTTGAATAACTCACCCACCAGATATTCTAATAGGTATAATGATTAACACCATTTCGGTTAGTCAAATGAGAATAATTTAGATAACTTAACGTTTGAGAAAAATCAATCAATGATCTAGTCTAATAGGAAAAAATTTTAGTAAAGTGGAAACCACTATCCCACTCTCACTTGGTTAACAAAATATAACTTTAAATAATTTTATATAAAAGTTAAAACTTATAAATATCGGGTTACTAATAACTTTTACAAAAAACATTAATCCTTTATGTCGACTTTTCATGTAAGTCATTTTCAAAATCGAAGTCATTTAAAATTTACTGTTGAATAAGCCTTCTTAAACTATAGGCTCCTCAAATACTTAATTCTAAAATTTTCTTCCTATTGATTGGGTGGCCCATACAGTGGCGTTTACTTTGTGACCAAGCGGCACACATTTCAATTTAATTGGACTCTCTCGGACTGCTGTCTCACTTACTCGTACTATCATTAAGTCAACCCTCAACATGCTTACAAATTATCAGTAGGACATTATTGGTGACTTGCCTGTATTTCAATGAGTACGGTTGAGTAGGCATAGGCAAATGCGATGTCCCCAATCGATTGGAATGTTCTCCATACTTTCTCAGAACCCGTTACATCAACTCCGACCGTAACTCCTGTCAGTGCCGTTCTTACGTGACCACCGCCACCTTTATAGTTTTGTTTTTTATAAAACCATAAGGACTCACTCTTTAAAATTGAAAATATCATTAATGATTGGAATGTATATATTTTGTTTACCAGCCACTTTGGCGATGGAGAGACCAACGCCAATGGAAGCGTAGGAAAATGACATTATGGCCGCTAGAATTGAGAGCCAAGAGAGGTTGTGGAAATTTGGGATTTGGCTAAGAATAATTTGGATGATTGCAAATATGATCATGAATGGAGTATTCGAAGTGGAACACTGCACGTTATGCCCATTTTTGTGGAAACAATTCGACCTCTTCACTGCCCTGTTTCAGTAAATCCTTAAATTCGTCAGTTTAATGCTTTATTTCTTCTATATTAATCAAAAATATAAATTTATAAGCTGTCAAACAAAATTATAATTAATAAATAATTCAGAAACTTGACCAAGAAAAGAAACTCTCGTAGTACTCTGTTTCTATTTTTCAAGATGACAAAGAAAATAAAACACTTGACAATCCGTATGGATCTAATTTATTCAAATTGTGTCCTTCCATTCAATTCCATATACGTTATCTATCCTATTTATACCGAATAACAAACAAATAAAAAAAAAAGAGTAGTGGGATTTTATATAGCACCTCTCCATCTATGATAGCACCTTTTTTTAGTAAGGAAGAATAAATAAGAAAATGAGACATTTTGTCATGCGCTTACTCAAAAGCATGCTTGATAAGTCAAGCAAAAGAGGAGTTTGCTTTTATTGACTTTGACTATTTGGAGAAATAATTAAAAAGAAACAAAAAAATAAATCTCCTTACACCATGCTTATTGAAGCTGTGATTGTATAGCCGATTGTTATTCCAATGAGATTCCCGTATTGAGCCAATCCGCATAATTGCACTTTTCTTCCACCTGTTTGTTTTTACATCAAATATATCTAAACATATAAGAGCTATATAATCAAATTATCACGCCTGAAAAATAATTAAAGGATTAAAAAAAAAAAAAAAAACTGTCACAGGAAGTCAAGTTGACGTTTTGAGACAAGAGCGTTTAAATCGACCACCAGACGACATTTTCCAGGAGATTCAATTTAATTAGGTATTGAATTTGTAGAAGCTGCCAACCTTATCCCTAACTCTTTAATGTTTTGCTCAACAATTTCTTTTTTCTTTTTTTTGTTTAAGGTAGTTCCTAGATCTTGTGTCTGAGCCACAGCACTCTAGTTTTTTTTTTCCTATTAATTTCTTAATTATAAATGTTAAAGTTAAATAAGAGAAAGAGAGGTGAAAATTTGAGAAATCTTTACATCAAAACCAAAAAAAAAAAAAAAAAAAAAAAAAAAAGAGAAACAGTACAGGACCGGGTATCTTTTGATAGTGGGATGGGGACAAAGAGAAGACTCCAAAAGAACGAATGATCACATGGGATGGGAGACTCCAACGTGACAGTTTCAAGACAAGCTACAAATAATATTTAGAGTCTACAAACCAGCATGTGACATATATTACAATGTATCTCTATTCAGTATTTGTGGCCGAAATTGAATTGGAAATCTATTAAAACTAAAAATAATTATTTTTGGTGTATTATTCTTAATTCTCTTACAATACGCATATAGTTAATATATTGTAATAACAGAATAAAAGTTCAAATGAAAAATTGAACGCTCTAATTATTTACAACAAACTAATTAAAAGAGACATAAAATAAACTAGATTTTAGAAAAAAACATGCAAGAATGTTGATATGATTTAGTAGATATATATGGTCAATTAATTTTGGTTTGTTTCCATTTTTTTTAACTTTTTAAAAATACAGTAAAATATGGTAATATATATATATATATATATGTTAAGATGTGGCGTATGAAATCAACAAAAATGTAAATTTTTTGAAACAAAATGACTTTAAATGATTTAAACTAAATAAAATGATTATAATCTTATATTATATAATAAAATATAAATTCAAAGATTTATTCTTAAAATTTAACCTTTTTATCATATAGTAGATACCCCAACTTTTACTTTATTTATTAAAATTCCAACCTATTAAATTTTTAACCAATAATATATATATATATATATATATAAATGTGTTAAAAAAAAAAAGATTGATGTAGAAATGACCTAGATAGGATCGAACAACTTCCATGTAGGTGTAGTTGCGTTTGCCGGTAACAGGATCTGGAGAACGATAACAGTCGGCAAGCATAGTTGATGTAAAATATGTTATCAAGGAAAAAGCCATTAGTACGGCTGGTCCTGCCACCCATCCGAGTTGTGCATTTGCCCATGCCAACGACAACACTCCCGACCCTATCACTGCCGTTATTATGTGTGCACTCGCCGTCATCCATGTACCTGATCCGTTTCAATTCAACTCTACGTCTTCAATTAGGCAAAATTCAACTTAAGTTTAAATATAAAACATACTCCAAATAAATTATACAATTTTCGTTTCAAATGAGTAACCTGTTCTTTTCTCGCGGCCATCATCGTCAAAGTTTTTGTTAATATCGCCACTCTCGTGATCCGTGAAGCTTTGTTCAACGAACATGGTCTTCTTCTTCTCCATCTTTGGATGATTGCCTTTGTGCTTAATTATGATAAAATAGGAAACAGAGGCCAAAGGTGGTGTATGTATGGAATGTGAAGGACTCTTCTCCACTTTAAATAGACACTCCACATTTCACACCTAATCCCTTTCTCTCTTTTATATTTCGTATATTTTTTTCTCATTTATTTCGAATTCATTTTTGCACACACTTGTCTCTTGCTTTCATTATTTTCTCTCTCTCGTTAATAATATATTTGTATTTTAATGTTATGATTTTATGGGATTCATTAATGTCGAATCCCTAGATATATGTCATATATGTTATATATGTATATATATTTTGGATAGGCACAGGCCCATCCCTTTCTTTAACGATAACTACTGTAGATGTTTATTTTCCATTATAATTTACCGACAGTGATAAATTAAATTAACATTTTCTTTGTGATGGGTGGGAGAATAATTATTGACACACTATCAATGGCTCTCCTCTCTAGTTTCTTGGATCTTTGGTTACAAGGTCCACCACTTCTCATTATATATTTTTATTGATTCCATATAATTAATATATAATTTTCAATTCTGATATTCTTTTTCTGTTTTATTCATTCTTTCTTCTTAGTAGAAACTTTGTACAAATTTTAAAGAAAAGCACAGACCTTGAATTGCTTATCGATTACACTAATAATTACATACAATATATAGCCACATAACAAGCTAATATCTAGGGAAATCTCAGAACCTAGTTACAATAATATTGACTTAATTACAGAAACGTATCTCATAGAATCTCTAGAACCGAGATTGTGAACTACCAATAACTAGTATAATACCAAACTCAATTTGAACCTCCAATACCCCCCCCCCCTCCTCTTAAGCTGGAGCATACAAGTTCCTTATGCCTAGCTTGGACCGAAAGTACCTGAAACCATCTCGTCCTATTGGTTTTATGAATATATCCGCCAATTGGGACTGAGTATCAACATGAAGTAGCTGAATGTTCCTAGTGACTACTTTATTTCTCACAAAGTGACAATCAAGTTCAATGTGTTTCGTTCTTTCATAAAACACGGGATTTGTTGCGATGTATATTGCTGATTTACTGTCACAGTTGACCTTCATAAGCTGATTATGTGTCATTCCAAAAGTAAACAGCATCCTTTTCAGCCATATTAACTCTTGAACTACAGTAGGAAGAGCTCTATATTCTGCTTCAGCGGACGATCTACTCACCATATTTTGTTTCCTCGTCTTCCAAGATACGGGTGACCCACCAAGCTGAACAAAGTATCCAGATACTGACCTCCGAGTTAGGCGACAACTTCTTTAGTCCGAATCACACCATCATGTTATTTGAAAATATCCGTCAGCTCTAAGCAAGATTCCTTGTCCAGGATCTGATTTCAAATACCTCACGACTTGAAGAGCTGCTAGCCAATGTTCTTATCGAGGTTTTTGCATAAACTATGCTAGAACATGTACGGAATACGCCAAGTCCGGTCTCGTTACACCCAAATATATCAATCTTCCTAATAAACGTTGGTAAGGCTTTAGATCTGAAAGAACCGGAGATTCGGAAAATGTCAATGTATTATTCTGCTCAAGAGGGAAAGAAGCTGGTTTGGAGCCCAACAAACCTATTTCTGCAATAATGTCTAGAGCATATTTCCTTTGACAGAGATAAATACCCATATCACTTCGTGCAATCTCGATTCCAAGAAAATATTTTAAAGCCCTAGATCTTTCATGTGAAAACAACACGATAGATATGACTTGAAGTTTTCTGTTGCTCTCAAACTATTGCCCGTAATGATCAGATCATCAACATATACCAAAATGTGTAATCGAGTAGTACCTTTGTCATATGTAAACAACGAGTAGTCTCCTAATGACTGTTCGAAACCATAATCAAGCAATGCAGATGATAACTTAGTAAACCAACACCGTAGTGCCTACTTTAGTCCATACAATGATTTCCTTAGACTGAAAACCAGGTGGCATCTTCATGTACACCTCCTCGTCGAGATCACCAAGTAAGAATGCGTTGTGAACATCCATTTGATGAACAATCCATTTTCTTTTAGTTGCAATGTCAAGGAACAGCCTCACAGTCCCCATTTTCGTGACCGGTGAAAATATCTCTCCATAGTCTTCCCCTTTGATCTGTTTGTTGGCCATAACAACCAATTTTGCTTTGTATCTCTCTATTGTGTCATCAGATTTAAATTTGACCTTAAACACCCATTGACTTCCAATCGCTTTCTTACCTGGATGTAAGTTTTCAATTGTCCATGTTTTGTTTTCTTCCAATGTTCCATATTCCGAACCCACCGCCGTTCACCACTTCTCACTTTCCATTGCTTTCTTGAAAGATCTGGGTTCAATTTTTGTAATCACCGCAACCACATATGCTATATGAGTTTCAGAGAAGTGATGAACATCGTCTTATGCTTCAATGGGATAGCAAACTGGATCATTATCAATCTTCATTACATATGCAACTTGAGCTGTTTCAATTACTTCCAAAGTAGATGGGACAATGAAATCCTATAGTTTCACCAACAAAACTTTATGCCATCATTACCGAGTATTTCCTCTGAGTTTTTGGTGGTCGGATGTATTGATTCGGGAGAGCTGGCTGAAGTGTTTATCGAGGTTGAAGACGAGTCAGCGAGGAAGTGATATTAGAACTAGATATGGGCCTTGGCTCAGGGTTATCTGTTTGGGCCATTGTAACAGTGCTAAAAAATCGTTGATGTTTTATTCAGACTGCTTGAAAAACAATCACGAGTTTGCTTTGCTCGAAGGCATACATCGCAAGCTTTATTAAAACTACTAACTGAAACTAAAATAGAAACACTAGGTAGTAGTCCCACCACAACTCAAACTCCTTAACCTCTCTAGTCGTGACTGCTGCTGCAATCTCCAGACGACGAAATTGAAAAGTTTCACCAACTCTCTTACCTACTCCAGTCACCATCCTCAAAATTTGGTCCTGAACCACAAGAATATTATCAGCTAGTTGTACTACACATCTGTTCTCATCTATCAACTGTCCCATAGAAATCAAATCAGACTTTAATTCCTCTACATAGTACACTGATTTCATAACTTGATTAGATCCAAGCCTAATGGTCCCTTCTTTATGAGAAACTTGTTCTCTTCCATCAGCCATAGTAACTAAAACCGGAGCCATATCTCTAACATTATATAGAGCATCAAATCTCCCTATCAGATGGTGTGACACACCTGTGTCCATAATCCAAGAGGGATAAGAAGACATACCAGTCAGTTTCTCGACATTGCTCTCTTTGTCGGCATTGAGAATGTTTTTGATTGTTTGCCACTGCTGTTCCGTCAGTCCATTGACTCCATTGCGATCTTTATCTGTGATCACATGATTGGCATGTTGAGTCATATTCATAACATTCAGAACATATATATGATTTTTATATGTAGCATGGCCTCTTCCTCTACCACCGCTGGTGCTTGCTCAACCGCGACCACTACTTTACAGTGATCGTCCCTTTGACCTATCTCTCCACCATTTGGGAAAATCAATCACCAAGTAACACTTGTTGGAGTTTTGACCACTTCTGTTACAATGTTTACACACAACACCACGATTTTCATCTGTCTGATATCGTGGCCTGTTTTGAACAACAAAGGCTGTAACCTCAGGTCTCTCTTCTCCAGTCAAACGCAGATCCTCTTCCTGCCTAACAATGTTGTAAGCCTCTTCCAAAGACTAAACCAGAACTCGCACAACCAAACTTGATCGAACGGTTCGATATTGTTCATCTAGTCCACACAAGGATTGGTGAACTTTATCCTCCTCTCGATCAGCTTCTTAAGCTGTCCCTACATTACACGTGCATAGCCCACAGTTACAAGCTCGTATCGGATGGTAGCTTGCTAGACTATCCATCTTTGGTTGAGCTTTCCATAATAGGCTTCAATCGTGATTCCCCATTGTCTGCAACATGCCAGTTCAGAGATTTGCTGAATTCTCGAACCATTTATCTCAACAAATAGTTTTTTCAAGTAGTCCCATAGATCTTTTGCAATATCTTTATGTGAGATCGTAGAGTGCAAGAGAGGATCTATGGACATTCTGATCCATGAGACAAGAAGAGCTTGGATGGTGCACCAGTCTTCTAATCCTGCCGATCCTTCAGCGGGTTTTGGAATTATTCCATCCAAAAATACGAATTTCTTGCGTGAAGTCAACGCAATCTTCATTCTAACAGCCCATTCCTCATAGTTGATCCTTTTCATCAGAGGATGAGAAATAACCGCTCTTTGGGTTATCGGCTGAGGTCAAGTCATAAGGAGAGATGGTTATTCTCACTTCCACGATTGGTGGTGTCGCCGCCATTCAATTCAATTGCTTTGATCAATTTTTTTTTCAAAGATTTTTCAATAAGAAAAATTCAGGCTCTGATACCATAAAGAGAAGCAAAGACCTTGAATTGCGTATCGATTACGATGATGATTACATACAATATATAGCCAAATGATAAGCTAATGTCTAGGGAAATCTCATAACTTAGTTATAACAATATTGACTTAGTTACAGAAAGGTATCTCATAGAATTTCTAGAATCGAGATTGTGAACCACCAATAACCGGTATATACCAAACTCAATTCGAACCTCCAATAAATTAAGGTTTGAGATTTCATTATTTTTGTTAAAATAATAATATACGTATTCATAGTTCTGAGATACATATTATAAGCCATATTTTCCAGTTGATAAACATAAGATAAAATATATATAGTGATGCAATTCTAGATGGCACTAAGGCCATAGAACATGAAGTTTGCACTACTAATGAAGAAGTGATCAAGCATGGAGAAAATGATGCTTTGGAGATGCCTTTTAGATCAATGACTCAATCTCGGACAAGGAAGTTTCATCAAGACTTTATAATCTTACTCCATCAAGTGAAGACTCAAGAGGATCACTCGAGCAATGAGACTTGTATCAAAGCTCCTTTGGTCATGATACACGCTCGAGAAGGCTAGTGCATGGCCATATGATCCACTTGCACTCTTTTTTCCTTATCTCGGTTTTGTCCCACGTGGTTTTCCGAGTGAGATTTTTAATGAGGCTTGTGG
This sequence comes from Cardamine occulta, assembly GCA_028015245.1. Taxonomy (NCBI): domain Eukaryota; kingdom Viridiplantae; phylum Streptophyta; class Magnoliopsida; order Brassicales; family Brassicaceae; genus Cardamine; species Cardamine occulta. Next base: position 7,395,005 of record CM051393.1, read on the forward strand.
CTCATATACTTCTCTTTGTCATTTCCTAGTACGATCCATCAAACCCCATTTACAAGACATTTTGGGTGCCTCATCTATCTCTTCTTATCTTCATTTTGAATTCAAACTTTGTCTTTAATATTTTTTAGTGTTCCGAGGTGATGTGTTTCGAGGCATGTCTCGAAACCACCTCCTCATCTTCTTCCTTCTTCTCTTCTCCTTCATATTTTTGTGTGTTCTTCATTGTAAACTTATATTTTATTTTCTTCTCAAACTTTTCTAAATAAAGATCATTGATCCTTTTTGTTTGTCGAAACTGATCTCTTAAGGCTTATCAACGGGTGTTTCCGCGATCCTTTGTGGTATCTATCGATCCATTTCCCCTTGTTCTTTTCATGTGTGTCAAGCTTAGATTGAGTTCGTTGTCCATAACTTCACGGTGTTGAGATTGGGATTCGATTCCTCACCGGAATCGCATCAAGTGGTATCAAAGCACCACCGAGAAGTTAAGTCATTTTCTATTCGATCTTGTCTAAATTTTCATAAAATATTGATGTGCGATAAAATTGTGAAATTAACTGATTCTAAACCTGGAACGAGTCTAGTATTTGTTAAATATGGTTATGGAGTTTTTGGATACAATTTGATAATATTTAGTGACCGATCACCTTCAAGTGTTGTGATTAGGGTTCTTCGTCATTTAAAGGGTCATTTTCATGTTTTGTGTGTCCGGTCGTGTTTACTTTCAAAGGAACTTTTTACTAGTGTATTGTTATGTGGATTTGCAGGCAGAGATGTCCGATCTTGAAGAGGAATCAAGCAAAAACCATGACCAACTCTTCATTGAAGTGCTAGCCGCAAAGATCAATCAAATGATGTTTGAGAATGACAAAATAATCCGGACAAAACCTGTTTCAGATCCTATCAGTAAGATTGAGGCACAACCAAGAAGAGAACTGCTTGTATCTAGAAGGGCCTTGAGTATCCAACCTAAAATCGGGGAACAAGGAGAAAACTTGTTTCACACGCTATGTCATGTTAACGAAAAGATGTGTGGCCTTATCATTGATGGAGGAAGCTGTACCAATGTTGCTAGTGAAACGATGATTCACAAGCCGGGATTAGAAGTCAAGGATCATCCAAAACCGTATGATATTCACTGGCTCAACGAAAGCGGAGAAAGAAAAGTCAAGAAACAAGTAATGGTTCCTATTTTCATCGGAGGGTATAAAGATGAAATCTTGTGCGATGTGATACCTATGGAAGTGGGGCATATACTTCTTGTAAGACCATTGCAATTGGATAGAGGAGTTAATCATGATGGGTTTACTAATAGATATTCTTTTGAGTTCAAGGGAAGAAAAACTGTGTTAGTGCTGATGAATCCTCAAGAAGTTTCTCACGATCAGATCTGTTAGAAGGCCAAAAATGAGACCCGTATCAAGCAGCCTAATTTCTTTGCTAAGGCTGGCGAAGTCAAGAAAGCTATGCATTCGGAGCAACCCCTCTTAATATTTGTTTTCAAGGAAGCTCTTTCGAGCTTAACTAACATTATATCGGCTTTGCCGAGTGAGATGATTAATATAATGCAGGATTTCAAGGATGTGTTTCCAGAAGACAACCCACCTAAACTACCACTAGTTTGAGGCATAGAACATCAAATAGACTTTGTTCCTAGAGCGTCACTACCCAACCAACTAGCTTATAGGACCAACCCCGTGGAAACTAAGGAACTACAAAGACAAGTGGATGAGCTCATGGAGAAATGTCATATTTGAGAAAGCATGAGTCCTTGTGCTATTTCCTTGTAATTTGTACCCAAAAAAGATGGAAGCTGGCACATGTATGTCGATTGTAGAGCTATCAACAATATCATGGTTTTCCTAAACTAGATGATATGCTTGATGAGTTGCATGATTCTAGCATATTTTCTAAAATTGATCTTAAAAGTGGTAATCATCAAATTAGGATAGAAAAAAGTGATGAATGGAAAACCGCATTTAAAACTAAGCATGGTTTGTATAAATGGTTAGTGATGCCGGTTGGATTAACAAATGCACCTAGTACTTTCATGAGATTGATGAATCATGTTCTTAGGGCATTCATAGGACACTTTGTTGTTGTACACTTTGATGACATTTAGTGTACATAAAAAATCTAGAAGAACATGTTAAGCATCTAGGAATGGTGTTGGAGGCTCTTAGAAAGGAGAAACTTTATGCTAACTCGAAGAAATGCACTTTTTGTACGGATAACCTTGTGTTTCTAGGTTTTGTTGTGGGTGCAGATGTCATTAAGGTGGATGAAGAGAAAATTAAAGCTATCAAAGAATGGCCAAATCCAAAGACCATAGGAAAAGTGAAGAGTTTTCATGGCCTTGCCGGATTCTACCGACGTTTTGTGAAAGATTTTCGTACCATAGTTGCTCTACTCACGGAGGTCATCAAGAAAGATGTTGGGTTTGAATGGGAAAAGGCTCAAGAAGAAGCATTTCCACGCCTTAAAAAGGAGCTTACTCATGCACCTCTTTTTAACTCTACCCGATTTTACTAAAACCTTTGAAATTGAGTGTGATGCCTCAGGTATAGGTATTGGAGCTTTCCTCATGCAAGAGAAAGAACCAATTGCTTGCTTTAGTGAGAAGTTAAGAGGAGTTACATTGAATTATCCCACATATGACAAGGAGCTCTATGCTGTGGTTTGAGCACTACAAACATGGCAACACTACCTCTGGCCAAAGGAATTCGTTATATATATTGATCATAAGTCTCTTAAGCACTTGAAAAGACAACAAAAGCTCAATAAAAGACATGCGAGGTGGGTCGAGTTCATTGAAAAGTTTTCTTATGTCATCAAGTACAAATAAGGTAAGGACAATGTAGTGGCCGATGCACTATCTCGAAGGTATACTTACTCTCTTGAAACAAAGTTATTAGGGTTTGAACAATTAAAAGATCCTTATCAAGATGACCCTGACTTCAAAGAGGTTTATAAGTTGTGTGAAAAGGTCACAACTGGTCGATTTTATAGGCATGCACAAAGATTTTTTCTTCCATGATTATCGCTTGTGTGTGCTTAACTGTTCTACTCGAGAGTTGTTTGTTAGAGAAGCTCATAGTGGAGGACTAATGGGACATTTTGGAGTTCCCAAGACTCTTAAGGTGATGTAAGATCATTTTTATTGGCCGCACATAAAAAGTGATGTCGAAAGAATTTGTAATGGGTGTGTCACGTGCAAAAAAGCTAAGTCTAAGGTTTAACCCCACAGTTTGTATATTCCTTTGTGCTAAAATTGCGTATGACTAGAAATGGAAATGATTCGATCTTTGTTGTTGTTGATAGATTCTCTAAAATGGTTCACTTCATTGCTTATAATAAAACTGACAATGCATCTCATATAGCTAACCTGTTCTTTAGGGAGGTGGTTCTTTTGCATGGCATGCCGAGGTCTATTGTTTCAGATAGAGATACCAAGTTCTTGAGCTATTTTTGAAAAAATTTGTGGCCTAAACTTGGAACTAAGCTAATGTTTTCAACCACATGTCATCCTCAAACCGATGGGCAAATTGAAGTAGTCAATAGGAGCTTGTCAACCTTGTTGTGTGCATTGATTAAAAATAACTTAAGCTCTTGGGAAGAATGTTTACCACAAGTAGAATTTGCAAATAACATTCAGTGCATTATGCTTCTAAATTTTCACCATTTGAAATTGTTTATGGTTTTAACCCATTGTCTCCTATGGATCTAACCTCTTTACCTTTGAGTGAAAAATCTAGCATAGATGGAACGAAAAAAGCTGAACTTGTCAAACAGATCCATGAAGCGGCTCGGAAAAATATAGAGAAGAAAACCAAAAAATATGCGAGAAAAGCCAACAAATGAAGACGCGAGCTTGTATTTGAAGTTGGAGGTCTTGTATGGATACATCTAAGGAAAGAACGATTTCCAGAAGAAAGGAAGTCCAAACTAATGCCAAGAATCGATGGACCAATTTTGGGTTATCAAGAGAATCAGCAACAACGGGTGTCCCATCTATCTCTTCTTATATATTTCTTGTTGTTTCAAGGTGATGTGTTTCAAGGCATGTCTCGAAAGCACCTCCTCCTCTTCTTCCTTATTCTCTTCTCCTTTATATTTTCGTGTGTTCTTCATTGTAAACTTATCTATTATTTTATTCTCAAACTTTTCTAAATAAAGATCATTGGTCCTTTTCGTTTGTCGAAACCGATCTTTTATGGCTTATTAAAGGGTGCTTACGCGATCTATTGTGGCGTTTATCGATCTATTTTCTCTCATTTTTTGTTTGTGTGTCGAGCCTAGATCGAATTCATTTTCTATAATTTCAGGATGTCGAGATTAGGCGTGATTCCTAATCGGAATCGCATCATATAGGAATATGATCCTTATTTTATGAGCTATTGTTTACAAAACTAATAAAGAAAGTATCTATGTATATCAAGAACTTTGAGAAACTATAACGACAAGAGCGTTAGCCAATAACAGAAGGGCTTTAGTGGGCATTTAATCTCGTTCATAGATTTTGTCTTTTGATTTTTCAACCAAGGATGGAGCCAATCACGGGTTTTCTTATTGTATTCCTTTTTAACAAGTTTGACGATAGTTGATTTTTCAACGGTTCTATTACTGTCAGTATTCCTTTCATTCCACTATATTAGGGTACTAAATGGTAATTGAGGAATGGTAGAGTAGTTGAAGAATCTAGAGGAATTAAATTTTATGTCACCATCACCAATTGTATTTCTAAAAATTTCGCAAAAAAGTAAATGAAATAGAGGGGTTTGATGGAAATAATAATGTTACATCATTTGGAATAATTTAATTTGCACAAACAGTAATATGCAGAATCGGTGGAAGTAGAAAAAAAAAAAAGAATTTGTCACAAATACCACTATTGATATACCATTTTCTACAATTATCACTTATTTCCAAAAATGCCAGTATGAGACATACCATTTGACAAAATATCCTTAATGAAGATAATAATTAATTATTCTGATAAAAATTACATAATTAATTTTTAGTAAAAAATTATAGAATAAATTTTTTGGCGGGAACTATCGATCTATTTTTGGCGAAAAAAATTTAAAATTTTTCTTTTTGGCAAAAAATTACAAATTTACATTTTAATGAAAATTACGAAATCGAGTTTTGGTGGAAAAATTACCTTATAAAACTTTATCAAACCTTATAAACCCTTATAAAACCATTATATTACCATATAAAACTTTATAAAACCTTTATAAATTTTTTTATAAGGTCTTTATAAACCTTCTAAGGCATTATAAAACCTTATAAAAATGTTTTTTTTAAAGGTTTTAAAAGGTCTTTATAAAACGGTTTTATAAGTCTTTATAAAACCAGATAAGATTATAAGGTCTTACAAAACTTTATAAAACTTTATAAGAATGTTTTATACAGTTTTATAAGGTTGTATAAGATTTTATAAATATTTATAAGGGTTTTATAAGGTTTTATAACGTAATATAAGAGTTTTATAAGGTAATATGAGGGTTTTTATAAAAACATTTATAAGAGTTTTATAAGGTTTTATAAGGTAATTTGTTCGTCAAAACTAGATTCTTTAGTTTTCATTAAAATACAAATCCACAATTATCTTTCCAAAATGAAAAATTTTCAATTTTCCCACCAAAAATGTTATTCCGTAATTTTGCGGCCAAATATCCGTAATTTTCGTGCCAAAAATTTTATTCTGCAATTTTCTCACAAAAATATTTATTCTATAATTTCCTACTAAAAATTAGTAATTTTTATCAAAATAATTAATCATTATCTTCACTAACGGTATTTTTATCTTTCAATAGTGGTAGTTTTGAAAATGAGCACATGAAAGTGGTAGTTTTAAAAATGTGCACATGGAAGGTGGTATTCTTAGGCATGGACATAGTATACATTTGGGTTCAGATCAGTTTTTTGGGTGTTAGATATTTTGATATTAGGGGTTTCAGATCTATTCGGATATTTTCGAACTTTTGTTCGATTTTGGTTTGGTTCCATCTGGGAACCCAACCTGAAATATTAGATTTTTAAAAATAAAATATAGTTAAATTTGAATAAAATTTGGTTAAATTTCACATATATAACTAATTTTTTTCGATTAACCCATTTAGTTCTCGGTTCGAATTGGGTTTGGTTCTGATTCTAGGAATCAAGTTCGGTTTTGGTTCATCTGATTTATAAGTGTAGGATCTGTTTGAGTATTTTATTAGTTTTGATTCGGTTCAGTATCCAATTTCCAGGTTAGTTCCGGGTTGCTTCTTCTGTTTTGAGTATTTTGCTCAAACCTACTAAAATTCATCAAATTAAAATGAAACTGAATATAAAAATAATCCAAATAGATTTTTTTGCATTTTGATGTATTTTAATACATTATTCATCGGATCGGTTGGGCCTTGGTGTTTGGGTTTTGGTTCACGTTCGAATCAGAGTTTTTCAGATCTCGGGTATTTTGGTTCTAGGGGTCTAGAATCCAGTCCGGTATATCAGAATTTGGGTTTGATTTCATCCGGATTCAGATCAGATTCAGATACCAAAAATATTAGAAAACATTAAAATCGTTAAATTTTAACAAAATTTGTTTAAATTTTCACAAATATAACTAAAACTAATTGATTTTTTTGGATTTATAATTGTAATTTTGGGTAAATGGATTATATTAAGTATAAATATAATTAATATTTTTGGGTATATAATTATATTTTGAATATTAAATCGGTTACGCAATTCGGTTTTTTGGTTCGTGATGTCTGTGTATTTTACCTCATTTAGACATGCATTTCTCATCACTTAGACATAGTTTCATCACTTGTTTCACTTCATTTACTATCCTCTTCATTCATATAGCATTCATATTAGGGTTTTCATTAGATTTAAATACATATTGCATTTTGAAGTTGTTATCAGGCTAAATGAATGCTTTTGAAGACTATCTGGAGTTTGAAGATGCATGGTGTGGGAACTTGATGTGAACCACTCGATCAAATATGCAGATTCCACAACTCGATGAAGAAGCCAACTCGATGAAGAAGCCGAGTTCTATGCCAAAATGCAGCCTTTGGGGGAGATGGCCACTCAGTCTGAGCACTCGACATGTGACCGAGTCCCCCACTCGACTTGATGCCAAGTTGAAGACCAAGATGCCAACTTTGAAGGATTTCTCAACTCGACCTAATCAAGATTAGCTTATTTTGTCTTTTTTTTTTTGTTTTAGGGTTTCTTTTTGTAAAGGGTATAAAAACCTTTTCCATAATTAAACCTAATTAGCTTTTATCTTATTTTATCTTCTTCCTTTTATCTCTGCAACCACCTCTTAAACTTCTTAGATTTTGTAACTTAGATCTATTTTGATCCTTTAATCTTTTACACTTATTTCCTTCAGAATCTTTCTAAACTTATTTTCCTGATTACGATTATGCACTTTATTTTATTTTCTAGGTTTGAGCATTTTAGGATGATTTCTGAGTAGTAAACTAGCGTTCTTAAAGATGGGTTAGATATGTGTAGGATTCTTGATTTCCTTAGATGTTTAAACTTGTAATTGCATAGATCTCTTCTGGATTAGGTGTTTGTAATGCTATTCTTTGCTAACCTCTTGGAAGTAGATCTTAGGCATTTCACACTCGGAAGATGTTTGATGAAATGCCTGATCCAACTAATGCCACAGATTTATGACTTTAACCCAAGAGATTAGTTGTTTTAGTTGAATTTTGACATTAATGAACTGGTTCTTAATGCTTGCCTATATTCTGTTTATTTATGCATGCTCTTTGTCTCATTAAATGGGTATTAAGATTAGGAGGTGGTATAGGATTGTTGGTGTTTATCACGAGAGTGGAACCACCTTGTTTTGATATTCATTGTCTAGAGATAGCTTCTGTGAAGCTTTGTTAAGCATCTAGGAGAGACCAAGGAGAATCATAGATCCATGAATCCCATCTTTAGGACCTTTCTTCTCATTGATTGATACTTGCTTTATTTGCTTTGTTTACTCTGTTTCCTTACTTGTCAGTTTCTTTTTCTTCATTGCTATTAGAACTGTTATGTTAACAAACATCTCTTGATTGACTTGACTTAGAGGGTTCTTGATCATATCTTAATTGCTAGCGTCCACCCATCTGGATGGATAACCCCTTGTGCTACAATGATTTGATTGTGCAATAGGCAACTGAACTCTGATTGATAGAAATATATGTTATCAATTTGGCGCCATTGCCATTTGGATGTTGATTGTTTCATTTAGGATTTCAGATCTTTTAAGATCAAATTTGTTTTCGTTTTACTTTGTTACTAACTTTCTGGATTTACTCTATTTCAGGTACAACTCGATTTAGGTACTTAGTCTCCATCTCGAGTTCCGTAACTCATCTTGTTACATCGAGTCTTGCCATTTGGGTACCACTCGGTCTCAGTACTCTATCTCCAACTCGAGTTCCCCAACTCGACGTGATACATTGAGTCCTCTACATCGAGTCTTGTATGTATACTTGTTCACCATGCAATCAGATTCTTTTTCGGTACCTAGACAACTTTAATCAGTTACCAAGGGTTTTGAGAGAACAACAAGAACATATCAGGGTCAATACTCAAGAACCAGTGGATATGGATAATCAACAAGGACAGCAAGAGCAAGCACCTGCTGCTCAAGCACCAGTACAGAGGAGGCCTCATTTTATTGGAGCTAGTGATGCACCCAATACTCATACTCAAAGGCAAGACATCGTCTCACCTCCAGTTCAGAATAACAATTTGGAGCAACAAATTTCATGGCCTCCCTATGGAAGATCCTCTAGATCGCTTGGATGAGTTCGATAGGCTTTGCAGCTTCACCAAGATTAATGGAGTTAGTGAATACGGTTTCAAGCTCTGGTTGTTTTCTTTTTCTCTGGGTGATAAGGCACATTTCTGAGAAAAGACCTTACCCCATGGTTTCATCACTTCATTGGATGACTGCAAGAAGGCTTGTCTTATCAAGTTCTTTTCGACCTCCAGAACTGCTCGACTCAGGAAAAAAATCTTTGCTTTTGCTCAACGGAATGGAGAGGCATTCTGTGATGCTTGGGAGCGTTTCAAAAGCTATACCTTTCAATGCCCTCACCACGGCTTTAACACTGAATCTCTACTTAGTACTCTCTATCGTGGTGTGCTACCCAAGTTCAGAATGCTCCTCGACACTGTCAGCAATCAGAACTTCTTGAACAAAGATGTGGAAGAAGGCTGAGAGTTAGTGGAAAATCTTGCACAATCTGATGGTACATACAACGAGGAGTATGACAGAACAGTAAGAGAAATCTCTGATTCAGATGATAGGTACAAGAAACAGATGCAAGCTCTAAATGAGAAGATTGACAAACTCCTTCTAGCACAGCAGAAGCATGTTCACTTTATTTTTGAGGAAGAGATGATTTCGGTCCAAGATAGGGAGTGTGAGCAGGTACAAAAAGTCAGCTATATCCAGAATCAAAGGGAATACAACAAATGATTTATAAACTATAAGGCAAACCCCAATCTGTCTTATATGAGCACCAATGTGGCTAATCCACATGACCAAATCTATCTACAACAACAGCAGGCTCAGAACAAGACTTTTGTTCAATACAATCAGAATCAAGGGTATGCTCCTATGCAACAATTTCAGGGAGGATATCAGCAGCAGCCAGTCCTCAATGCACCACCTGGCTTTGCAACTAAGCAACCCCAGCCATCTAATGCACCAGATCTTGATATGAAGAACATGATGCAGCAGATCCTATAGGGATAAGCAAATGGTACAATGGAAGTGGCTAAGAAGCTTGCAGAGATGAAGAATCATATCAATTGCTCCTACAATGCTCTCAACAGCAAGATTGAGACCATCAACTCTAGACTCCAGTACTTAGAAAACAAGGGTGCATATACTACCTCAGCACAACCTGTTGGATAACTCCCTGGGAAAGCTATCCAAAACCCAGAAGAGTATGCCCATGTTAATGCTATTACCACAGAGAGTTACAATGAGCTATCTATACCAGCAGAAAGCCCTACAATCACCGAGGACAGTGAAATTCAGGGTGGAGATAATTTTGGTCAAAATGAAGATCAAGCTGAAAAATCCACACAGGGAACTAGACTCGATTTGAGCACTTGACCAAGTGATAGAGTCAAGCCCACTTTTGCTGAAAAACCATTTGTTTTCAGAAAAACTGAAAAACTCTATGTTCCTTCTCCATACGACCCACCACTTTCATTTCCTGGAAGATTCAAGAAGGAGCTAGTAGAGAAGTATAAGGCTTTTTTTTTTAGAAGCTGCTAAAGAAAATTGAGGCCGTTATGCCTCTATCTGAAGTTATCAAGTTTATACCTCCAAATCAGAAATCCTTGAAGGATGTGGTACTGGAAAGGATTAAGGAATATCAAAGCCTAGAAGGAGTAAGTTATGAATGTAATTCTGTGATACAGAAGAAAGTGGTTTAAGAAAAGCTCGATGATCCCGGTTCTTTCACTCTGCTATGCTCATTAGGTCCATTAGTTTTCAGAAACTACCTCTGCAACCTTGGAGCATCGGTACGTCCCATGCCACTCTCAGTAGCTTAGAAGCTATGTTTCAACAAGTACAAACCTAGCAAAAACTCTTTGATGTTAGCTGATAGGTCTATTAGACTAACTCATGGTCTTTTAGAAGACTTACCTATCCATATCGGACATGTGGAAGTACCAATAGACTTTGTAATTTTAGAGATGGATGAAGAGCCAAGTGATCCATTGATCTTGGGAAGACTCTTCTCAGCTACTGCTAGGGCCTTGATAGATGTAAAAAATGAAAAGATTGATCTTAATTTTTGAAAGGATCTGATGAAGAAGTTCAACATCAATGATGCTATGAAGAGACCAACAATTGATGGACAGCTCTTCTCGAACAAGGAAGTGGACAAGTTAGATGAAGAATCACTAGAAGTGTTTGCTAAGGAAGATGAACCTAAAATTGATCTGACCAAGTGTGAAGAAGCTGAGAGTCTTCACAGTCAAGCCTTGGGAAATGAAGAGTTGGTATGGTCTGGAGAAGAAAGTTTTCCACTAGATCAACAAGGAGCTTACTTAGATGAAGAAGCTATTGAAAACCCGGTTGTTGATTGGTCGAGAGAACATGCGAAGTTTGATGATCCGTTGATTGAAAAAGAAGGAGAAGTCCTATCTCAAGGAGCTATCACTCTTTCAGTAAAAAAGGAACCTTAGTGGCTCTTCACAAAGAACCCCAAGCCTAAGTGTAAGAAGTCAAGCCTAGCGACTTAAAACAAGCTCACTTGGGAGGAAGTATCATGACTATCTTTGTGTATATTCTTTGCTTTAAATTTTTTTTGTTATTGTTGATGTGTTTTCTAGTTATTTTGTTGATCAGGTCTTAAAGTCAAAGTTTATGCATAGGGGGTTAAGGAGTAAGTATTGGAAAAGCTGAAGCTGAACTCAGTCTATAGGACTCGATCAAGAAGTCGAATTAAGTAAAGGTTTTGGTCCAAGTATGGATTCGTTTAGCAGAACTCTGTCAAGTTGATCAAGTGCTCTCTCAGACTCGATCAACGAGCTAATTCGGGCAGTCAAACCAAGTTAAGCTGACCAAATTAGTCAACCGAGTCAACATTCCCTCTTAATTATGTGTATTTGAGTTTGAATTTCAAACTAAATTTAGGGGAGTTGATGTCTATGTATTTTACCTAATTTATACATGCATTTCTCATCATTAAGGTATAGTTTCAACCCTTGTTTCACTCCATTTACTATCATTTTCATTCATATAGCATTCATATTAGGTTTTTTCATTAGATTTGCAAACATATTGCATTTTGGAGTTTTTATCAGAATAAAAATGGATGCTTTTGAAGGCTATCTGGAGTTTGAAGATGAATGGTGTAGAGAACTCGATTTGAACCACTCGATCAAACATGCAGAGTCCATAACTCGATGAAGAAGCCTAGTCCTATGCCAAGATACAGGTTTTGGAGGAGATGACCACGCGATCTGAGCACTCGACCTGTGACCGAGTCCACCACTTGACTTGATGCCGAATTGAAGACCAAGATGCCAACTTTGAAGAATTGCTCAACTCGACCTCCACCACTCGATCAAGAGCTCTACCACTGACCTAATCAACAATAGCTTATTTTGTCTTTTTGTGTGTTTAGTTTTTTTTTTGTAAAAGGTATAAAAACTGTTCCGATCATTAAACCTAATTAGCTTTTATCTTAGCTTATGTTCTTACTTTTATCTCTGCAGCCACCTTTTAAAGTTCTAAGATTTTGTAACTTAGATCTACTTTGATTTTTTAATCTTTTGCGCTTATTTTGTTTAGAATCTTTCTAATCTCATTCTCCTGATTATGATTATGCACTTTATTTCATTTTCTAGGTTTGAACATTTTAGGATGATTTCTAAGTAGTGAACTAGGATTCATAAGGATGGGTTAGATCTGTGTAGAATTCTTGGTCTCCTTAGATGTTTAAGCTTGTAAATGCATAGATCTCTTCTAGATTAGGTGTTCGTAATGCTATTCCTTGCTAACGTCTTGAAATTAGATCTCATGCATTTCACATCTGGAAAGTGTTTGATGAAATGCATGATCCAACTAATGCCAGAGATTTATGACTTAACCCAAGAGATTGGTTGTTTTAGTTGTATTTTGACATTAATGAACTGGTTCTTAATGCTTGCATATATTATGTTTCATTGATGCATGATCTATGTCTCATGGAATGGGTACTAAGATTAGGAGTGGTATATGCTTGTTTGTGTTTATCACGAGAGTGGATCCACCTTGTTTTGATGTACATTGTCTAGAGATAGCTTCTGTGAAGCTTTGTTAAGCATCTAGGAGAGACCAAGGAGAATCATAGATCCATGAATCCTATCCTTAGGACCTTTCTTCTCATTGATTGATACTTGCTTTATTTGCTTTGTTTACTCTGTTTCCTTACTTGTCAGTTTCTTTTTTTCATTGCTATTAGAACTGTTAGGTGAACAAACATCTCTTGATTGGCTTGACTTAATGGGTTCTTGATTATATCCTAATTACTAACGTACACCCATTTGGATTGATAACCTCTTGTGCTACAATGACTTGATTGTGCAATAGGCAATTGAACTCTAATAGATAGAAATATCAGTTATCAAATCGGTTTCGAATTTGATTTTTGGATCTAAGGGTCTAGAATCTGTTCAATATTTTGTTATATCACTACAAGAAAATAGCATTTTACTGACTACAACTAGCGATTATATATTTAATCGCCAAATTTGGTGACTATTTAACCATAAACGGCGACTGGTTTGCGACTAATAGCAGTTGGTCGTAAAGCAGTTAGTGTATAGCAACCGATAGATGTAATCAGTAAAGTAATCGTAAATTAGCAACTAATCTATGTCTATATTGCAGATGAGAATTATTAGTCACTAATTTGGTGACTAATATGCGACTCTGTCGCTGGGTTGCATAGTAGTCATCTATTAATCGTAATATACCGGTGAGAAAAAACACATTTTATCTCTTTTGGGGTTGGTGTACCGGTTTTATGTGACTACCAACCGTAGTCGTTATTTATTGGGGACATAGTCGGTATGTAGTTGCCAAAAATGTCAATATAACCAAAATTCACCCTTTTCTTCCCCTCATTTGTAGAAATACTAAAGCAAAGTTAAGAACCAAAATTTTAGTTTTATAATGTCCAAATATCACAATTATAGTAATTTTTGGGAGTGGATGTAGAAGAGGTTCGATGAAGAGACAGGAAATTTCTCGGCAGAGTTTAGAACAGGGGTGGATCAATTCATGAAGTTTGCAAATAGCCAGCTTCCAGCACAAAGTAATGGTGGTAAGTTTTTCTGCACTTGTAGTGTTTGGAAGAATGATAAATTTATCCAGGGGGCAAGAATTTGGAATCATCTTTATATCAGATGAGTTATGCCGAATTATTATGTTTGGTATAAGCATGGAGAAGAAATCAATATGGATTTAGGAACGAGTTATGTTGATACGACGTATATAAGTGGGAATGAAGAAGTGGGTAATGTAGTAGAAGATAGCTATATGGATATGGTGAATGATGCATTTCGGTATAACTTGAGTTTTGATGATAACTATCATCAGCATGGTAGTTATCAGAATGTAAAAGAACCGATACGTAACCATTCAAAAAAATTCTACGACTTATTAGAAGGTGCAAAAAATCCATTATACGATGGTTGTTGTAAAGATCACTCGCAGTTATCCTTAGCTGCTTGAGTCATGCAAAATAAGGTAGATCATAATATGAGTGAAAAGTTAGTGGATTCATTTTGCAAAATCTTGTCAGAGTATTTACGAGAAGAAAACAAGTTCAAAACCAGTTCACATTACGAGACAGAAAAATTGATGCCCAATTTAGACCTCCCATATCATACAACTGATGTTTGTATTAACAATCATATGATCTTCTGGAAAGATGACGAAAAGGAAGATAAATGTCTGTTTTGTGGTGCAAAAAGATGGAAGCCTAAGTACGACCGACTTAGAACCAAAGTACCATATAGTCGTATGTGGTATATACCTATTGCTGACAGAATAGAGAGAATGTACCAGAGCGAAAAGACTGCAGCGGCAATGATATGGTATACCAAGCACCAAGCAAAGGAGGGAGAAATGTGTCATCCTTCTGATGCAATGGAGTGGAGATATTTTCAAGATCGAAATCCCCGGTGTGCCAAAGAACGCTGTAACGTTTATTTTGGATTATGTACCAATAAATTCAATCCATTTGGCATGTCTCATAATCATTCGCTTTGGCCTGTGATTTTGACTCCATATAATTTACTCCTTGATATGTGCATGAATACATAGTACTTTTTCTTACAATTCTCAATTCTAGGCCAAATCATATGCAAGCTAGTCTTGATATCTTCCTCCAACCTCTTATTCAGGAGTTAAAAGAGTTGTGGTCTACTAGAGTCGATGTATACGATGTGTCCTTGAATCAAAAATTTAATCTAAAAGCAGTGCTGATGTCGATGATAAGTTATTTTCTGATGTATAGCATGTCATAACGATGGACAACCCATTGTAAATGATCTTGTCCAGTTTGCATGAAAAATACATAGTCTTTTTATCTACCTAATGGAAAAAGACGTGTTGGTTTGATTATCACCGAAAATTTCTTCCTTATGGTCATCCAGTAAGGAGGAATTAAAAAGACTTTCTGAAGGGAAAAGAGGCTTCGAGAGAGTATCCACCTGAGTCTTTGACCGGTGAGCAAGTTTATGGCAAGCGGTTGGATGGTGTAAATCAACCAAAACCAAAGGACGTCGGTGGAAATGGTCACGAAAAGAAGAAGCCTGGCTATGGGAAGCAGCATAACTCGCACAAAAAAGCATATTATGGGAGCTGCTGTACTGGAGGGACCTCAATCTCCAACATAATCTTGATGTAATGCATATAGAGAAAAAATTGTTTTGACAACATCTGATATATGATGATTTTGGCCCATATTTACTAATGTTTTCTAGTCTTTTTTAGTGTCTTTAGAGTCATTTTTGAGTCATAACAGGTTGGAAGAAAGTTTTTTAGCATGAATTGGATGGACTGGAGGTAAATGGGTTTTTGGAGCAAAAAGAAACGGATTTGAAGCAAAATGGCCGAATTTATATGCGAGCACCCAAAGGAGCATCCAGTGGGAGCACATGCTCCGCCGCCAAAGAAAAATAAGGAACCCAATTTGACCTAATTTTTGGCGTGATTAAATAGGTCAAACCACCCTCCAGAAAACTCAGATTGATTTGGATCCTTGACTTTAGACATTTTTCTATTTTTCTCCATCATCTCTCCTTTTCACCTTTGTCTTTGGTTTTCTCCATCATCTCTCCTTCGCCATCTCTACTTCTGCTTGTACGATCTGGAAAGATCATCCATTACTCTGTTTTGAGAAGAATTCTGAACCTTATTTTATTCTTAATATTATTCATGAATTCCTTTTATTTCATTGTTGTGTTTCATTCTTCCATGTCTGAGTAGTCCATTAACTAGATTAGGGTTTTTCAAAGGTATTCATGAGATGATTTAACTTGGCACAAATAGGATGCATAAATACATACTGTCTTCACCTCTAGTTGAATTTAATGCTTAGATTAAACTGGCTACTTAGTCTATGATTTCAGGTTAAAATTATTCACGAGAGTGCTTTAGTTTGCTAGAAAAGACATTGGTGAGCAATCAGACCGTAGGTGACGAGAGTTGGTGCGGCCGAGTGTGAACATATCGAACCCATTCGTTAATACTTATCTGCATCTCTAGGTCCAAACGAGAGTTTAGGTATTTAGGTTGTTTGATAAAGTTATCGGCGCCACGAGAGTGGGTCGGTCTTATTTTTATGTTTGAGTTCTGGACCTGTGCTGAATTATATCCTGAATAGTTGCTAAAGTTTTCATCTCTGAATCACCGGCGAATTACTTTGATCTAGTGCTTTTCTTTATTAAGTTTACACCTTTTTATTTACTTGCAATTCTGTTACAAATCCAACCACATACTTTTGTCTTACCTTTGTTTACAAATCTCATAAAGTCATAGTGTAACTTTGGTCTCTGTGGATTCGATCTCTTATATACTACTGCGATTGTCTGTGCACTTGCAGAATTTATTTGGGATAAAACTCTGTCTATCAACATCATGAATACTCTTTGCCGTGTGAAGGGTTTATCAAAGGACAACATCATGTCAAGATTGGACATAGAACAATTCTGTTCGCGGCCACACTTACATATTGATAGTGAGGGTAAAGATCCTTTCCCAGACTTCACATTGACAGAAGAAGCCAGAACAAGTTTATTGGAATGTGTGAAACATGCGGTAAAATTCCCAGATAGTTATTCTTCAGACTTAGTTGGTTGTGATGATATGGACAAGGGAAAGTTTTTAGGCATGAAGAGTCATGACTGCCATGTTTTTATGGAGCGGCTACTTCCATTTATCTTTGTAGAACTCCTAAACCAGAACGTCCATCTTGCGTTATCAGGTACTAATTACTTATAGTTTTTTGAAGATTATAGTATTTTATATAGTAATCTAATGCAGTTTGAATATATATGGTAGGGGTCGGAGCATTTTTCCGGGACTTATGTTCGAGAACTTTGCATAAAAGTCGCGTTCAAATTCTAAAACAGAACATAGTGTTAATCCTATGCAATTTGGAAAAGATCTTTCCACCATCATTTATCAATGTGATGGAGCACCTGCCTATACATCTCCCATACGGAGATGAATTAGGAGGCCCTATCCAATATAGGTGGATGTATCCTTTTGAAAGTTTTTTCAAAAAGTTGAAACGGAAAACAAAGAACAAAAGATATGCGGCAGGATCAATTGTTGAATCATATATCAATGACGAGATTGCTTATTTCTCAGAGCCCTACTTTGCCGCGAATATGCAAATGAAATCAAGATAAATGCTAAAATCAATCAAAGTAAGGTAGACACATGTTATCTATTTTAATGTTAATTACTTTTCACTCATTGGTCAGGTTAACAAGATTCAATGAAGGTGAAGCTCCCATATATCATGTCCCAGGAGTACCTTATATATTTACTCACGTCTGCCGTCCAAGTGGGGAGATGCATGAAATATGGCTTTTAGAGAGAGAGACTATCAATGCGCACATGCATATGTTTTATGAAATTGTGAATATTTTAAGCCAATTGAGAGGTATATAAGTTGGCATCTCTCACAACTATACGTTTTAATATATATATAATCCAATATGATTTCTCATATATTTGTGTTGGTCTTGTATAGTATGTTTGAGGATTTTATTTCTGCAAAATATCCAAGACTTACCGAAAAAAAATTCTCCGCGAAAAGAGCTGACGAATATCATTTATGGGTGAAAGAATATGTATGTCTAAACAGTATTCATGACAATGTATTTATACTTATATGTATTGATATTGTTTATATATATGCAGGTTACTTACTGGAACGCCACAAATCCATTTCCTACTTGGGTTCAAGAGATAGTACATGGATCTTTGAATCAAAACCTGGCATATGTATTTTACAAGAGGCTATTTTTTCATATGCAGATTCATGGCACTGGACGAAAGACATGTAACTATGGGGTCTGTGTTAAAGGTGAAAATTACACGGATACTTCTGATGAAGCGGATTTCTTCGGGATCTTAATAGATATCATTGAACTCGAGTATTAGGGGATGGTCAATTTGAGAATCACACTTTTAAAGTGTAAATGGTATGACCCTGTTATCGGTAGAGGCATTCGGAGGAGCAATGGTGGCGTTGTAGACGTCCTTTCATCGAGAAAATACAATAAATACAAACCATTTCTTCTAGGTACGTATACACATATTTATGTCTATATATTATATATATATATATACATATGTATAACTTCAATTAATATACATGTTGATATTGCAAACAGCCTCTCAAGCGGATCAAGTTTATTATATTCCGTACCCATACACAAAGAAAGCAAAGCAGTTGTGGCTTAATGTTCTAAAAGTGAATTCGAGGGAAAACATTTCAGGAGAATATGAAAACAAAGAACCGACTCTTCTGCAAATGGAAAATGATGATGCTGTATTGATGACTACAGTTGAAGATTTTATAGTCGACAATTTGGTACAGGGAGTATACCCAATAAACTTCAATTACGATGTCAAAGATGCAGAACCAGAGGATGAATTCCGGTGTAATTTATCGTCTTTTGATGAAGATCCTGAAGCCGAAGAACCCTACTAATTAATTAGGTTACTTATATCATAATTATGTTACTTATGTCAAATTTGAAAACAAAATTTCTAATAATTTTTCTTTTAACTTATGGTCCAAATTCCTAATAATTGGGAAAATAAGATTCTTATAAAAAATACATAAGATTCTTATCAAAAATACGTAAGATTATTAATATAAATTAATTAGTAAGATTGTTAAATTAAATAAAAACCTTGAATTAAAAAAAGAACTTTGAATTAAATTTCCCTAATATACAAACCTATAATTAAATTTTTTTTTTTTTAAAAAAACTAAAAAGAAAAAACCAAATCCCTAATTTCTACCAAGTGTCGGGTCTTCTTCTTCCCAATCTCAATCTTCTTCCAATCTTCAAAACTGCTTCCAATCCTCTTATAATCTTCCTAAATCTTTGATTTTCACTTCAATCTTCCAATCCTCTTTGAAATCTTCTTCCAATTTTCCCCTCAATGCAAAATCTATTTCCAATCTACAAACGAAATCCTTAATTTCTTCTTTTCTCTCATCTACAATCTACAATCTCTAATTTCTTCTTTTCCAATCTACAATCTTCCATGCACTATAAGAAAAATGAACTTTATTCGAAAAATGCTATAATATATCTCTAATAGCAATTTAATAATTGCTATTATATCCGGAGTTATAATAGGTACCTCCTACAATGGCGTTTCTGATATACTATTAGAGTATCTCCAATGGAAGTTCTAGAGGAGTTCTTAAGAGGGTATTTTAGGATTGAAAAAATATAAATTCTATTGGTAAACATGTTTTAATAACTCCTTAAAAATCAGTTCTTAAATAAAAGATTTTAAAATCAGTCTCTTAATTTTAAGAACTTCTTTACTTCGATCTGCACAAAATCTATAATAAAATATTGGAGGGTTTACTGTTGGAGGCGGTCTTATTTTATGTTCTATTATAGCGTTACTTTCGGTGCCGTAATATTCGTTATCATAACGCTTTTTCTTCGCTGTATTATTTTATATTGTAGCGTTTTGTGTTTGCTGTATTATATTTTCTTATAGCTACTGCGTAATGCTGTAATAAATTATTTTGTAGCATTTTAGTCGTGCGCTTAGTTTATTTTCTGATCATAATTAATCCCTGTTTTGAATAATTAAAACCTGTTTATTATAATATATATTTATTTTTGTAACTCATAAATTATCCGACACATACATAACTTTAATATAACCAAATGAAGGTTTCTACAACATCAGCCCACGTCTTAACCAACATCATAATATAGCATCCAATTAGTCTTAAACTAACATGATTCTAAGTCTTACGCTTACATCGGACCAAAAAGGTTCTTCTTCCCAAGCCAAGTCTTAAACTAAAACTATAGCTAACTAACATCGGACCAGAAGGTTCTTCTTCCCAAGCCAAGTTTTAAACTAAAACTATAGCTAACATCGGACCCAAGGTTCTTCATTCCCTGCAACAATTAATCAAACATCTCTTACATCAATTATCTCAACTATTGTAAAAACAAAGTACAAGCTTGATTAAAACTCTTACTTCAGTTTAGTTAAAGTCAACACATAACCACTTTGTCTTCTGGCCATGCAATGTTTGACCCAAATGCATCATTCATACACTATATATCACTTGTTTTCCTCCAAACTGCTGCATCTTTCACCTTTACCACATCTACCCAAACTCGAACTGCATTAGGCCCCAAGGGGATGCAGTGGACCAGTTGCTCTTGGTTGTTTGTCGACCAACGCCCTATGGCAACCACCTTCTTCGTCTTTCCAGTGCAATCAATTAACTTACACTTCTGATTATCTTTGACAACTTGGTCCGGATTATTACGCTGTGATAAAAAATAAGAACCATTGTGCACAGTAAAAATTAATAACCATCAAAAACACATAACTAACATATGTATATAAACAAAGTAAAAAACACTGTAGTTTACCCGAGATCTTCGAGTAGGGGATAGTACAGGATCTTTAGATTTCTTTGGAGGAGATTGAGTACTTGCTTCCGATATCTCAATAGGAGATTTCGCACTTGCAGTTTCATCTGTGGTTGTTCCAAACACAACACTATTTGCAGGCCATGCTATGAAAGTCTTCAAAGAGTCCTCCATGTATTTTATTTCTGATGTAGGCCTCCACGAAATGTATCAGGTTTTATTACCTCATCCACAAACACTTTAACTGCATTTGGTCCTATAGGAAGTCCATTAACCAATGTGTTGGGTTCTCGCGACTCCCAACGGCCTTCAGCAACTACGTCATTTCCATCCAAATCCATAAGTGTGCATTTGTTAGCTAAATTTGTTCTTGGGCTCTGTGAAACACATGTAGCAGTTAAACAAGATGATTCGGTTAGAGTACTGAATGTTTTGTCCAATCCAAACTAACTTAAAAGCTAAGATGATCTAAATAGCCTGATTCAATTCTATACACATGTAGCAAACAACCAAAAATCAGACAACATTATTAAGCTGCCAACTATGGTGCTGAATAAGAAATTATTACCTTCGGTGCATTGTATTCTGTTTCGGATCCTTTTTCCATGATTGAACAATGCTTGGTAGGCCATGCAATCATTTCTCCTACAGCTGCCTCTATAGTAAACATGGTAACTGTAGATCTCCAAAGATATGCATCTGGTTTCAGGCATGTTTCAACCAAGACTTTAACATTGTTAGGCCCTAATGGAATGTCATTCAGTACACTTTCATCAGTACTGGACCAATCAACCAACACACACTTAGGTTGTAATCTCTTGTTCACAGTCTACGGAAAAATGGTGAAAAACAAAGTCAGAATTCACACTAATTAACGCGATTTGCTAGATAAAAAGAAACATAAACGAATCTGATCTTTAGTTTCTTACTATTGGAGCTGAGTTTTCACCTATTTCAGCGTCTTGTTTTTGTAACATAAGAAACTCAACAACTTAGTTTATCAATTAATAGTTGTACCATACTCAGCAACCTATCTGCCACTGTAATCTACCAGTTAACAACTAATTAATCAGCAACTCAACAACTTGTTCTTGTCTTATCAGTAAAAAGTTAATTAATCTATCAATAAATATTAATTGACCAGTGATAAAGTGTGGCTAACCTGGTTCTGCATTTTGACAATTATATCTTGTAACTCGTGTACTTTTTGCTGCAACTCAAATTGCTTTTCTTGCATTTGAGTCATACAAGTGTTATTGACTTGGAAACAAGCTAATTTCGCCATACTCATCCCTCCTCCCATTGCCCTTAGCCAACCAGGATTGTCAGGTCCTAAAATTTGGGCGAGGAGGTCCTCTTTTGGATTTGTTGATAGTGATGAAGGAGCATCTCTATCAATTTCAGCTGCTTTTTGCTGAGAAACAGAAAATCAAATTCGTACATAATTCAAAAGATAAATCTAAAACAGATTCAAATTCCAAATTCAAAAATCATTCTATACAAAACTCAGAACTTATAATCTATTCAGCGGCATTAGTATTGACGGGCGTACCATCCTTTTTTGTACGCGACCTAACCGAAACTCTAAGCCTATTCACCTTAGATGGGTCTAAGCTCTCTTTTTTTCTGTACAAAACGAATAACAATCAAAGTAAGACCATTCACAGAATTGTATTGTAAAAGCTTATATTAAAAAAATTAAAAAACAGAAAACTTACCATATCTTCAGCCAATCTAGCCATTCCTGAATGAGACATATATGAGATTGAAATCTTCAGCCAATCGAACATATATTGAGAAATCGAGGTACCTACACTGTGTTTCGTCTTGATTCAGTTGGAAGGAGAACACCGGAAGGGACGAAATCGAACAAAACTGAGGCTGAGAATGGAGGTTTGACCACAAACGAGACTGGAGCTGAAGGAAATCGAATGAGACCTAGGTCGGAATGTGACCTAGGTCAGAATGAGAGAGAGCTATCGGTGACGGAGGTCGAGATGGTGGCCAAAGATTGTGACAGAGACGGTCGCGATTGTGACCTAGCTCACCTGAGAGAGATTTTTTTTCTTGTTCCTAATTTTCGTTTTTTTCTTTCTTTTCAAAAGTCTTTAGGCAAGTCTTAAGTCTTTATTTTTTTTTTCTAAGTGTTCGCGGGCATAAGAGCATCCAAATCGAAAACACCCATTCGAATATATTTTTTTAAATATTAGATTTATTAATATTTTATTATCGTGACGAATCATGCCGCGATACATGGCAAAAACAGAGAAGATCCAGTATCTTCGGGAAGACACAGAAGAGATGTTATCTTGTGGATCAGCTCACAAGGTCGCAACACGTGGTGATCCTCATTTAAACATCCCACCGATGTGGATAGTCTAAGAGCACCCCCATTGCACATTTAAGAGGGTGTCTTCCACATAAAAAAATATAAATGGCGCAGATGGGGCGCACGTTTGGTGTCTTCCCGAGTACGTCTGTGTATTCTCCAAGACACCGGATCTTTCCGATTCCGCCATGTGTCACCGCTCAATTCACCGAAATAATTAAAAAATTAATAAATATAATATTTTAAAAAAAAACAAAAAAAAAAATTTCGGAAGACACCCAGTTTTAAGTATATCCAATGTGGATGCTATAAGTGATTTTAGTTTCCCACGTTAACATTTTTGCCTAAAGTGTTGGCGGTCTAACTAATTTCACTCGTTAGCATTTTTGGAATGCTATGGATGATTAAACTAAACTGCGATACTATCATTGATAGCAGAGTCAAAAACTGCGCTATTATTTAGTGCTATCAATAAGTACTTTTCTTGTAGTGATGCCTCCATCTAAGAGGGGACGAGCACAAAAGAGAAGAACAATTCCTAATGTTTCTCAGAGACCCTGAGGCACCAACCCCTCCACTACTCCGTCAAGAAGACTCAACCCTCTACGGTCCCAATACAACTTAACGCCGGTGGCCCAAGCTCCTCCGACTCAGTTTCCCCAAGGTCAAGTCCCCATGTTTGCTCAACAGTCGACTACAGCACCACACATCGGGAGTTATCCACCGCCACAACAACTTTTCCAAACTGGGATGCCTCAACAATGAGAAGAAGTTGCCACTCCTTCATCACAAGAAGTCCAGAACAATCCTCCTTGTCAATCCACTCCACTGCAAGACGCTCCAGCCTCTTCACTTCAGAACTCTCAGGCTCGAGTCATCCTTCGTCACAAGGTAACAACTTCGGGCTATGAATGCTCTGCTTCTGGTGCCAGACTGGGATAGGTTCACCACCGTCCTCTCTCCCACACCGACGCCAAACTCTACTTGGTATGTGATTTTATGAGTTGATGTGTTTATGTGATATAAAGTTGATTTGAGTTCTCATTTTAGGTTTGAGTTTGGTTATCTAAATATATCGATGTCAATGAGATGTTTGCTGTTATTGTTTCTTGTTCTTGTCTTATGCATATTGCTGTTGACTCTTAATGCTATTTGTTTCTTGTTCTTGTCTCAGAGAGACAATGGTTTTTTCTTGTTATTTTCTTGTGAGGTCTTATTAATGTTTCTTGTTCTTGTTCTTGTTCTTCTCTTATAGCGATAATGGTTTTTTCTTGTTATTAATTGTCAATGACGAGATTGCTGTTGACTCTTATTAATGTTTTTTGTTCTTCTTCTTGTCTCATAGAGATAATGGTTAGGTTGCTTGTTTTGTTCTTGACTCGTAAGATTATCTTTGGATGCATGTTGATGGCTTTAGTTGAGTCTTTTAAAAGCTGACAAGTTTTATTAAGCATAATCTCATTTTGCTTTAGTTTTAAAATGGCTCTGTTGCTGATATATATTGCCTTTCTTACTGTTTTGTTGTTTTAGGAGATGTTAGCTGATTGGATTGTCTTTTGCTAGATTAGTCTGAGTTTTCTTTGGCTTGTGTCTTTAGTTATCATCTATTAGTGTTGAGCATTAAACGATACCTTGAATGTGAGCTGCTTGCTTCGATGTGTTTGCAGGTTTACTCGCGACAATGGATCGAAACTGGTTTGGTCTATTACTTAAGTTTTTACAAACAAATTCGATCGTCCCTACTATACATGGTAATGTGTGCCTCGGGAGAGACAAGAAAGATACTTCCTTGAGTTCGTGCTACAGTTTTCTGTCCTATAGGCTTCACATATAGGTTTATGTGAGTTGTTTTTGCGAATATCAGTCTATTCTCTTTGTTTTGTAGAAAACCCACACCTGAGATCCCTTGATAACAGGGACAGTTCAACAGTATTTCGAGGCGACATGTCAATGCTGGATGAAAGACATGGTTAGTCGCGTGAGGACTAGTCAAGAGCGTCCTAAATGGATCGACGAGACTCTCTGGAAAACAATGACCGCGTACTGGGACATTGAAGAAGCACATAAAATGAGTGTCACCTATTCCAATACTCGTATGTCTGACCGCAATGGTCTCGGTCCTACCATCCACTTATCAGGGCCGAAGTCGTATAACCAAATCCAACAAGACCTGGTTAGTAACCTTTATATTTCTGTTATCTCTTTTTCTTACACCTTTGCAACTTTAAATTCTTTCATAATCCTTGTTTATTTTGTAACATTGCAAGACGACCAATTGGGAAGACCAATGAGTATTGGTGAGGTTTTCATTAAGACACATACCTAATGTGATGCATGTAGATGAATAGCAATTAAGGCTATCATAGTGCGTAGATAGATCTAGATGTATATTACGATCATGTGGGTGAAAGAAATTATTCTCGCTGAGTAAACGTTCAAAATGTTTACTCATGCCTCCTTCTATGGATATAGAATTAGGTATTCGGGAGTTATGTGTGCAAGGACTGATTATATTTAGCAATATACAAAGACATTTACAATACCTTGATGCATTCATGTTTCTCTTACTAACCACACCATTCTCTGTTGCTAGAGTTTGTATTAATCCCAACTACGATGAAAACATATTAACGAAATCCAACAGAAACAACAGAATCTCATCACCTTAATTTGCACAGAGAATTTTTGATTTAGTGCTGGAGAAACAAAGAAAAATCTCAGAGAAAGATTAAGCTGAAACCTTGATCTGAATATTGCTCCATGAGCGAAAGAAAAAAGATGGAGATAACCGGAAATCATTTTCTAAATACTCTTGAAGACTTTGTCTAGATAACGAGACCTTCTAAAATAAATTTTCACAATTCAAAAGGGAACCAAACAAAATTCAAGATCAAGTATTTTGTGTGAAAGTATTTTGATAGGCAACCACTAAAGAAGAATGATCAGTCTTACCAGTCCTACCCTATAAGTAACAAATCCAATTATAAGAACGGGATAGATTGGTTCTAGTACAGTAACAAAGGCTCCGGACGAAACATGAATGTAGCCAAAATCAGCTCCTTTCTTTTTCCTTCCAAAATTCAACAAATTCTTCCAGTTAGATGCAGATAGTGGGGAATAAAACCAAGCTATAACATAAGCAATACTAAGAGGCACAATTGAGCCAAATAATGCATTGTAAAGTGAGTCACTGGTCTATAGAAAATTAACACTATTTTGTAATCAAATTTGTATAAACTTAAAGCCATAAGAGAAAAAATCGAAATCCTTAACCAAAAAAAAAAGATTGAAGACATACCTGGGAGAATGGTTAAACTTAAGAAACTAGGAGATAACTCTAGAGATCAAAATCGAGCCCCCCTCTTCTCTTTTGAATCACTCTGATTCTTGGCTTCTCTCTGTAACTACATATGTTCTGTTCTCATACATCCTTTGTAGACCTTTGATTTTGAGCAGTGATGTACGTGTAGAAAACCTGAAAAGAAAAGGGCATTATTACTATATTCAAATCCATGTAGTACCAACAAGACTAGATACAAGTTTTACCAAGACTGATGTGACCATCAATGGAAAAGAACCGTTTTGTTGAGCGTCTGGGTTTTATTGAGAGTTCATGGTATCTTTCAACATGATCCAACGAAATAAACGAATAAAAATTTTAAACAAAAATAACTGGAAAATAAGTCTTTGTGTTGCATTTGATTAAGAAGAAGAGCATTGCTCTTTACAATACACTTCGTTCTCTGCAGCTATATGTTTATTGTTTCCACTACCATGGATACAGTCTTCTTCAGAAATTGTTGTGGAGCCTTCCACTATCTATTAGGAGCTTTTTGTAGAAGAAGCAACTACATTAGAAATGTAGAAACCACCAAAGACACGAAGCAATATAACTTTTATCATATCAAAGAAATTAATTTGAATTGTGAGGAACTCAACGTCTCTAACTCAGTATATTGCTTCCTGAGATCTTAAAACCTCATACATAACGTCTTTTCTTGTGTTGTTTTCTGCATTTGAGAAGTCAGCATAGAAGACAATTGTATTTAAATGAAAAATGTACGCACCTTTTGTAAAGGTTTTATGATTGTATATTTAATAATGAAACAATGTACAAGTATTTATACAGCTTGTGATAGATTTGAGTATATTGGAAATATGGAAGATATACTTAAATCAATGATAAGAGAATATACGCTAATATCCTAACACGCCCCCTCAAGCTGGAGTACGTCAAGACACCTCAAGCTTGATAGCTAAATCGATAAGGCGAGCTCGTGGCAACGGTTTGGTTAAGGCATTGGCTAGTTGATCAATGGTGGAAATGTGGGAGACTCGAAGATATCCTTGTTGTACCAATTCTTGAACAAAGTGATAGTCAATGGCAATGTGCTTCATCCGAGAATGAAACATAGGGTTGGCACAAAGATAAGTCGCTCCAATGTTGTCACAGTGAACTATCGGAACCGAGAGAAGCTTGACACCAAGTTCACTTAAGAGAGAAAAAATCCACTTAACCTCCGAAGCAACTTCAGCAACCGCACAATACTCTGCTTCTGTAGATGACCGGGCAACTCCTTTCTGTTTTCTTGAAGCCCATGAGATTGGAGACTTGCCCAAATAAACAATATAAGCATTTGTAGAATAGAAATGATCGCGATCCCCGCCCCAGTCCGCATCAGAGTAATTGGTGAGAGTGAGCGGTGAATGAGCATGAAGTGTGATACCTTTAGTGACTATGCCTGCCAAGAACCGGAGCACACGTTTGACAGCCTCCCAGTGAGCAGTTGTCGGACTGCATAAATTGTGATACGTGGTTTACCGCAAAGGCAATGTCCAGCCGAGTGAACAAGAGATATTGAAGACTTCCTACAATAGCTCTATATTCATATGCTTCTAAGTCACTAAGTCTAATACCAGATTTTACGAGGGCCTGTGTTGAGCACATAGGAGTAAGTACCGGTTTGGTACCAGTCATTTGTGTCCTTGACAACAGATCCGTGGTATATTTCTGTTGTGTAAGGCGAAGACCACCCGCAGTCCAAAAGATTCCAATGCCAAGAAAATAAGATAACTGTCCCAAGTCTTTCAGAGAGAACCGATTTGAGAGCACTTGAATGATGTAGTTGACCACTCGGGGACAGCTTCCAGTTATAATAATGTCATCAACATAAAGAAGAAGATGAACATATACCTTGTTCTTGATGTATATAAACAGCGAGGCGTCTGCGAGGGAGATAAGAAAACCAATGCTGAGAAGAAAAGTTCGAATCTCAGTGTACCAAGCTCGAGGAGCTTGTTTAAGTCCATATATTGCCTTGTTGAGACGACACACATGGTGGGGATGATCTTTGTCAACAAAACCTGGAGGTTGAGACATGTAAACTTCTTCATTTAGAGTATCTTGAAGAAACGCATTGTTCACATCAAGTTGTCTAATGTCCCAATTCTTTGTAACTGCCACATCAAGAACTAAACGAATGGTTGCGTGTTTGATGACCGGGCTGTAAGTCTCCTCAAAATCAACACCAGGTCGCTGATGAAAGCCTTTAGCCACAAGACACGATTTATATCTCTCCACTTTGCCATTAGGGAATTGTTTAATCCAAAACACCCAGCGACATCCAACAATATTTTGAGCTTGCTCCGCGGGAACAAGATCCCAAGTCCCTGTGCGAGTCATAGCATTGATTTCATCAGCACACGAATTTCTCCACTTCTCATCTTTGAGAGCATGAGAGATGGAGGTAGGCTCAATTTCTGCAAGTTGGGAAAACAAGCCATACTTGGGGTTAGGCTTAACAATATTTTTCATAGACCTTGTTACCGGTCTTGTCGGTTCAGTAGTGTAAGCCAGAGATGGTGGAGGCAGTGTAGACGGCGTGGAAATTGCAGCACTTGGAGTGGGTGAAGTATCTGTTTCCGTCAATGTCTCAAGTGTTTCTGTTGGTGAGGGACCTCGAGGCGTAGGTTCCGGTGGCGCTGAAGCAGGCAGGAGAGAAGACTAAGTGAGTGGCGGATGATATATCAGCACAACTGACGCAGAAGGTGAGACTAAGGGTAAAGACTCAAGAGATGGACTCGAAAACTTGGTCTTTAGTGAGGAGAAAGGGAAAATATTGTCAAAGAAATTAACATGGCGAGAGGTATAGACACGAGAAGTGGAGACATCTAGACACAGGTAAGCACTTTGGGTGAGTGAGTATCCGAGGAAGACACAAGGTGAAGACTTTGGACTTAGCTTATGTTGAGAGTAGGGACGTAACCAGGGGTAACAAAGGCAACCAAAGGATCGAAGTTTCTCATAGTTCGGAGTTTGGTGAAATAAAACCTCAAATGGCGATGAGTTATGAAACACCGGTGTTGGCATTCTATTGATGAGATGTACAGCAGCCGCAAAAGAGTAAGTCCAATAGGTGTTGGGCATACCAGCGTGTGAAAGAAGAGAAATCCCAGTCTCGACAATGTGCCGGTGACGACGCTCAGCCATTCCATTGTGTTCAGGTGTGTGTGGCGGTGAGGTAAGATGAGAGATTCCATTGGAGGCAAGGTATTGTGCTAATGCTATGAATTCGCCCCCATTATCCGAGTAGAGAGTTGTGATTTTTCTCTTGAATTTGTTCTCAACTAACTGTTTGAATGGTGGAAACACAAGCAGTACCTCCGATTTTTTCTTTAGCGGATATAGCCACACATAGCGAGTAAAATGATCCACAAACACCACATAGTACTTATAACCATCAATTGAGTAAACTGGTGAGGTCCAAACATCAGAGTAAATTAAATCTAAAAGGCCAGAGGACTGTAAAGAAGACGACACAAATGGTAACTTATGACTTTTATTAGAAGAACAAGCATTGCAGTGAATAATGTTAGAAGGATGAGAGACTGGTAAATTAAATCAAGAAGTAATGTTTTTGAGAATAGCAAAAGCGGGATGACCTAAGCGAGAGTGCCATCGGACAAAGTGGACTTGACACTAGAAAAAGCCAAAAAAGGAGAAACTAAAGACTCAAACATAGAACTGGAAGTCGCTGGCCACTCATACAGTCCTCCATTAGCCTTTCCTTGCACCATCGTTTCCACCGACTTGAGATCCTTAACCTGAAAACTAAAGGGACAAAGTTGAACCATACATTGTTAGCCTTCCATAATTTATTGACTGAAATCAAATTTTTCATGATGGCGGGAATACAAAGAACATTGGAGAGAAGAAGAGGACGGGTAGAGGAGGGTAATGAAGTTAAACCCATATGAGTGACTTTGAGTCCTGAGTCATCGCCAATGTGAACTTCATCACCATCATTAAAAGGTGCCTGAAGTGAGAGATTGCTTAGATTGGAAGCAATATGGTGAGAAGCTCCGCTGTCAAGGAGCCATGGTGTTTGATCATATGGTGTTGAAGTGGTGTAATGAGCTTGAGCTTGCCACTGTGGAGGTGGTGACGGTGTCGGTGGATGAGGCCACGGTGGTGAAGCCGAGTTGGAGGTTGAGGATGACGTGGGTTGAAAACCACCAAGTTGCGGACAACACCGAGCACTGTGACCTTGGATGCTGCATAGTTGACACTTTCCAAGACAGGGTTTGGATGGACGATATCCACCATGGCCAGAGGAATTTCCACCACGAAAATAGGGTTGTTGTGGTTGACTGCTAAAGTTGGCGACATTGGTGGAGGCAGTAAACTCTATGGTGGCTTGCGAAGACATAGTAAGTGTGTTTTCCCGGTTTAACAACTTGTCATGAAGTTCTTCAATGGAGATAGGAGCATCTCAGCCATTCACCATCTCTATGATGGCTCGATATTTGTCACCGAGGCCTTCGATGATAGTATCCAACAAGTCTTCATGATCCACCGGAACTCTAAGAAGAGCAAGTTGATCTGCTTTGGAAATAATTCCACGCATGTATTCTTTTATGGATTAAGCTCCCTTGGAGCTTCGTTTGAGCTTCTGCTTGATTTGTTTGATATGGCCACGACACGGTGTGCCATAAGTACGTTCTAGGATCATCCAGACATCGCGGGAAGTGAGTACTCTGGCTACGACTGATTGAATAGGGAGAGAGAGAGATCCAATCAAGGCACTGTAAAGTAACCTGTCTTGTCTCTTCCATGGAGCAAAGGCCGGGTTGGGTTGAACAAATCTGTCTGTCGTGACTGTTGCAGTCGGCTGGTTTTCAGGGTCATCGATGAAGGGGTGGAGTTCATGAGCTTCTAGAAGAGCTCGAACTTGAAGACGCCATGTGAGGAAGTTTGAAGCTGTGAGCTTCGTGATGGGTGACATGTTGATTCCAATTAAGGAATTGCGAGAGTCGTCTTTGTTGTAGACGGCGACGGCGGATCCCCTGTTATCGGTGGAGGTCATTGTTGATTGCTTGAGAGAGAAGTAAGTTTTTTTTGTTTAGGGTTTGCTAGATCGATAGCTCTGATACCATGTAAAGGTTTTATGATTGTATATTTAATAATGAAACAATGTACAAGTATTTATACAGCTTGTGATAGATTTAAGTATATCGGAAATATGGAAGATATACTTAAATCAATGATAAGAGAATATATGCTAATATCCTAACACCTTTTTACTCTTAAGAGATGTTCACAAAGTCCATTGGCAATGAAGTCTGATGCATAAAAATAAAATAGACAATAACTTCAGGCTATATGAGAAAAATTGAAACACTTAACAGAAGAAGAAGATTGAAGACATACCTAGGAAAGTGATTGATGCGATTCCGGTAAGGAACCACGCCCCAATTTCACAACAAAGAAGTTATGGGATTGATGATCTCGTTCTAGACTCAAAAAAAAAAATCTCGAATAAGAAATGGATTGACAGAAGCCAGGAAAGGTTGAGGAAGACCTTTTGATAAGCCTCACGAGATCACAACTCGACAAACGAAAATTAGATCAATGATCTATTATATTCAAAAAGAGTTTTAGAATAAAGGAAACACACAAGATTATAAATACAAGGAAGAAGAGAATGGATAAAAGAAGGGCATGTTTACGAGAACACCTCGAACACAAGCACCCTGAAAATACAACATAATTAAAGATAGAGTTTTAGATTGATAAAAAGATAGATAAGTTTAACAATGGGGTTAAGCGAGAATATAAAGAGAAGAGAGACAAGATAGAGAAGAGAGGGCGAGGGGGTGGTCTCGAGACATGCCTCGAAACACAACACCTCCGAAAAACAAGAAACAATAAACACAAAACTCAAACTTGAAAATGATAGAAACCACGCCTAAGAGATGATGATGTACAGGTGATGGATCGGGCTAAGAAAATGATATAGATGTGCATGAGATCCACAAACCTCATTAAAAACTTTCTCAGGAAAACTATTTGGGAAAAACCAAAGAAAAGAGAAAAAGAGTGTGAGTAGAACCCATGGCCATTTGCTAGGCATCTTGGGCGTGTATCTCGACAAGTGAAGCCTTGATACAACCTTTGTAGCTCAAGTGATCTTCTTGAGTCCTTTCTTGGTGAGGCAAGACTCCAATATCTTGGGTTAGCTCATTGGTCCGGAGACAAGCCTTGGGTCCAAGAAGGCCTTCCCATGCTTACTTTAGCTCCATGCTCGATCACTTCTTCCTCTTTAGTGCCAAATCAGTGTTCTAAGTCCTTAGAGCCATCTAGAATCGCATCATCCTCGCACAATTGAAAAGGATTTGTCCTCAAATCTGTTTGACCTTGCAGCCTCAAGTTGATAAGCATTATCGCTGATTCTTCTTGTTAGGTTGAATAGACCATCGATTCCTGGCGTCCACACTTATTCTCCAACCTCAAAGATCCTCCTAATATATACAATATGTGTCTTGTTCTACGTCAAAACAACTCCAATTCCAGTCTTCATAAAGAAATTGGACGAGAGAACTCTGAAGTTCAGTGGCTCCTCTTTTGTACCTGCAATGTTGTCAACACCTTTGGCAAAGAGCAAGTGTATTATCACAATCATGGAGTGACAATAAACAGGAAAACATGTCTCAGCCTGGATCAAAGCATTATCCTTGTCATGTTTCTCTTCTTCTTGTGTTTTACGACAAAAGTTTAGTTTCGAATATTTTTTGAATGAACCTAACTTTTTCTCAATGATATCATAAGATAATAAACTCATACTCACAGCCCTTAAATCATGAGAAAAAATCAAGACAAAGAGATACTTACCTGAATAAGTGGTGTTGGATCCAGTATGACACACGTGATAGCTGGCTTGGTTTGCTCCTGGGATGGTGTGATTTGGATGGGTGCATCATACCCTCTCCCTTGAAAATTGTTTGACCTCAAGATTATACAAGCTTCGCCAAGAGAAAGCAAGTTAGCTTTCATTCGATTTTAGGAGTCTAAATAGTTACCTCGGGTTTTAAATGGTGGTGGAGCATCTAATGGTTTCTACTTGATCACAATACTGTATTCAGCTCTAGGTAATTTATTATAGCCCAAAACTGCTTCAGCTTGAGTGAATTCTCCTAATTCACGTTTCGTTGCTTCTTTAGGTGATTCTCGAGTTTGAACTTCTTGTCATGATGCTTGTGGTTCTTCCTTGTTCAAGATGTTGTTGGTGACATCCTCACTTTCTTTATTAGCTATGGTCTTGGCTTGAGTCTTCAACCCAATCTGATCTTGATAAACTTCTTGAGGTGTCATTGGAACTAACACGGTTTTTCTTCCTTTAAACTCAAAGAAATATTGATTAGTGAACCTATCATGCTTGACTCTTCTATCTGATTTCCATTGTCTTCCAAGAAGTATATACCCAGCCTCCATTGGTAACACATCACATAAAATCTCATCCTTGTACCCTCCGATGATAATAGGCACCACAACTTTATTCTTGACTTTCATATTTCCACTTTCATTGAGCCATTGAAGATCATACGGTTTTGGGTGATTCATGATCTTCAATCTAAACTTCTCAACCATAGATTCACTAGCCACATTAGTACAACTACCTCCATCGATAACGAGGCTGCAAACATTCTCTAGAGCATGACACTGTGTGTGAAATAAGTTTTCGCTTTGCTCTTGCTCCTCGGCCTTGGACTGAATACTTAAAGTTCTTCTAGATATAAGCAAATCTCTTCTTAGTCGTCCTCTAGTCTCACAAAAAGGATCTGGTATCATTTGATTTCTTCTTTCATCATTTGATCGATTTTGCGGCAAACGCTTCAACGAGAAGCTTGTCGCGGTTGTGAAGTGTTTCTTCATCATCATAGGTCATCTCTGCATTTTGAAAGCATATTGATCACACCAAAAAACCCAGTAACTAGTTCTTTTGAAAGCAAATTGATCGCACCAACAAAAATATAAAATGCCTCTTCATATGACCTTAATCGTATGATGAACCCTAATCGTGACTCTAACAGTTTATCGGTCATTAAAAATTATCAAAACACGCCAAAAAGTTCCAGAAACACTTTTACCAAATATTAGAACACTTCTAGATTTCAGGATCAATTGATTTGCAATTTTATCACACGCCAATATGGTATGAAAATTCAAACAAAATTTTGAACAGAAACACTTAACTACTCGGTGGTGCTCTGATACCGCTTTATGCGATTTCGGTGAGGAATCACGCCCCAATTTTGCCACAGAGAAGTTATGGGATAGATGATCTTGTTCTAGACTCGACAAATAAAAATCTCTAACATGAAATGGATTGATAGATGCCATGAAGACATGCAGAAGACCCTTTGATAAGCCTTAAGAGATCACAACTTGACAAACAAAAATTGGAACAATGATCTATATTTAAAAAGAGTTTTAGAATAAAATATCGATAGATAAGTCTTAGAAAGTAAACACACAAGATTATAAAAAGAAGGAAGAAGAGAAGGAATAAAAGAAGGGTGTTTTTACGAGAACACCTCGAAAACAAGCACCCCAAAAATACAATATTTAAAGATAAGAGTTTTAGATTGATAAAAAGATAGCTAAGTTTAAGAATGAGGTTCAGTGACAATATAAAGAGAAGAGAGACCAGAGAGAGAAGAGAAGGTGAGGGGATGGTCTTGATACATGCCTCGAAACACAACACCTCAGAAAAAGAAGAAACAATAAACACAAAATTCAAACTAGAAAATGATATAAACCACGCCTAGGAGATGATGATGGGCTGGTGATGGATCGGGCTTAACAAATGGCATAGATGTACATGAGATCCAAAAATCTCATTAAAAACTTTCTCCAAAAAACCATTTGGGAAAAACCGAAGAGAAGGGAAAAAGAGTGTGAGTAGATCCCGTGGCCATTTTCTAGGTATCTTGGGCGTGTATCTCGACCTGTGAAGCCTTGATACAACCTTTGTTGCTCAAGTGATCCTTTTGAGTCCTTGCTTGGTGAGGAAAGATTCGAATATCTTGGGTTAGCTCATGGTCCGGAGACAAGTCTTTGGTCTGAGAAGGGCTTCCCATGCTTCCTTAGCTCCATGCTCGATCACTTCTTCCTCTTTAGTTCCAACTCCATGTTCTAGGTCTTTAGAGCCATCTAGAATCACATCAATGTACATCTTGAGAAATTAGAAGATAACTCTATAGATAAAAACAATTGTGGCATTATCTTTTCTTTTTAATTACCATTTCAAGAAATCGATTACTGGCTTCTCTCTATAACTATATGTTTTGTTTTTAGGGCGTACAAATGAAGGGAGTGTATTGAATAAAAAAATAATTTAAATGTAAAATATAGAGATTCTTTAAGATTAACAAGATCAAAACAAATGGTATGTTGAGGCTTAACGCGTTCATGGACAGCTTGACGATCGTATTGTTTAAAGATAACAATTTATGCTCAGGTGCTGCTTACATGTTCTAAGAAATAAAATGTACAAACTCATAAACTTTTGCCTAATTTAACTCGATTGACCTCACAGTATATTGATTCAGAGAGTTTAAAAAATAATACCTTATTTGATCTGGAATAGTAACTTTGACTGGAAACAAGTGGTCACCACGGATATGACAGTTTTGGTGCACCTTTCTTGGCCCAGACCATTGATATATGATGATTTTAGCCCATATTAACTAATGTTTTCTAGTCCTTTTTTGTGTCTTTAGAGTCGTTTTTGAGTCATATCAGGTCAGAAGGAAGTGTTTGAGCATGGATTGGATGGACTGGAGCTGCTCGAGATTTTGGAGCAAAAAGGAGTGGATTCGCAGCAAAAGAGCACAATTTACACACAGAGCACATGTCCGCCGTCGGAGAAAAATAAGGAACCCGGTTGGACCTAATTTTTGGCGCTGATTTCGACGCTCACTTTTTAAATTCTCTCTAATTTTTCTCTCCTATTTCTCTTTGTTTTCTATCGCCTTGCTACCTCCACCATCAAACCTTCACCATCTTTTACTCTTGCTTGTGCGATCTGGAAAGGATCATTCACAACTCTTTTTTGAGAAGAATTGTGAACCTTATTCTATATTTAATATTATTCATGAATTTCTTTTATTTCATTGTTGTGTTTTATTCCTCCATGTTTGAGTAGTCCTTTAGCTAGATTAAGGTTTTCAATGGTATTCACGAGTTGATAAACTGAGCACAAATAGGATCCATATATATATTGTCTTCGCCAATTGTTGATCTTAATGCTTAGATTAAACAGATCACTTAGTCTATGATTTTAGGTTAACTTATTCATCAAAAGTGTTTTAGGTTGCTAGAAGAAACATTGGTGAGTAATCAGTCCCTAAGCAACGACAGTTGATGCTATGGCTGAGTGTGAACATATTAAACCCATTCGCTAATGCTTGTATGCATCTCTAGGTCAAAACGACAGTTTAGGTATTTAGGTTGCTAGATAAAGTTGTCGACACCATGACAGTGGGTCGGTCTTATTTTTATGTTTGAGTTCTGGACCTGTGCTAAATTATATCTTGAATAGGTTCTCAATTTTCATCTCTGAATCACCGGCGAAATACCTTATTCTAGTGCCTTGCTTTATTGATTTTTCATCGTTTTAAATACTCGTTACTTGTTACGAAAACTAACCATCATACTTGCTGTCTTAGCTTTATTTTTAAATCTCTTAAAGTCATAGTGTAACTTTGGTCTCTGTGGATTCGATCCCATTTATACAACTACGATTGTCTGTGCACTTGCAGTCTTTTATTTGTGTTAAACTTTGTGTATCAACCATAAAGTTACTGATGGTCAGTGTCTTTTTAATGGATAAATGTAAGATTAATTGATACATGTTTGGTGTAAGAGTTAGATCAAAAATCATGACGTTGTTGCTCAAGGGAAAGAGATTTTCGTCTCCTCTTGAAAACAGATAAGTACACGAACTGGGGGAAGTGATAAGGACCACACGAGGGATGGAAACTCGTGATACAACTCAAAAATCCTTAGCTATGGAGGTTCTGGTCTTGACAGAGCAAAGGAGTGATAAGACGACGACTGTTTTCTTTTGAAGAAGCACCGTTATTTTATTGATAGGTAAAAAGCGTAACTACAAAGTTGCATATGGGCCTTTATTAATAGTCTTCAGCTGTGACCTTCTAGGTTCGAGATTTCATCTCAAAGTAGCAAAATAAAACCCGCAAAAATACAAAGGAAAACAGAAAAAGGAAAGAAACTAATGGTAGCAACTTGAAACTCTCTACACAGCTTGGACTCTTTGGTTTCAAAAATATAACAAATTAAAACACTCTAAATCAAGTATAGGATGCTGACAAGTCGTCCCCACTTACGAACACGTTAAGAATTGAAATAGAACTTACCTTATGTGAGTGCAACATTCTCCATGTTGGAGCTGTGGTATAGGCACGGGACCAAGAGCTTAGCGTGGATAGAGGCGGATCGGGATGGGGCTTCTTCTAAGGGTGGTAACACGTACTCGGGGTTCATGGTAGAGATGAGATGAATGCAAGAGTATTAGTGGA
Source organism: Cardamine occulta (assembly GCA_028015245.1). Classification (NCBI taxonomy): domain Eukaryota; kingdom Viridiplantae; phylum Streptophyta; class Magnoliopsida; order Brassicales; family Brassicaceae; genus Cardamine; species Cardamine occulta. The sequence continues at coordinate 7,432,917 of CM051393.1, forward strand.
GAGTGATGTCTTCATCATTCCCTCCCTCTTAAGAAGGTTCTGACCTCAGAACTGGTTCATCTGCATGAAAAGGAAGTAGATCAGTAACATTAAAGGTAGAAGAGATTTAAACTCACCTGATAGTTCCAGCTTGTAGGCATTGTCATTTATCTTCTATAAGACATGAAATGAGTCGTCTCTCCTTGGTGTAGCCACATCCAGTCTCATGGTTCGAACGTGACCTTCTTGCGTCCTTTGTTAGCGAGCTCCTTAATCTTCTTATATTTCTTCTCTAATTTTTCCTTGACCTCTTGGTGCAGTTTCTTTACAAAGTCGGCCTTCGATTCGCCTTCTGCACTAGTGTAAACAGCTTGGGGGGGGGGCAAAGGAAAAAGTTCTAGTGGAGTACTAGGGTTTAATCCATAAACAATTTCAAAAGGAGAATGCTTGGTAGCCGAATGCTTAGCATTGTATGCCAATTCTATGTATGGTAAACACCACAACTAATTGTGTAGACTCTTTCCTTCCCAGACCCTCCATACTATTGAGAGGGTCCGGTTCACTACTTCAATCTGCCCATCGGTATAGGGGTGACAAGTTGTCGAGAAAAGTAGCTTAGTTCCCAACTTCTTTCATAGTGTCTTCTAGAAATCGCTAAGGAACTTGGTGTCACAATCAGAGCAAAGGGTTCTAGGAACTCCATGTAAGCGAACCACTTATTTGAAGAGGATACTAACCGTCAAGGTGGCATCATTGGTCTTGTTGAAACGCATGAAATGGGCCATCTTTGAAAACTCTTCTACCACTACAAAAATAGAATCCTTGTGGTTTATCTTTGGCAGTAACAAATTTTATCGATATTTTCATCCAAGGCATGTTAGGCATAGGTAATGTACAAGCCGCATGGATGTAACCTAGATTTTGCCTTGAGGCAAGTGATGCATTTGGCGCAGAATCTCTCCACGTCATTCTTCAAGTGAGGCCAGAAAAAATGGTCCATTAGCACGTTCAGAGTCTTATGTCGCCCAAAATGTCCCATTAGGCATCCTCCATGAGCTTCCCCGAGTAGCAGCTCTCACATGGACCATTGTGGAATACAAAGGCACCTTTCTTTGAATAAAAGCCCGTCTTGTTAGTAGAATACCTCAAAAGTAGGCTTGGTGAGGCTGTCCTTAAGTTTTCTAAAAGCATCCTCTTGAGCTTGCCCCCAAGTGCTTGATCAATGCTGTCAAGGGTGCTGCGATAGTGCTGAAATCCTTTACAAATCTCCAACAGAAGCTTGCTAATCCATGGAAGCTTCTAACTTGGCTGATCGAGGAGGGTGTTCGCCAATCATGTAAGGCCTTGATCTTTTCCTCATCGAATTTCAAACCCTATGAACTAACCACAAAACCTAAAAAAACCAACTGATCAGTACAAAAAGTACACTTCTTAAGTTTTGCATATAAACTTTCAATCCAAACTGTCTCTAGAACTTGCTCCAAATGCTCCATGTGATCTGCAAAACACGTACTATAAATAAGTATATCATCAAAGTACACAACCACGAACTTGCAAATGTATACCCTTAAGACATGGTTCATTAGTTGCATGAACGTGATTGGTGCATTTGTGAGCCCAAATGGCATGACAAGCCATTCGTACAAGCCTCTCTTGGTCTTGAAAGCGGTCTTCCATTCACCCCCTCTTTCATCCTAACATGATGGTAACCATTTTTTAAATCTATCTTGGAAAAGATAGTCGCACTGTGAAGCTCATCTAACATATCATCTAGCCTAGGGATGGGATGCTTATACTTAATGGTATTATTATTTATGACCCTACAGTCTACACATATCCACCATGTTTCGTCTTTCTTAAGGATTAACAGAACTAGAAAGGGCTTAAGCTCTCCCTAATATACCCCTTAGACATTAGGTCTTGAACTTGAAGCACTAACTCCTTAGCTTTTTCCGGGTTCACCCTATACGCGGGTCTGTTGGGTAATGGTGCTCTGGGGACAAGGTCTATCTGATGTTCTGTACCCCTAAGTGGTGGTAACCCTTCTAACATCAGTGTCCCGAGAACCGGAAGTTGAATTTATTTTTGGATTAAGAAGATGATTTTTACAGATTTTTAATTAAATCAAATAAAAATCAAGGCACTGATTTGAAAAGATCAGAAAGTTGTGGGGTCGATTTGAGAAGATAAGGAAGTTGTGGGGTTGAATTAAGAAGATTGGAAAGTTCAGGAACTTAAGTGAAATTTTGGAGAATGAAATCCTAAGCCTATTTAAACCCTAAAATTTTCAGAAACTCTAGTTCTTTCTCATAATTTTAGTGGCCACCTTCAAGAAGAGAAAGAGATAGGCTGAGTGTGGCTGAAAGAGAGAAAGGAGCTTGAACAAGAAGAAGTTGCAGACAAAACTAACAGGGCATGATATAAAAGAGATTCGACCTAGCAGATCATTTCCTAAGGTAACAAACATTTAAGCAGTTGTAACTAAGCCTTAGATATAAATGTACCAATTTTCAGAGTTGGATTTGAGTTAATATTCCAAAGGTTATTCGCGTTTTCATGAGGTTCTCTATTTCAAACGCGATTTGGACCAACCTGGATTCAAAGAGAGTTGCGAATTCATATATGGATGGATCATCACAAAACTTTGAGGATAGCTCAGGACATCTAGGAGTTGAGTTGCAACGGTGAAGATTAGAATTGGATGGTTAGATTTTGATTTGTGACTCAATCTTTGAGGCTGATTGTTTCTGATTTTTTTCCAGATTTTTCCAATTTAGGTACAATGTTGTTTCGTTGATGTGATTGGCTGAAGGGTGAGAAAGAGGGGTTATGGTTGTGTTGTTGTGACCTTTAAGAAACCCTAGAAGTTCCAGGAAGTCTAGATCTTGGGAGATTGGTTGGTTGTGTTGTCAGGAGACCGCGTGATGAGGCCATAGAATCGAACTTAAACCCAGACCATGTACCCGGTGTCAAGGAAGCTCCAAAGACATATTACAAGGGCAATATGAAGGCTATGCTGAGCTTAGGAACTACCACAGACTCAAAAAAGATCAAGATAACATTTTCTTAAAGCCCAAGAAACAAGATATCGTCTACTTGCCAGTTTTACACAGCTGCACCAAAGCTTCTTTGTTTGTCATTTTGGCTAAGGAAAGCTCAAAGGCTATCATTGAAGAATCATGTTTGGAGACCAGGAGCAGTGTCTTCACCACTTCCTTGGGCTGAAGACACACAATGACGTTCTAAGGATTTGTACTCTTTTTCCTTATCACGGTTTTGTCCCATTGGGTTTTCCAAGAAAAGTTTTAACGAGGCAACACCCTTACTGCGCATTCCCGAGCTTGTTGCTATTTTAATATATCTTCCACAAGCTGAAAAACACTTCAGTATCAGGGAAATAGAAGAATCAAAGCAAACCAAACTTTCCATATCTGGAATTATTGACTTTTTTTGCACGCCTTGCTGTTTTCTTTTAAAATTACTTGCTGTTTTTATTTCTTTATTTGTTTTTCATCTAGGGTTCTGTTATAAAACCCCAGGCTCGACTTGTAATAGAGGTAGACGTTTTTAGATGAAAAATACCTAGTTTTCTTTCAAAGAATTCCCCAGCCGCCCCTTTTCTTCTTTGCGTGAGAAACGACTGAAGTTAGAGTGCAACCGCTCCAGCCTTCTTGTGTGTGATTCCTTGAAGCTTGAGTGTTCAAGACTTATCACAAAGCTTATCATCCTCTGTGTGGCGTTTCTCGATCCATCCAACTCATCATCCATCCACTAGAGTCCACAGAGAGTGTCATACGACCAGCTATAGATTCACCATCCCTCCGCCCCTTTGTAAACATCACCCTTGCTGCCTACATCATCTTGGTATCAGAGCTTAGGCTCAAAATATCAGGTGTATCTATCCCTTTTTGTTTCTGTTGCTGTATCTAGTTTGTTTTCATTCAAAAAAAAAACCCTAAAAATCGTTTCATTGTTTTCTGTCTGATTTATTTCATTGTTACTTTGATTTTGTTGTTGCAAATTCAGTTCGTTTCTTCCGCTATTGCATATTAGTAGGTCTTTGTTTCGTGATTGCATCAGTTTTAAAAAAAATCAAAACAAATTAGGGTTTAACATCTTTGAATTTTGTTGTCTGCATCATCAGTTTCGTGTTGTTGCATTAGCTCTCTCTTAAACAGCTCTGTTTTGACAGACTCGTAGTACTTGTGCATCCGTTACTCTATGTTGCATTAATTTCTGTTAGAACAACCTCACTGTCATTGTGTCTGCATCTCTGTTAGTTGAATTACGTAAAAAAAAAAAAAAAGAGTTCCCTGTCTTGTTAGTCTCTATTTAAACTTATAGACATAGTTTTAACCCAAACAAATTCTGCAAGTGCACAGACAATCGCAGTAGTATATAAGGGATCGAATCCACAAAGACTAAGGTTACACTATGAAATTATGAGATTTGTAAATAAAAAATTAAGGTTACACTATGAAATTCTGCAAGTGCACAGACAAAAAATGAGGTTGGTTTGGTAACAGAATTGCAAGTAAATAAAGCAGTGTAATATTAATAAAGAGAAGCACTAGATCAGGGTATTTCGTCGGTGATTCAGAGATGAAAACTTTAGCAACTATTCAGGTTCTAATTCAGCACAGGTCCAGAACTCAAACATAAAAGTAAGACCGACTCACTCTCGTGGCGCCGACAACTGTATCTAACAAGCTAAATACCTAAACTCTCGTTTGGACCTAGAGATGCAGACAAGCATTAACAAATGGGTTCAATATGTTCACACTCAGCCGCACCAACTCTCGTCACCTACGATCTGATTGCTCAACAATGTCTTTTCTAGCAACCTAGAGCACTCTGCTGAATAGGTTTAACCTGAAATCATAGACTAAGTGGCCAGTTTAATCTAAGCATTAAGAACAACAAGAGGCGAAGACAATATATATTCAGATCCTATTTGTGCCCAATTTATCATCTTATGAATACCTTTGAAAACCCTAATCTAGCTAATGGACTACTCAGACATGGAAGAATAAAACACAACAATGAAATAAAAGGAATTCATGACTAATATTAAAGATAAAATAAGGTTCAGAATTTTTCTCAAACAAAGTAGTGGATGATCCTTTCCAAATTGTACAAGGAGAAGTAAAAGATGGTGAAGGTCTTATGGTGGAGGTAGCAAGGCAATGGAGAACAAAGATGAATAGGAGAGAAAATAAAGAGAATCTAAAAGTAAGCGTCAAATCAGTCTGAGTTTTATGGAGGGCGGCTTGACCTATTTAATCACGCCAAAAATTAGGTCAAATCGGGTTCCTTATTTTTCTCCGGCGGCGGAGCATGTGCTCCCACTGGGTGCTCGCGTGTGAATTTGGCCCTTTTGCTGCAATTTACTCCTTTTTGCTCCAAAAGCCAATTTAGCTCCAGTCCATCCAATCCATGCTAAAAGACTTCATTCTGACCTGATAAAACTCAAAAATGACTCGAAAGACACTAAAAAAGAGTAGAAAACATTAGTAAATATGGCCCAAAATCATCATATATCAACTTCCCCGGACTTAGACCTTTGTTTGTTCTCAAACAAACGAGAATCAAAGAAGGTACAAGAGGGGCAAGCGTAGGGATTAGGCGAACCTCAGGAAACCGTGACATCAACCACAATCTGCAGATCACAAACTTCATAACATGAGAAACAAGTTCTTACCAAAAACTCACCCAACATCTTCAACCAACCCTGTTCCATAATTGAGTCTCGAACACAAAAAAGTTCATCATCCAGACAATAACTCTTTACATAATTTAAGTGGTGGTGTGACTTCTCATTTTCGGGCATTAGCTAAGAGAATCCAATCTAGGTAATAGGGAGGCTATTTTAATGGTGGAGTTTAGAGTGTTTAAGGTTACCAGATTTTTTGGTGGATGCTAGACATAGCACAAAATGATAAGAGAAATGGACTAGTGATGTCCACAACCTCTAACCACTCCCTTCTCCTTCTTGAAACTCAACTCTTCTTCTTGAAACTCCACTCTTCTTCGTCTTTCTTTCTTCCTTGGGTCTGACCGCGTATTCAGGAAAACATTTTGGGTTTACTGAATTCAACTCTCTTCATTCATTCATTCATTTTTTCATCATTTTTTTCTTTTTTTTCTTTTTGGAATGAAGAGGGCTCTACATACGTATGTATCCCCTGAATACGAATATTTTGAATGAAAAGTGATCATACCCAATTGCACACTCATTGAAAAATGCGCCTTCTATTTTTTGGAAAATTGCCCGGAGCATGTGCTCGGAGCAGATGCTCCGCTTTGCTAGAGCGGGTGCTCCGACTGATGATTTTATTCTTCCGTCTTCTACTTAATAGTCTTCAGCAGAGTGAGTTAGAGGTTGCGTCAGGCCTTTTCTCTGACCCTTTTGCGCCTGTCTGCACATTTAAGACTAAAAACACAAGAATGCAAGAAGTCTAGAAAGAAGGTGAGGTGCTTGGAAGGTACTAGCTAAAAATGAGCTACCTATTCAGGAGCAGCAAGAGTGGTAAATAGAGTAAGAAGTCCTGAATATTGGTTTCGTTCCCCTAGTCTAATGCCGTAGACGAGAAGAATTAAGTTCAGATTAAGTCCAAATAGAGTAGAGTTATCGCTTTCCGAATAAACCTTAATGAGATGATATCATTCTGGAGAGGGAGGAATCCGAGTGTGGGATAGTTCTGGCTCGTCCTTGTATTCATGGTTCTGCAGTGATTGTCACTAGAAAGATAGTCAAAAATTCACAATGGTTTAAATGCATCATATAACTAAATGACTCGAACAAACTGACTCAATAAAAGAAAAATGCAGCAGCTGCTTCTGACATTGACTCGATAAAATAAAAGGAATAAAGAAATGAAGCAACTGCACCTGATTTGCACTTAAACAAAGACACTAAAAGAAAAGCACAAAACTAAGACTCAAAGACAAAGAAAATAAATTAGTAGCGGACCTCTCCCCCGGGACTTAAATCACACCGTCCCTGGTGTGAAAAAGAACTGAAGGATTGGCTAGAAAATAAAAAAGATGAAAACTGGATAATAAAATGGTAAAAAAAAAGTGTGGATAGAATTCACCGCGTTGTAGCGGTGTCCGGATCATCGCAGCCACCTCTTCGCTTCCTCTGTCGCTGGAGCTGGCTCGTGTCGGAGGTGCTGCGTGAAGGCTGGGGCTTTGTGTCAAAAATTAGATTTCAGCTTCTGTTCCGGTTCTTGCATGCGTAGCACCCTGGCGGAGCAGGTGCTCGCAATCTGGTGCGGGGTGCTCGCTGATTTTTCTGTTGTTTTTTTTTTCAATGAAAACTAAAATTAAAAATTAGTATAAAAGCTAATTTAAAAAAAAATATGTACAGAATCTTACCGGTGGGTTACCTCCCACCAAGCGCTTGTTTAAGGTCTATAGCTTGACCGATGTACGAAAGTGTTAATCATGAGAATCAAAAAGTTGGACCAATGGTCCTTTGGCCCTTCTCTTGTTAATGCAATAAATAATTTCTGCAAAAACATACACAATTGCCCATTGTAGATAGACAAAACATTCACCAATGAAGTTTACTACAAATATAGCATATATCTTGAAATATTCTTTGATGATTGAATGCCCAGGAGGATCAAATGCAATTAATAGAAAAATAAAGTCAACTCCAGGAGTAAACGAGTTCATCACAAAATAGTCAACTTCATCCCAACAACTTTAGGCAACTGAATATCCTCAAAATTATGAATTTCAAGGGTTGAATCGCATGTACCTTCTAGTTGGGTTGGTCGAACCCAATATATTACCTCATTATGTTCATGAGCTTCCATTACGTCCCTACACTTTGTATCTTCCAAATCTTTTTGAGTTTTCTTTGGAGGAACTGGGTAAGGAACCCTAGGTATATAAACTCTCTCTGGAGGGTTTCTGCAGATTTGGGTGGAGCACCCTGTCGGAGCATATGCTCCCGAGAAGAGTTTGGGTGCTCGGTATTTTCGGTCCGAGATTCAGCTGGAGTAGTCTCAAGCAGTGTTCTTGAGTGTGAACCATGTTCCATCAGTACTTCTTCTGTGGCCAGAGCTTTCCCTTGGGTATTGTGCTCCGTAACACTCTCATTATCTTTCCCCACAGTTTTAGGGCTAATTGGTGGTGCCAACACTCTTTCACTTCTAAGCTCTACGGCGTTGACATACTCATTTCTTGTATTCATCTTCCCTTTCCCGGGAAGAGTCCCACTAGGTCGATTAATTGCTTTGGCAGTTTGGGTAACTTGCGTGTCAAGCTTCTTCATGTGAGCAGTAATGGCTTCATACCTTGCATTCAGATCATTATATATGTGATCAACCTTGGCATTAATCTCAGTTGCAGCCTGTTGCTGATTAACCAGGAGTTGCTGCATAAGAGTCTTCAGTTCATCCTGCGAATCCGGCATAGGAGTGGATTGTGGAGCGGTTGCGAAGTAGGGATTTTGTTGGGTTCCGCCTTGAAATCTGTTCTGGTTTTGATTGGGGATGAACTGTTTCCCCTGCTGGTTTTTGGAGTAGAACTTCTAAAACCCTTGGTTCTATGGTAACTGATTCATATCCCTTCCTTGCTGCGGATAAACCTGATCCTGTGGGTTCTCGACGTTGGTGCTTTGGTAAGAAAGGTTCGGGTGGCTCTTGTAGTATAAGTTGAACCCACGGTTCTGCACATATCTCTGTCCACTCACGTAATTAACCTTTTGTATACCAGCATCATCATCCTCTTCAAACTCTTGGGAGATAGGCGTACTCCCATTCTCATCCACAAAATGAAGAGATTTTTGGTTTCCCCTAAGGAGTAGGTTTACCTTTGCCGTCAGCTCATCAATATTTTGTGTCTCCATGCTGTTGACTTTTCTAGATCTATCATACTCAGGAGACTTGTTGTTGGAACTCGAAGCCAAGTTCTCAATCAGCTCAAAAGCACCTTCCTTAGTCTTGGTCATGAAATGGCCATTACTAGCCACATTCAGCGCATTCCTATAATCCCACTCAACACCATCATAGAAAATTCCCAGAATCTGCTCGTCCTTGAATCCGTGGTGAGGACACTCTCTGCGATATTCCTTCAGCCTTTCCCAAGCCTCACAAAAAGCTTCCCCGGAATGCTGTTAGAATGAGGATATCTTCTTCCTTAAGGATGCGGTTTTTGACTTGCTGTAGAAGTGATTCCAGAATGCTGCTCTACATTCAGCCCACGTCTTCAACGAACCCGGTGGTAGTGACTTCAGCCATCGAGATGCCTTGTCTGCAAGTGAAAATGGGAACAACTTGCACTTCAAGAATTCACTCAGTACTCCGTTAAAACCCGTGGTTCTGCAGATTTCCTCAAAATTCTCGATGTGATCTATGGGTATTTCAGCTGGAAGTCCATGGAAAAGGTGTTGCTTTACCAACAAAATCAATTGAGGTTTGATTTTGAAGTCTTGCCTCTAAATAGCTGGAGGCACAATGGCGGCTCGGTTCTGGTAATATGCATGTGGATTGTTCGAGTCTCCAATACCAGGCTGCAGTTGTTGAACTCCTTGTCGGTCTCTCCGCATTTGTTCCATCTCATCCCGAAGCATCTGCAACTGAGCAGCCATTCCGTTGTCTTGTTCGCCCATGTTGGCGTTAGTGAGTCTTCGCTGTCAGTTCTCCATTTCTAGCCTAGCGAGCTCATCGTTCAAAAAATTTATTAAATTCCCGGTGCAGTTTCTTCTTGTTGTTCTACTGGTCATGCACCTGAAACATAAAAAGGGAAAAAGAAAGAATTAGTAGTTTCTTAGACTGAATTTAAAATCAAAAATCAAAGGTAACGCAATTTTTCCCCGGAAACGGTGCCAAAAACTTGATAGACACAGTTTTAACCCAAATAAATTATGCAAGTTCACAGACAATCGCAGTAGTATATAAGGGATCGAATCGACAGAGACCAAGGTTACACTATGAAATTATGAGATTTGTAAATAAAGCTAAGACAAAATATGTGGTTGGTTTGGTAACAGAATTGCAAGTAAATAAAGCGGTGTAAAATTAATAAAGAGAAGCACTAGATCAGGGTATTTCGCCGGTGATTCAGAGATGAAAACTTTAACAACTATTCAGGTTCTAATTCAGCACTGGTCCAGAACTCAAACATAAAATTAAGACCGACCCACTCTCATGGCGCCGACAACTTTATCTAACAACCTAAATACATGAACTCTCATTTGGACCTAGAGATGCAGACAAGCATTAACGAATGGGTTCAATATGTTCACACTCAGACGCACCAACTCTCGTCACCTACGATCTGATTGCTCACCAATGTCTTTTCTAGTAATCTAGAGCACTCTCGTCAATAGGTTTAACCTGAAATCATAGACTAAGTGGTCAGTTTAATCTAAGTATTAAGACCAATAAGAGGCGAAGACAATATATATTTAGATCCTATTTGTGCCCAGTTTATCATCTCATGAATACCTTTGAAAACCCTAATCTAGCTAATGGACTACTCAGACATGGAAGAATAAAACACAACAATGAAATAAAAGAAATTCATGAATAATATTAAAGATAAAATAAGGTTCAGAATTCTTCTCAAACAAAGTAGTGGATGATCCTTTCCAGATTGTACAAGCAGAAGTAAAAGATGGTGAAGGTCTTATGGTGGAGGTAGCAAGGCGATGGAGAACAAAGAGGAATAGGAGAGAAAATAAAAGAGAATCTAAAAGTAAGCGTCAAAATCAGTCTGAGTTTTCTGGAGGGCGGCTTGACCTATTTAATCACACCAAAATTTAGGTCAAATCGGGTTTCTTATTTTTCTCCCGCGGCGGAGCATGTGCTCCCACTGGGTGTTCGTGTGTGAATTTGGCCCTTTTGCTGCGAATCCACTCCTTTTTGCTCCAAAAGGCTATTTAGCTCCAGTCCATCTAATACATGCTAAAAGACTTCATTCTGACCTGATAAGACTCAAAAACGACTCGAAAGACACTAAAAAGAACTAGAAAACATTAGTAAATATGGGCCAAAATCATCATATATCATAAACCGAATCATAGTTACTTGTTGCATCCGTCATCACTGTTAGTTGAATTCTTTTTGCTTGCATCTTTGATTCATGTTTCTACATCAGTCCTGCACTGCATCATTGTTTAGTCAGTTTATATATATATATAAAAAGGAAGTATAAATTTGCTAGTTTGTGTTGTTTTTGTTTTTGTTTTCAATTCCTTTTGCACTTGATCTGTTTTTCCATTGTACTACAGGAGCATCGCCATGGGAAAGCAAGCTGAACAAGTTAACATGGCACAGATTCTTGTCGAAATCCATACCTTAGAAGAAAGACTGATAGGAATTCAGCAACAAAGAGAAGGATATGGATTTGGAGATGCACCAGAAGCTGAATATGTTGAGCCTGAACCACCAGATAAATACCACAGGAGTCCACATTATGGAGCTGCCTCATTCCGAGTGCAATTCCACACCACACCAGCCGAGTCCAAGATTTACTCCAACAAAGGAAGTGGTAATAAGTCAAAACCCCTCATCTTTTCAGGTTCTAACAAAGAACCAAAGGATTATCTACAATGGGAGACCAATATGAAGCATTGGCTGCGAGCAAACAACATTCCGAAGGATGAAGAGCTATCATATGCTGTTGATAGTCTTGTTGGGGAAGCTTATAAGTGGTGGCTGAAAGAAGATACGCCCACTTTCTACAACAGAAGCCTAGTGCTAGACTGGAGAGACCTCAAAGCAAGGATGTATCAAGAGTTCGTGAACAAGCACCAAACTCAAAGCAACAATATAACAACGTCCATGTACCTAAAAGCAACCAAGGAGCATACAGTCAACACCAAAAATGTTGTCTACTCGTGGGAACCATTGTGCTTACCTCACAGAGCATAAGAGAATGTCTTCCAATGCTTTGAAGAAATAACTGGTGGCGACACCAACAGTCAGAGCAAAGGAAGTTCAACAAAGGATATTTAAAACTCCTATGCAAACTACAAAGCAATTATGTGAACCGCAAGTAACACCAGGTCAAGGTAAGTTCTCTAAAACTGCTGATATGAAATGTTTTAAGTATCACTTAGTAGGTCATGTTGCTGCAATATGCCCATTGAAGCAAATAATAACATCTCCTTCACTAGGACTAAAACGTGGCTTATCTAAAGATAGTCTAGTTCCATCAGATTTTGAATTTCCCAATTCTAGTATCATGCATTTCTCTTTGCCAAAGGGTTTCAAGGAGATCCAGCCATAGTCAAAGCTCAAATTCCTGAGAATCAAAGAGACATGAAACAAGAGTTTGTTTCCATTCCGAGAAGTGACATGGTTCGATCTAAAATTTCTCCATCTGTTTTAAATAATTCCATGACTGTTTTAATGCATTTGTCTTCTGTTAAAAGTGTTGAAACAATTGCAGATGCAAAGGAGAAGTTAATAGAACAAAAAAAAAGTGCCCACAAAGGAGAGAGAGCTCTCGGACGAAATGCAGAATCAAGGCGGCTTATTCCAACTATCAGGCTTCCAGCAAAACCAGAAGCATGCATCTGCCTATTGTCCAGACCAGAAGAGTGACATCTCAAAAGCCTTGGAAAAGAAGAACGTCCTCAGCGAAGTCACCTTGTGCAAACTGAAAGCACAAACAGAACAAACAATTATTCAATCAAAGGCTAAGATAAGTTCTACCTTAGACAAATTGGTCCCCAGTTTATCTACCACTAGTATGATGCACTTGTCCTTTCCAAGAGATAGTGAATCAGGTCTAGGAACTAAGGGATATAGCCCTGCACCTAAAGAAGAAAAATCTGAAAAGAGAATTATTCACACAACGGTTGATAAATAGATAAGTTCTGACAATACTTATCTTGTTCTTAATAATTCAATGATCAGAATAATGCACTTGTTTTGTCTAGAATATGCTGAAACAGGTTTAGGTACTAAGGAGAAACAATGGATCTACGGATTAACAAAAATCTTAGTGTCTGACCAGAAGCAAGAACGAGGAAGCTCTAAATCTTTACAAATCGAGACCAGGAGCATGTCAAAGTTGCCAAAGCTTCTTTTTTGTTTAAAGATGAACCAGCAGATGCATTGCTTATGTTCAAATCAAACTGCAAGAACCAGCAAGGGCATCAGAAAGATAAACAAGAGAATCTGGTAGGACACCATCAGTTCATAGAAGTTCTTGAAGATCTACATCAGACTCTGTACCGAGGATGGACACCAGCAATTCTAGTAAGAGCCAGAGACATCGAACTTGTACACACCAAGCTAAGTATCTCTGTTCCTAAAGCTCATTATTTTCATAACATGGATATAATATGCTTGTCTTTGTCAAAAGTATCAAGTCCAGATTTTAGAAAATCCATGAAGCATACAACAAGACCAAAAACTAGAATAGGAGACAAAGGATTGAAGCCATATGTAATGGACCAGCAATAGCCCCAGGGCTTCAGTTGCTTCAAAATGATCAAAGACAAACCACCAGATCCAACACCACTCCCATGTACTGTGCTGCATACAGGACACAAAAGAGACAATACTCAGGTAAGTAACCCCCTAATTAGATTCATTTCTAATGATTCTAATAGTGTTATAACAGACCTGTTAAGTTTATAAAAGCTTGATAAAAACATTGGTGTTTCACAGAGATATTTGATTCAACATAATTGGTTTATTACACAAGTAAAACCTGAGCAAAGTTCTATATTGAATCAACCTTGTGTACCTATTTACAATAATTCCATGGCTGTGATAACACACTTGTTTCTTTCCAAAGGAGTTGATAATATGGCAGGTACAAAAGAGGAGCCACCAGACTTGGAAGTTCAAGTACACACCCGAAAGAGAGCTAAGCAAACGACACCATCAACACTTGGAGGTGATCAAAACCATGGAATATATAGGTCAGACCAGCTCATATGAGAGCCACCAGACGCCCCATTCATCCATATAACACCAACATACAGAGGTAATGTTCTAAATTCCCAAAGACGCATGAAAGCTAACTTGCTTTCTTTTGGTGCAGATTATCAAGTTTCTAGGTCGAAACATTGTCAAGAAGGAGGGTATGATGAGGCCATAAAATCAAACTTAAACCCAGACCATGTACCCGGTGTCAAGGAAGCTCCAAAGACATATTACAAGGGCAATATGAAGGCTATGCTGAGCTTAGGAACTACCACAGACTCAAAAAAGATCAAGATAACATTTTCTTAAAGCCCAAGAAACAAGATATCGTCTACTTGCCAGTTTTACACAGCTGCACCAAAGCTTCTTTGTTTGTCATTTTGGCTAAGGAAAGCTCAAAGGCTATCATTGAAGAATCATGTTTGGAGACCAGGAGCAGTGTCTTCACCACTTCCTTGGGATGAAGACACACAATGACGTTCTAAGGATTTGTACTCTTTTTCCTTATCTCGGTTTTGTCCCATTGGGTTTTCCAAGAAAAGTTTTAACGAGGCAACACCCTTACTGCGCATTCCCGAGCTTGTTGCTATTTTAATATATCTTCCACAAGCTGAAAAACACTTCAGTATCAGGGAAATAGAAGAATCAAAGCAAACCAAACTTTCCATATCTGGAATTATTGACTTTTCTTGCACGCCTTGCTGTTTTCTTTTAAAATTACTTGCTGTTTTTATTTCTTTATGTTGTTTTTCATCTAGGGTTCTGTTATAAAACCCCAGGCTCGACTTGTAATAGAGGTAGACGTTTTTAGATGAAAAATACCTAGTTTTCTTTCAAAGAATTCCCCAGCCGCCCCTTTTCTTCTTTGCGTGAGAAACGACTGAAGTTAGAGTGCAACCGCTCCAGCCTTCTTGTGTGTGATTCCTTGAAGCTTGAGTGTTCAAGACTTATCACAAAGCTTATCATCCTCTGTGTGGCGTTTCTCGATCCATCCAATTCATCATCCATCCACTAGAGTCCACAGAGAGTGTCATACGACCAGCTATAGATTCACCATCCCTCCGCCCCTTTGTAGACATCACCCTCGGTGCCTGTATCACCGCGTAAGGGTAAGGTGAGTGCAGTACCGTAGCTTATTTGGGTTTACGGTTATTCCTAGTATAATATATTTGTGCTACGGTTTTCTGTGATATTTTGTTGAATTGATTATTTATTAAGTTGTTGATTTGATTTTGTGTTGAATTAAATTAATTAATTAATTGCTAATCAATTGCTGTGAATTAAATTGCCAAAAATTGGTGGAATCAATTTATGTTGAAATAAATTGCTGAAAAATTGTTGAAATTAAATATGTGGAGTGATTGCTGAATTAAATTAATTAATTAATCATTGAGAATTAATTAATTGATGAAGTGTTGTTGTGTTGGTTGCTGAATCCTGTAAGCATATTTATTATGCTAGGAAACTATTTATTGACCTGTGTGTATAGATGTGAGACGGGTTGATCGTCTCCTCAGTATTTATTAAATACTGACTGCGTCTATTCGTAATGGCGCAGGTAAAGAAAAGGACAAGGCTGTTAGCTAAAACTTGTGGAATTGCATTTACAGACCAAGGTGACATACCGGGAGGGTTCTTATTTATTTTATTTATTTATAAATTGCTATTCATCGTGGTTGTTGTGTTAGGTTGTTAGTTGATTCGAATTTATTGGTTTATAATAAATCGTTATCACTGGGCTGTTAATTGTTTTCATCTGCTGGGAGTTAATAATAATTATGGGGTTATTATTAGTATTAAAAAAAACAATGGGTCAGGGCGTTTCAACCCTGGTGGTATCTCCTCCAAAAAGAATTCGAGGAATTTCTCTAAGAGCGTGAGTATCCTATCTGTTGTACATCTTTCTTCTTGACCTGAAAACAACCCTTCTCTAAAGATCATTAGTAGCACCTATTCTTTTGATTAAAAAGATTTCAAAACATGATGATGTGATACAAATAGGTTGGTCTTACTTACTGTGGCTTCTTTGTCCATTGCCTTTTGCATCTCATGGACTTCTTGTGGAGTAAGGGGTGCTAGGCTGTGCTTGCAGTTGTTATGACTGGAACAATAGTAGTTTGTATGTCCACTATTAATGGCGTCCTTGTCAAATTGCCAGGCCTTCCTAAGAGTAGGTGACCGGCTTGCGTCGGCACTACATCACAAATGACCTGATCCGCGTACTTCCCAAGACTAAATGCCAAGGTGACTTGCTCCAATATCTTGAGCTCGGTCTCATCGTTAAGCCACTTGAGACGGTATGGTCTTGGATGATTGGTCATCATAAGACCTAGCTTATCAACCAAGTACTTGCTCACAAAATTAGTATATGAACCACCATTGATTATAAGACTACATACCTTAAAGTCTATGGTGCACTGAGAGTGGAATATATTTTCTCTTTGCATGGTGTCGAGGTCAAAAAATGAACTGAGGGCTCTCCTTGTCGCCAAGAGCTGTCCCACATCCGAATAATCAACAACATCTTCTTCATACTCCAGTTGTTCTTCGAGGACTTTATCCTTGGACTCGTATGCTCAATTGTCCCTAAGTACCATGACTTGTTGATTTGGGAACTCCTTTGCGTAGTGTCCCTTGCCCTGACATTTGAAACCAGTAATGTCACAGGTTCGTGTATTTTGATCTTGGAACTTACTTTGGTCCGGTAGGCTGGGCTTTGAGGTTTCCAAAATAGTTTTCTTGAACTTAGATTCAACCTATATAGACCTTCTTTTGTCTAAATTTTTCTGTGGCTGGGGAGTCTAAGCAGGCCTACTCCTAGTGGTTTAAGCGGTCTTCCTCTTAATATGTTGCTCCGCTTGTCTCGCCAAGTACAACAAATCCTCTAAGTCTCGGTATACTTTCCTCTCAACCTTGCTTGCGATCCTCTCATGCAAGCCATCTAGGAATTGAGCTATTAGAATCTCATTTGAGTCCTCAACCTCTAGTCTATTCCTAAGCATCTCCAACTCCTCGAAATATTCCTCTATCGACCTGCTTCCTTGAGTCAACTTCCTAAACTTTTTTTGCAAGTCCCTATGGTAGTATGGTGGAACATATCTCTTTCTGAGCTGGTATCTCATATCCTCCCAAGTACTAATTTTTCCATGCCTAAGTCTCCTCCTCTTGAAAACTTCCCTATCCCACCAGGCTAGAGTGTTTTCGATGAACTGAGCAGCAGCAAGTGACACTTTCCTTGTGTCCGAGTAGTTGTAGTACTCGAAACAATTTTCTATCCTTTTCTCCCAATCTAAATATGCTTCTGGGTTTACCCTCCCAGCAAATGTTGGGGTGGACAGCTTCAAGTCCTTGCCTCTGAATCTAGGCCTATAATCCTCGAAGTCCCGGTCATTATCCCTTTCCGGTCTCCTAGCTCTAAGGTTAGGGTTAGGGGCTGGTGGGGTATCATCTTCATAATTCTGCTCATCTTCATCAGTTTCCTCTTCTTGCTGAAATATGGGACGATTATTGTATCCTCCTTGTCCTTCTCAAAGTGGTGGAGGTCGAGTCCCCAACCGAGTTAGTCGGTCACTAACTGATCTAATAGCTTCCAGGAGCTGATTCATGGTAGCTTGTGGTGCTTCCTCTCCCATGTTGCCTTAGACTGTAAGTCAACAACAAATAGATCAAGTGCTAAGTAACATAAACACCAAAATCAAATTATTGCTTCTGGTGGTTTCAAGACGAATGAGACAATGATCAAAATGTTGTGTATAATTGTTTTTATCATTGAAAGGACATGACAACTGATGCAATAGCACACGTGAATGCAACAATGAGACAATGAAACAGCAAACAAGTTGAGCAACGGATGCAAAAACACCAAACATAAATGATAGCTAAGTGATGACAAAGGCAAGAGACAAAGAAACACTATGAATGATGATGCAGATGACGAGATGATGTGAGAATTACACGCGAAAAAATTAACAAAAGTCACAGAACAAGAACAAGTCATGATAGATGATTCAACAAATTTAAACCTTAATTTCTCTTGGATTTTTTTTAAACGACAGGAAGATGCAAACACAAGAATTAAGCAACTAACAACTTAAGCAAACTAGTCTCAACTAACAACTAAGACTGAACGAAAGATGAAACAAGAAGACACAATTTGAACACAAGACAAGACGCAAACAAAAACAGGAAACGATTAAACATATGCACAAGTTACTCGACCAAAACCCTTAATTTTTTAGAAAATTTTCTCGATGAATGGAAAAGCTGGGTGATACAACACAGATAAACGACAAGCAATCGAGAAACTCGCAATAACTGAGACACAACTTGAAACAAGAAAAAGCAGATTCAAACACACAACAATGAATAAATAATCAGTGTGCGGCTGAAATCAAACACTAATTATTTTTTTAAAACTTTTTTTGATTTTAAGATGAACAAAAATTAAACTAACAACGATGTTGAACACACGATTTTTATGATTTTTTGATGATTGAAAACGAAAACAAGCAAAACAGAACAGAAATGAAAACAAGGAAAACAAAAAACAACAGATGCGGTGCAAGCTAGGTCCCTAAAACCTGATCTTTGGAGCGTTTAAGCTCTGATACCAGATGACATAGGCACGGGGCTGAGAGCTTAGCATGGATAGAGGCAGAGCCGAGCAACGAGTGGTAACACTCTCTTTGCTTGATGGAGAAGGGATCAAAGCGGATCAGGATGGGGCTTCTTCCGAGGGTGGTAACACGCACTCAGGGTTCAGCGACGAGATGAGATAAACACTAGAGTAACAGTGGAGTGAGTGATGCCACAAGGCTGGTGACAAAACCTTGATAATTCGGAGCTTTCTCTTCAAGCGAGTCTCACGCGTAAAAGAAGGAAGCGGCTAGGATTTTTCTCTTTGAGAAGAAGTTTGGTTCTTTATTGATATTGTGTAAAAATTACAAGCCGAGGAAGGAGCTTTATAAATAAGCTCGACGGCGTGTGGCTTCTTGGCCGAAAAGTGCAACATAAGGAAAGAACTTAAAACAAAAAATACGCGTAGTCAAGACCTTCTATTACAAAATGCTGGGACGTTCTAAGACTCAAAAAAATAAAAATAACCCTGCAAAATAAACATAAAACACTCGTGAGTTCAAAACACAATTCAAATACTCACATGGCATTTTTGGCGATGATGAAAAGTGTGGAGTCTTGATGTCCTTTTAAAACCGGCAAAAATGCTATGGATGAAGACTTGAGTTGCATGAGCAGAGGTAATGGTGAATCCTTATCTTCTAGAGTGCTTTCTCAGTGTGTTGGATCCATTAGGGTTTATTGATCGATCTCCTTCTTGAGAAGTGTCCTTTTGAGTTCTTCATGTTCCATTAGTGTGATCAAGCTTTCCACAGACTTGTTGAAGTCTCCTCTTACCCTCTTGATTCCTTCTCTTGTTCTAGGACTCCTCCTTAGTTTCGGAATTGAGATGGAACTCTCCTCGGCTCCGGGGTTGCTAGTATGGATGTCCTCATCAAGGTGTTGTGTAATCTTCGAGTTCTAGTCTTTTCTCCATGTCTTCTAGTTCTTTCTCCACGTTCTTTGGGTGTTCCTTATCTTCATAGATGCTCTAGAATTTCTCCTCTTGATCCTTGTAAATTCCTCTATAGTCGTGAGAGTTAAGCAATATTGATGTAGGTGGTTGTTTGGCGTGAAGGCTCCTTTTGTGAATTGATTGAACTTGTGCGGGAGATTCCGTGCTTTTGATGGTGTCATGGGACCTTCTGGTACAAATGGTGCTTCAATATCCACCAGCTCTTTTTTTTGTTTCCATGCTCTTCTCACCTAGGTCTGAAATAAAATTTAAGGCACAAAAATATTAATTCAGCAAACAGAAATTTAACTTTTTTTTTTGTTTTATAATTTTAATAAATTCGAAATTAACAAATATTTAAAATAAGTTCAAACAAAAAAAATTTTATGGGGTTTTTAAATATATTTGAAACAAATAATAAATTGAAGCAAATGAAATTTTTTGTTTTGTTTTTAAATAAGAACTGAAGCAAATTAACAAGACAAATCAAGAAACAAATTTTTATTTTGGTTTTTAATTTAATAAACCATGAAACACCAAAACAGAAAAATTGAAAGGGATAAAAGTTGAAGAGATACAGCTTGATGGATAAGAGCTTTTGAAGCTCTGATACCAGGTGATGTAGGATTGGAATCACTCCAATCTGAGATCACTTGATGATCAAGAGATTCTAAGCCTAGACTCGCGAAAGGTGAGAATGATGATTGAAATGGGGGTTAATCGATTGACTCTCTCAATCGATGAATAAGACTAATTAGATGAATCACTCAAATAACTCGAATTGCAGACTTAAAATGACTTAAATGAATCACTCAAATCATATATATGAAAGTGCAATTGCACTCTGCCAGTGACTGACACGTTGTCGACTTAAAATTTTTTTTTTAGCTTCCTCTTATCAAGTCTAATACTATCTAAAGAGAAAACGTTTCGTGTTATTTTACTTTAACAGTTTTGCAGTGTTCCACTTATTAACTCTGTCCAAGTATCAATGGATTTCCGTTTCATTCGTTTATATTCAGAAGATGAGAAATTGTCAAGCGATCCATTTCGTGGGGTTCAACTCTCAATTTCGGAGGAACAACATTATCATCAGAAGATTAGAAAGGTGTTGGGTCTGAGCGGAGATGTTAGGGATCACCACTCCGATTGGTGTTTGGTTCAGATCGTAGAGAAATTTGCTTGGGTTCTTTTGTCTTTTCTTATCTAGCTCAACCGGTGGAATGCCTATTACTTGTTTCATAAAATTCCTAAGAGAGTTTTAAATGAGCCAAAACTTTATTGCCTAGCTAAATTTTGGTTACTTGCTTTTGCAGTATTGATATCTCGACTGCATGTTGAGCCAAAGGTTTTTAACAAATGTTCTAATTCTTGATTTAAGGTTACATATAACTGGTTTTGGGTTGTTAATTACATTTTCTGATGCTTTTTATTTGCAGTGGAATCTGAAATGGATAGTGAAGTGTCCGATGTGAGTGGATCGGAGAGTGATAATACATCGTCGATGTCTTCGTTATGTAGTTTGACAGGTACAGATTTCTTCTTTGAAGTCCACGAAAATTATATACAAGATCATTTCAATATTAGTTGATTAAGTTGCCAAGTTCTTAACTATGCTTATGCACTTGATCTCAGTTTATATGTAGAATCTTCCAACAGTAAGTGATATCATCTCCCTTATTATTGTTTAGAATCTAAAATTGGTTTTTTTTTGTTGTTGTTGTAGGATATTTTAATATTGTGTGATTTATTGCAGAACCTGAGGAAGAAGCACAAGGTCAAAAAGTTCAATTGGCAATGTGGGCAGTGCGGACTCACTCATATAGGAAGGCAGGTGGGGCGACGGCCGGGACCCTATCCCGTGTTTTAATAATTAAGGAGTCTGATTTTTTTTTTAATTATATAAATATATATATATATAATATTGATATTTGCCTTGAGAAAACGGAAGTAGATATAATAATTTAAATTTAAATTTTGAATAAAATTTAATTAAGCAATAAATTTTCAGTATTAATATTGAAAATATTGTTATATATATAATATTAAAACATTTTAAAAATTAGATTGAAAGGGGCCCAAAAAAATATTTTCAATATAAAATTTACAAAAAGTATTATTCGTTTTAAAAAATTGAAGGGTCCAAAAACATTTTAGCAACAAAATTTAAATTTTAGGGGCTTAAAT
The DNA here is from genome assembly GCA_028015245.1 of Cardamine occulta. Taxonomy (NCBI): domain Eukaryota; kingdom Viridiplantae; phylum Streptophyta; class Magnoliopsida; order Brassicales; family Brassicaceae; genus Cardamine; species Cardamine occulta. The sequence goes on from CM051393.1 coordinate 7,454,553, forward strand.
ATTTTTTTGTCCTAGGGCTCATATATATGTTGAGCCGGCCCTGAATGTGGGTATGCAAGATTCTAATCCAACTGCATGAAAATTTCGGATATCAAATTGATTCAATAATCACAACTATAACTATTGTGTTTTGTTAGTTTAGGATTTTGGTCCCTCTGATGCAAAACGTGCACGTTACTGTCCAACTATTTTTCTGTTCCCTTATATATGTTTATATGTGTCCCCAGATAATCCCCCTTAGAAGAGCAAAGAGGAAGAACATGGAACATTTGGTTTTGGCATGTGGTGGAGAAGTTGCATGTGAATTTTGTTGACGACTTGACCCCTGATTCCTTTTGTTAGGCTGGACTTGCCACTTGTATATGAGCACGTTCTTGGAGAGGAAAAGTACAGATTTGTTGAGCAAATGAAGAATCCTCATTCATGTACTATCCTCATAAAAGGTACACAGGTCTAAACTTCTATCTCTTGGCAGCTAAAGTTTTCTTTACTATGTTTCAGTAAAATTGTGTTTTGCAGAAGCAACGTAACATAGAAGTCAACTTCGTACTTGATGTAAGAATCAATACAAACATTGATTCAAAGCTCACTGACACAAGAGGTGGTGCTAGCCACGACCACCTAAGGCAACCCGAGGAGACCCACGAGCCTTGTCCATGAAAAATGAAGTCGAAGAACAACTCTTCCAGCCACACGAACACTTGGAATACATTCTTAGCTCAACTACAGAATGCCTCGAAGTGGAATCAACCCCATCCGAGTTCAGACGAAGAGTTATTCAATTTACAAATCAAAGGATTCCCGACTTGCCTTATTCGGAACCTCACAGGATTAGGAGGCTCCAAACGTAACAATGGCGCCCAGGAGACGTTATGCGACTTCTAGAAGCCTTCCTGCTGTTTTCCCACGACCATATGAAGACTCTATGAGTGTTCAAAACAATAGCATGTCCAAAAATACGCATGGCAAAACTATTTCCTCTTCTCTCCAAGTCGCATCTTCTCTGATTAATCTCAACCATTCATCCACTGTAGCTTATCTTAGACGTCCATATCAACTAAAAGACCTAGAAGAATCAAGCAGCCAAGCAGCTCAAGGAAGAGGAGCGTCTCCTTTAATGCCTAACAGCTAGAAGACATCAATAGAGATGGTTGTGTTTTGGTCTGATTTTATTATTTCCTTTTCAGCATATTTTCTGGTCGCTGGAGGTCTTGTTCGTGAGCTTATCTAAGCTCTCTGCTTCATCACTTTGTAGACACGTTTTTATCAATAAGAAATTTCAGTGTTTTTGCTTTAAAACTTGTGTTTGAGTTAATTCTGTTCTTGCGATTCTAAGTGTTTTGTGGAATCAATTCACTTAGTTTTTCGTGTAGAGCCTTGGATTCTCGTGGGGAATAGCCCATAAATTCCTGTCTCTAAACCCCTTGATGGTGATTGGTGGAATCGATCACAAACCTATCCCTTCATCGATAACAATCGATTCCCCATAGCTTTAGTCTTTGAGTTTGTGAGTTTATCTTGGTGTGATTCCGAGGTTTATATCAGTACTAAATTTTTGGTGGGGTTCTAATGAGGATTTACAGAAGAGTGGATGATACAGAGAACATTCTTATCTCTCTTAATGTGGAAACTGTAAAGAACAAAAGAAAAGAGGGCAGAACAAAGAAGTAAGTTATGCTTCTCCGTTAACTTTCAGCATGTTTGTAGCATAGGTGGCCAGGTACGCATAATTGGTCAATATATTCTCTTAGAATCATATTACATTTTGGCCTTACGTATTGTATTTATCTCGGTCCCTGCAGATGGAGTTCTAATTAGTGGTCATTCTCTAGCTATTGATGAATCTAGCATGACTTGTGAAACCAAGATTGTGAGTTCATCATGGTTCTTCTTGTACTGTTTTATACTCATATTCTCTTTCTACTTGCTTGTTGCAGGTTCATAGGGATTAAAAATCTCCTTTTTCTAATGCCTGGCTATAAAGTAGCTGACGGAGTCGGTAATATGCTGGTAAATCTTTAAGGTTTCTGTCCTTTTTAACTTCTATTTATACATATTTCACATTTTCTGGTAGTTATTCTTTGTGATTCTTTCACGGTTGTTGGTGTTGGAATCAACACTGAATGGCGATTGTTGATGGCAAGTATCTCAAAGGACACCGGCGTAGAGACCCCCTTGCAGATATATCATCTTGATCGCTTTTCTATTGGGTTCTGCACTATATCATCTTGATCACTCCCTGGCGATCCAACCTCCAAAACATGCCATATACATTTGATCTTCACTATGTCTTTCCGTATCACGTGAACAATAGTCTTAAAGGCTCCCGCTATCTCATTTACATGCAAGATTAATATTTTTCAATGTCTCATTGTTTGATTTTAATAAGTTTTTCTGTTCTTTGAGATGATCAGATGTATACATTTACCGACTATTTTCATTTATTGATTTAAATATTATATTCAAAATAATCAGTAGAAAAACTCAATATTTGGAAGTTTTGGAACAATGGAGATCATGATATGATGGTACATTTATCTTCAACGGAAGCATGGATCAAAGCTCTAAGCTATAACATTGTTGATGAGTGGAGACCTTGGATGATGAGTACCATTCAAGTTGCTACGTCAAAAAAAAAAAAAAAAAAAAACCATTATTCCTAACTCTATTATCATCAATTTCTATCTTTGTAGAAACTCTTAGTGTTTGCAGATATACAAGGACATCCGCGAACAAGAATGCGACCATCAAGGCAATGATTTCTAAACCCTTTCTGTTTCTTTCTTCCCTCAAAGTTTCTGCAAGACAAAAAAAATGTGGAATAGAGGTTTTCTTGAGTGGTTTGTAGGGAGGAGGACACACGACAGAGTATAGTCTACATAAATCTTCATTTATTTTGAGAAGATGGATTGATGGAGAACCTCTCTGATGATTCTCACTCACTTATCTCTCTCTTTGTTGTTTGTTCTATTTCAAACAAAAGTCCGGTGAACTGTAATTTTATTTGTTATCAAAATATTATACTGTAATTTTCCTATGTGTTATTCTGTAATCGAACGTGTCTATATCCATATGTGAAGTTGTGTGTAAGCCATTTGTGAACAAAATATTTTACATATGCTATCAAACATGGCATAAATGTAAGCCACTATAAACATTGCATAATTTATTTTATATATGATGCACTATTTTTTTTTTTTTTTTTGATATAACTCAATAAAATTATAAATAATTAAGATAATAAACAACAATATTTTAAACATTTTAAGGCAGAAGTATATGTAAAAATTTTACAAGACACCCGCGCATAGTGCGGGTCCATTTCTAATCAGAAATAATGAAAGAAAACGCAAAAAAAATCACAACTTTGTGAAAAAAGAAAAAAAAAAAACTGTTTTTCTTATTAAGTTAAAAATTCGATTAAGGTTGGTTTACAATGAAACTAAAGCTGAGCTTTTATAGAGCTTGAGATACAATGGTCATAAGCTAAACCTAATGAAAAAGATCGCGCAAATTGAAAGAAAATAGCCGTTAGAGGCTTAATGGTGAAATCAGTCCAAATATGGTCAGTAGGGATGTGCTTGAGCCTTGAGAGCTTTGGTGCGAACTGGTGTGACCTAGGAATGTCCAGGTTCAGTGAATAAGTCTTCAATACGCGCAGAGATGATGGAGGAAAGAGCCTTTGGGGTTTGATTCTCTTAATCTCCAAATATGCTAAGTAGCATTCCTTCCTTTGAATAATGCGTGCACTCCAAGTGGGGGTTATTTTCACAGCCAGGAAACGCCATGTAGTCTTCTTAGAAGATAAATAATACACCAGAGCATCGATCTCCAATTGGTTTAGGGCTTCACTTGATTTAAACCAGTCGGTTCCAAGCCAAATTAGAGCATATGTGCTAACTCGGGATTTAGCTCGGTCTTTACTTGGTTTTCATCGATAAAATCTTTCCTAATATAGCATTTCCTGATGAAAACTTGAGTAGAGGCTGAAAGCTCGAGTGAAACATGATTTGGAATTTGTTTCTCTTAGATTCTCGGTTCCGAGTAAGGTTTCTTGACCATCTCTGATTCTAGCTCGGTCTTGATGCATTATGATCATTGGTTAGCTTCAAAATAAGTGGTTGATAACACATTTTATTAACGGTTTTTTTAGAGTCATTTTTCTAACCAATCTTGAGTCTTTTCAATAAGAACAAGATTGTTATCGTTATTTTATATATTTATAGGTGTGTACACTTGCTGAAATCAAAAGAAAGGTTTTAAAGTGGAAATAGATCATTCTCGATTATTAGAGCTGCAAGACTGTGCATAAGCTACAGACGTTTGGCCTCCGATGGAATACTTCTAACCGTTAGATCTTTCTCATGTTTTGATATAACCAAGAGGAGGATGTTAGCTGTCAGTTCCAAGTAGTTTGAAGGAAATATAACGGTGCGATCACGTGTTATGGCTAATTTACTAAAGACAGGACAAACTGCCTAGCAGCTAGAACATGCTCAGGAATGAGTACCGATCGGTGCTACCGTGTTACCGGTCGGTACCAAAGACCTTCCCCACTGGTCGGTGCTTCATGTTGCACCAATCGGTGCGCCGCCTCCAAATTTTTCATTTTTCCACTTCTACGGTTTTCTTTTGTTTGCATAAATAGGGGGCTCGGCCCCAGAGTTTAGACATGTAGAGAATCCAGTTTTAGAGACAAAAAAACTCACCTCTAAAATCTCTCTAATGTTTCAAAACCTTTGTATATATTTTTATGCTTTTATATTATATTTAGTTCTTGTTCCATTTCTATTATGCATATTCATGCATATGTGAGTAGATCTGTACATATAGACTATGATTTCTTAAGGGATGTTCATATAGTATCATGTTAGGGTTTTTATGAGATTGATCATATAGTTCTTCATCATTAGATTTCTCTTAATGCTTAGTCTAAATTGATGACTTAGCCTCTGCCCTAAATCCAGTTCATTGGGGTTTACAAAAGTGTTGTTGAATGGGTGAAAATATCTTTGATGGGTAAAGTTTCTGTTGGCAATGGAAGTTGCAATTTATACTTTGTCAGTATATTGGATTAGATTCTTAATGCATGCATGATTCTCTCGTGAAAGATGGAAGTTTTTTATTGCTTGGGAATATGTTGCTTAGGATGTTAGTTGCCTTGAGTTTCACCTTAAACTCCTTTGCATCCTAGCTTTATTTAAATCACTATAATTCATCGTGTGTTCTAATGTTCTCTATGGATCGATACCTTTACTACTGTGATGCACTGTGCACTTGTAGTCTATTTATAGGATTAAAACTTATTGCACATCAAGTTTTTGGTGCCGTTTCCGTAGCCCATATTTACTAATGTTTTCTAGTCCTTTTTCATCTCTTTAGAGTCGTTTTTGAGTCATATCAGGTCAAAAGGAAGTCTTTGAGCATGGATTGGATAGACTAAAGCTGCTGGAGCTTTTGGAGCAAAATGGAGTAGATTCGCAGCAAAAGAGCATAAATTACACACGGAGCACATGCTCCGGTTTCAGGAGCACATGCTCCGCCGCCAGAAAAAAATAAGGAACCCGACTTGACCTAATTTTTGGCGTGAATAAATAGGACAAGCCGCCTCCAGAAAACAGAGGCTGACTTTTGGACGCTCACTTTTTGATTCTCTTTGATTTTTCTCTTCTATTCCTCTTTGTTCTCCATCTCCTTGCTACTTCCACCATAAGACCTTCACCATCTTTTACTTCTGCTTGTACGATCTGGAAAGGATCATCCACTACTCTGTTTTGAGAAGAATTCTGAACCTTATTCTATCTTTAATATTATTCATAGATTCCTTTTATTTCATTATTGTGTTTTATTCTTCCATGTTTGAGTAGTCCTTTAGCTAGATTAGGGTTTTCAAAGGTATTCTTGAGATGATAAACTGAACACAAATAGGATCTGAATATATATTGTCTTTGCCAATTGTTGATCTTAATGCTTTAGATTAAACTGATCACTTAGTCTATGATTTCAGGTTAATCTATTCATCAAAAGTGCTTTAGGTTGCTAGAAAAGATATTGGTGAGCAATTAGTCCCTAGCCAATGACAGTTGATGCTATGGCTGAATGTGAACATATTGAACCCATTTGCTAATGCTTGTCTGCATCTCTAGGTCCAAACGACAGTTTAGGTATTTAGGTTGTTAGACAAAGTTGTCGACACCACGACAGTGGGTCGGTCTTATTTTTATGTTCGAGTTCTGGACCTATGCTGAATTATATCCTGAATAGTTGCTCAAGTTTCATCTCTGAATTACCGGCGAAATACCTTAGTCTAGTGCCTTGCTTTATTGATTTTACACCGCTTTAAAAATTTGTTACTTGTTACAAAAACCAACCATCACACTTGCTGTCCTAGCTTTATTTTTAATTCTCATAAAATCAAAGTGTAACCTTGGTCTCTGTGGATTCGATCCCATTTATACTACTGTGATTATATGTGCACTTGGAGTCTTTTATTTGGGTTAAAACATTGTGTATCATGAATGAGGCCAAAACACGAGGAAACGATCATGTGGTGATTTTTAGGGACAGTAACAAATATTTCAAGCCTCCCGTGAGTAGGGCATCGGACATCGGACAAGGGTGGGGCCCATGGGCCAGGAGAGGGCGTGGGTGCTCATGGACGGTGGTGGTTAGGGCATTACATTCTCCCTTAGACAAATAGCAATAGAAATCAATATGAAATAGTTGAGAAATGAATCAAGGCAGAAACCATGGAGATGGAGAATCTTTGAGGTGTCTTCGATGGATGAGGCGGCTCTGCTGCTGTTTATTCGCTCTCCTCTTCTATGGTTCATAAGGAGTCGTATATATAGGGTTTAGAGGCTGTGGAATTGGGTTTAGGGCTTCTCAAGACGATTTAAATGAAGCACGGTTTTTTTGGTCAAAGAAACTTTGGAGAAGGACTTAGCGCGGTCGTGGGCTCACTGGGCGCGCCAAAGAGGGGTTTCAGCGTGGCACTGGCTTCTCCAACCATGTTGCCAGCATCTCTGCATGGACATGTCTTCGCTTCATCATAACTTTTGATTGGCTGAATGGATTAGAGTGATTCCAATTGGAGGTGAATTATGAATCTTCTAGCTTTCTAATGATATAAAGAACGTTGAATTTGGCTCAATGGAAGATCATCAAATGTAGCCTTGAATCTGGAGTTTAGAAACTGTCTCGGAGCTCATTTTGCTGCTTTTCTTCCAATAACCTATAGTTATTGTAAAATCCACATATATCCGAAAATCCCTAAGAAAATATTAGTTTTCTTTGAAATACTTATTAAAAACATATCCATAGCTAAAATAGGTAAATACGATGTTATCAACTACCCCAGACTTAGACTTTGGTTTTCCTCAAGCAAACAATAAAGTAAAACTATGGAAGAGAGGTTTGAAAATCATGGAGACTCGCTTGCTATCAGGGACCGTTCTCTAAAATATGATATGCGAATTCCTAAGAACAAATACTCACGTTAAAACATTCTCACTATAGTCCCCCAACCTTTTCAGCTCGTCCATTCGTCTCAAACTTGCAAAAGAACTCTGAATTCACATCAATCAAGTCCCTACATTCATTAAGTTTGGCATGACCTTTCTCATCGGATAGTGTCATTCATGGTAGACAGCGCTTTGTAAAAGGGAGGCTTTTTGGTGTTTGCTGGTGGAGTTTAAACTGTTTAGGGTTACTGTATATGGCGAGGTTACTAGCTATCATGCAAAACAGCAACAAAGCTTAGAACTGGTGATGTCCACGGTTTCCCACTACTCTTTCATGTAGTTTCTCTCTTCTTTTATTCATCTCCTTCTTGATTTCCCCAGACTTAAATTTTTCAAGGGGGTCTGCTGTAAAGGACTCCAACTCTTTTATAAGCGGTTACTAAGTCTGTTTTGAAAGGAGAAGTCAGTTTTTTTACGAACATTAGTCTCATAAGACACGAATTGATACCTTATTTTGTTATTCCCTTGGAAAAAATGACTTTTCAACTTAGATCTCAATACTTCTTTATAATTCTTGAAGCTTCAGTCTTCTTGTAGAGGAAAACCATGTCGTTCTTTTCCCTCCGGCGTTTTTGCACAGAACTTCAAAGAGGAAAGTAAAAGAAAATATTGGTTGAGGTTAGAAGGCTATTGGTTTAAGGTTGTGGAACTACTTAAAGTGAGTGGCCGTTCAGGATCAACAAGAGAGTGGTAAAAATGGGGAAAAGAAGTCTTGAAAGTTTCTGCTTGTTTCCGTGATCTAACACATCCAATGAAAAATAATTAAGTCCTGGTTTAATTGTCCAATAAAATGGAGTTGACGTCAGTTCCAACATAATCTCTGCAAGATGAGATTTCAGGGGAGTGATCTAGCTGCGGTGTTCTAGGTATTATCTGCTCCAAGCAAATCCTATTAAAGTTATCACTCGGAAAATGATTTAGAACACATATTGGTCAATATCATCATATAGCAAGGTCATAATTCCCTACAAGGTTTTGACTCAATTAAACAGGAAAAAAATGACTCGATCAAATTCATTAAAATGACTTAAAGATAAAACCAAAAGAAAGAAAATGTGTTAGTAACCGATAAGCATCCTCCCCCAGACTTAAATCACACTGTCCCTAGTGTGAAAAATTTGGTGAAAGGAAGGAACAAATGCTGAGTGCTCTCATGGAGCGATGAGAGTGAGACGAAGTGTCTAGTCTTGTGTGGTATTGTAAGTAAAAAGGTAGTCATACTGTCTTGGCATCATCAGCGTAGTCCTCATTCGTGCCATGCATCCATCCTTTGCTGCGTTCTTGTGTTGAAGCATGTGGCGCAGCTTTCTCTTCTGCAAGGGTGAGGCAATCGTTTATGGGGACTGGTCGTTGTGGCTGACGTAGATGTGGGAGTCTAGTGTTTCCAAGAGTGATATGTGCCTTCTTGTTGATGTACTGTCCAATGGTGTATGGAAGGTAGGCGTTGTGGAACTCCATAGAAGCCGGTATCCAACTCATGGTGTCCCTGCTCATGCGTGGTAAAGAGGTAGAAGGAAATAGTATTGTACGTAGCAATGATGGCGGAACCATGTATCTATAGCCAAACTTGTCAGGATCCATTTGGGCGCTAGAGATGATCTCCATGGATGAAAACAATGTAAGATCCATCCATGAATCATCAAGTCGTTGCGCTCATAATTGATGACACTGCCATAGTTAGTGGAACGGCTTGAAGAGTCGTGAGGCTAGCAAGGCGGCATGGTGTACGCGAGTAGTTGATGGTGTAAATGGTGTTTGGAGGACACAAAACTCATCTTGAAGAACTCCTCCTTAGTTTTCCCTAGCAAACAAGGCGTTCGCAAGGAGACGGTGTACAAGTTATACTGTTGGATGTTTGATGTAGCTTGTGTTTTCTCTATTTAAGCTATAGCTTCCGTGGGCAATCCTTTGCCAAAAGTCTGTTTGTTCTTAACGATGACTCAAATGCAATGCCATCGTGGTATTCAAGGCTAAGTGACTGTCCCATTTGCCAATTTGTCAATGCAAAAGTGATACCATCAATGATAAAACTCAAAATAGTATCTTAAGCTATGCTTTTTTGCGCTTGGGAAAGGTGAGTATCATGGTGGAGAGGAACTGTTGGGCTTCCTCGATGTAGCTATGGCTAGTGAAAGATAAGAAAGCGCGCATATGAAGGGCATCCAAATACCACATCGCGTCTTCGCCTATGCCCAAAGAGAAGATGGTCTCCAAAATTGATCTTAAGTGTCGGTAATATGTCCAAAATTGACCTTAGAGGCATCCATCTTCAGTCCGTATTGGACCACCCGAGGTTCAGCTCTTTGTGGTGGAGCTTGTGGTTTCTTCTGGTAATACCTTGGTAGTGAGGTCATCAATTTTTGAAGTGGAACGTCATCACCAATCGGTGGTGGTGAGTCCTTGTCTTGTGCATCTTTTGTAGTGTGACTCTTTTCTTTTCCTCGTATTTTGTCATTAGCATACTTTGTTCATGTCTCATCGAATTCATCCATGGAATCCATCATTTGTCTTGGCTTTTCTCGATTCAAACTCTTAGGCTGAACTCTTTGATTTCGTTTGTGCTTCCATGATCTACCTAAAGACATGAGAAACATAAAAAAAAAACAAATTAGTGGCCTTCAATGTGAATTAATCATGTTATACTTGGATAATCATATTAGCAAACATGTTTGAACCCTAACATAAGTGAATGTCAATGAGAATAATCAATTATAGAAAGAGTTCAAAGTTTTACAAATCAAAATTCAATTTCCGTGTTTGAAAAATCACCAAAATTATGAACTCAAAATTCTCCATTTTCAATCTCAAACATGTTAAAAACTCAACCAATTAGTGATAAATATAATCAAAGAAGTGCAATGAAGTGAATTTCATTAATTTTGTATCATCAGTTTCAGATTTCTAAAGAACCCTATTTTCAACATTTGAGAATTTCAATTCCATCGAGGTAATCACTATAAATTCTATGGCTAACCATCCTAGAATCAATGTATTGAATTTCCCAACAATTCCTAGCAATCTAAATGCTTGTATGAAGAGGAATTTGCAAATACCCAGTCTGAGATTTCATAGAGAAATTGAGAAATAGAAGACCATACATTTGCAATTGATAGATAATAAGAGTGGACTTGCAATCTCATGGAAACTTGAATGAGAAATATGTGAAAACTTTTAAGAAAACTCTAAGTTTAGAGAAAGGTGATTTTGGGTTCAATTTCTCAACAAGTGTGAAAGAGATGAAGTGAGATGACTTTGATCCAAAAAGTGACACCTTATCTTTTTAAAAGGTAGTTTTTAGACCCAAAATATTTTTGAAATATTTTTCACTGAAAACCGGAATTTAGTAAACTTACCTTGGCCTACACGTTTATGGTTTAGTTATGTCTAAAATGAGCCTCGATATAGCTTGGATAGATCAGGAAACAATATGGGAAGGACGGGATAAGAAAACAAGGAAACTTGATGAGCAGCTGCTGGCACAGCACCAGCGCCCGTGTCCGTGCTGGATGCTTGTTCTTGTGCGGCACCGGGCCTCGCTAGCACTGGTGGCTGCCGGTTCTGGTTCTGTCTTCTTTTTTCTTCTGTTTTCTATTTTCTTTATCCAAAAACTGAAACTAAAACATGATAAACCATGAAATTAAACTAATCTAAAATTAAAAAATTTACCAATGGATTGCTTCCCATTAATCACTTTTGGTTTAAGTCGTTAGCTCGACTTAGATGCCCTTTTAGGCTTGGTAAAGAGTTGCTTTGGAAGTTGAAGTCCTGCTAGATTCTTCTAGGTGAGGGTCCTTTCATGATAATTTTTCAATTAAGAGATGAGCTTTGTCAGTTCCACTTATTACCCTAGCTCCAAGTAATAGCTTCTTAGTATGATTTATCATCTCACCAATTTCTTCCTTTGTTGCCTTCTGGAGATTAAATGGCATGATGATCTTAATTCTACTGTATGGATGAGGTAAGAGTTTGATTCTCGGTTCCTTGACTTTTTCTAGGGGGTCCTCTCGGCTTCTTTTGTCAAATTTCCAGTCTCCTATATTCACCTCTTTCCTCCTTATCTTAGTGGCATAAAATGTTGTTGGATAATGTACTGCCGGATCAATATTAGCGAACGTGGTTCGCTTGTTGCTGTTGTCAATGATGGCGCTAACAGTAGCAAGAAATGGTCTCCCAAGGATTAGACGTTTTTCAGTCCTCCCATCCATGTCTAAGATGTAGAAATATATAGGAACAATGCAGTTACCCCCGACTAACTTTAGATATCGAATAAACCTTCCAGTGTCTTTTGTGAGGACTCTCCAAAGACTAGATTGAGATTTGGTGGGTCTATATTTTGTAGTTCAAGTTTCTCTGCAACTTCTTGGCATAAAGTTGACATTTGAACCAGAATCGCAAAGAAAGTTAGGGAATTATATGCCTTCTATGGTGCAACGGAAGATAAAACGCCCAGGGTCTTCAACATTCATAAGCATCCTTGGTGGGTACTGTTTTCACTTTTCCTTGATGGTGAGATATTTCTTGTGGATCATATCTTCATGGGAGTCAAATATAGGCACTATAGCTCTTGCCTTTTCAACTTTGGCCACTTAAGAGGTAGGGATTTTTGTGGTGGTGATTGCATTGCAAAATCCCTTAGGGTTACTTTCAGTTTTTGCTGGTAGTAATCTGGCTGGTCTTCCAACGGCCTCTGTGGTTTGAATGACTTGTGTCTCTAGCTTCTTACAAAAGGTTTGAATCCCTTCAAACTTACCATTCAAGTTATTGTAGGCTTCGTCTATCTTGGTGTGGATTTCTTGAGTGTGCTTTTGCTGGGAATCAATTAGTTGTTGCATCATCATATCAAGCTTGATCTCTCGAGGAATGGGCGCTTGGGCTGGTCTGATTTGGAAAGGTTCCATGTTGTTGTTCTAGAGAGCTTGGGGCTGAAAGTTGTTTCCACCGTAGTTGGTGTTTTGAAACTTGTTTTGAATAGGCTTGAAGTTTTGTGGATAAAACTGATCTTAAGGATTCTCTACATTCGGGTTCCTGTAAGAGAGGTTAGAAGTGTCTCTAAAATTGTTGTTAAACTTATTACCGTAACCGCGGTTTTGGTAGTATCCTTCAGCACCAACATAGTTGACTTCTTTTTCTTGAATATTTGATGTAGGATCAAACTCATAGAAATTCTCTTCCTCCGCGCCTCCACTGGTATCGAAGGCATGTACGGGGAGTTGATTACTCCTTAGAATTTGTCTCATCATATTCTTAAGCTCAGCTATTTGCATAGAATCTGAGTCACTAGGGCGTACGGTCCTATCAAAGTCGGTACAACCATTGCTACTACTCGCAGCAAGGTTTTCAATGACAGGTCTTCCTTCTTCGAGGGTCTTAGTGGCAAAATCTCCATTGCTGGTCGTGTTAAGTGAGAGTTACTATTCATGAGATTACGATCCGAGAAGCCATGGTGAGGACAGTCACGATCGTAGTCCTTAAAACGCTCCCATGCTTCATGAAAAGAATCAACGGGTCCTTGTTGAAAATTCTGCAGCTTGAACCTAGGAAGGTTGGATCGAGACTTGGTGTAGAACTGCTTGAGGAAAGCGGTCTTGTATCCTCTCCAAGTAGTGATGGATCCGGCCGGTAGAGACTTCAACCATCTATGCACTTTATCTGCAAGAGAAAAAAGGGAAAAGCATACGCTTTAGGTAGTCCTCGGGGATTCCAAATGAGCGTGCAGTTCCAAAAATTTCTTCCAAAACGTCTATATGGTCCATGGGGTGCTCAGTGGACAATCCATGGAACTGGTTTTGCTTCACTAAGGCAATGATTTGAGGTTTTATTTCAAATTCTTGTCTTTGTGGTTGAGGAATGTTGATAGCGGAGCGATCATTAAGGTATGATTTGGAGCATCATAATCAGCGATTGTTCTTCTCCTCAAAAGTGGTATGTAAGCGCTTGTCTAACCTCACCACGAGCTTGTTGATGAGCATTGATGAAGTTGTCAGCATGTTGAGAATGCATACCATTGTTACCAGCATCACATGGCGCTTATACTCGACCAACCAGAGGGTCGACATTCTTTGCATCTTGGAGTGGTGCAAGTTCAAAGATGAGGTTGCATTCTTCATCATCTAAGGCTGGAACTTGTTGGTTCCGTCAAGGTTAAGAGCACTTTGGTCTTGGTTCCTTACTTCAGCCATATTTTGTTCTATCCGAAGTCTCCTTAACTCTCGGTCAAGTCATCCAGTGTCATGGTAATGATGTAAACTCCCTGAGTCGATAATCCTAGTCATGGACTGCAATAACACAAGACAAATACTTGAAAAAAATAGAATTTTTCAAAGGTAAAAGTAAAAACGAAAATTTAAAAGAAGAAAATAAAAAAGGGGTCCTATACTAGAAAGAATTCGACTGTTACTATACCTCCCCAGCAACAGCACCAAAAACTTGGTGTGCCCCAGGTTTTAACATGAATATGCCCAGCGGGAAGGCTGCAAGCATAACCCAATCACATTTAGTATTTGAGGATCGATCCAACATATAGAGTGAAGTCACAAGTAAAGGGATTGTTTTGGGTTTTCTAATCTAAACTAAGAAAGTAAAAGCGATCTAAATTTAATAAGTAAAAGCGTTGGGTGATGGCGACTATCCAGGAATCATGGCTCTCTAAGGTTTCAGTAATTATCATGCATTCTTCCCTAATAGGATTCTAGAACTCGCAACACAAAGGGTGTTTCTTATATAAACAAGACTACTTTTGATAGGCAAGCTAACTATGTCTAATCTCCTCCATGACTCAACCGATGGGTAGGTCTTGACGAGGACTATTCATGCATTAAATCCTAGTGGTCTTAACTCACAGTAGCTCCATGACTTTGCTGGTTCGCTGGTCATGGCGCTAACTGCTCTATCAAGTTAGTTTAAGAGAGGATGATGTAACTGTCATTGGGAACCTTCTCTTTATATCAGTTGCAAGTGATGAATCAAAAAATAAGCTTTAAATCCTAGTAGTCTTAACTCGTAGCAGCTCTATGACTCGACTGGTTTGCTGGTCATGATGCTAACTACTCTATCAAGCTATTTTGGGAGAGGATGTTGCGGCTGTCGTCGGGACCCTTCTCCTTAGATCAGTTGCAAGTGATCAATCAAACAATAAACTTTAAGGACAAATCTAGATAGAAGAACCCTAATCAGAAATAATAGAGAAAAACGAATCTAGCAACATGAAACCATGAATCCCCTTCAAGCACCCCCACTAAACCCAACAAAAGACTACTCAGATATAATCAAACAAACCATGGTAAGAGATGATATGGAAGCGTAATTTATAAATACATACTCAACGAGGTGATTCCAATTGGAGGTGAAATATAATTCTTCTAGCTTTCTAATGATATAAATAACCTTGAATTTGGATTTTTGGAAGGTCATCTAAGGTAGCCTTGAATCTGGAACTGTCATGTAGCTAATTTTACTACTTTCTGCTGCTTTTCTTCCAATAACCTATAAAGACTCTAAAATCCATATATATCCAAAAATCCATAAGAAAACAATAGTTTTATTTAAAATCCTTTTTAAAAACATATAAAAACCATATATAGCTAAAACAGGTTAGCTATATATCTTTACTATATTAAGAAAGTTAGCTTAATGGTTATTATTGGTAAATACAACATAAATTTAGAATTTTTATTTTGTTTTGTAAAGTCCAACAAGGACCCAGAATATAAATATTGATACTTAAACAAATGAAAACCAATAAATATTATAAAAAAAACGAAAACAAAAGTGAAAACAAACAATATTTATTTAAATACCAATCTTAGTTTTTGAGATAATTTGACATTAGTATTTTTTAACATATGTCACTAAAATATTGACCTTAAATTATTGATATAGGTGTATTTTTACTATGCAGTGACAGTAGAAATTGAACATACAATATAATTAACTTACACTTAATTACTTTAAAACTAAATTTCAGAACCAACAAAAAATAGAAATGTAAAAACACCATGGAAAAACGAAAATTAGACACTTATTAGAAGAAGTTTATCTAAAAATGCAATTGATGTATTTTATCTTATTTTTCTCATTTTCACCATGTAACCCTTTTTAATTACATTTTTTTATCAAAAAACAAAATTCCTTTTTAGTCCACAAGAATTAAAAAAAAAAAAGAAGTTAAATAGATTATGAAAATAAGGTTCAAGAAAACAAAAATTTACATGACCCACTAAATAAACTTGAAAGGTTTTAAGCACTTTTGATCTCACTAACCTGATTTTCAGCGTTCATCTTCTCATTTTATAAAGAGAAATTTCCACCAAAGAAAATTGTTGCCACTGTCTATACAAATCTAGATTCTAAAACTATAGAATCGGTAGTGTGGATATTTCCAATGACAGAAGTCTTCAAACTCTCGTTTTAGTGATTCAAATACCAACATAATTTTGAGCAAATGAAAAGAACCGTTATACAGAATTTAAGATTATTATAATTTTTGAGAGAAAATAGAGATGAATATGAGTTCACCATGAGTTAAATCTTTGAGGAAGATGAAGGGTTTCAGTTTCAAAGATTGTGAAAACGTGGCTTAGTGTGTGAAAATTTAGG
The DNA here is from genome assembly GCA_028015245.1 of Cardamine occulta. Classification (NCBI taxonomy): domain Eukaryota; kingdom Viridiplantae; phylum Streptophyta; class Magnoliopsida; order Brassicales; family Brassicaceae; genus Cardamine; species Cardamine occulta. The sequence goes on from CM051393.1 coordinate 7,470,671, forward strand.
GATTTCCATAACATATATTTTTAAAATCATATTTATAATAGGCGTTTTTTTTTTTGGATAAGTAATAGGAATTGTACATAGATTATGTAACTGAATTTGCATTTGGAAAAGAGGAAGAAAGGAGTTATAGAGGAAAAAAAGGAAGGAATTTTTTTAATTTTAATTTTGCATTTTTTTCCTTACTTTAAGCTTTTATTTTATTTTAATTAGATTTAAATTGTAAACAAAATCTATGTGGCAGATTTTGGTTGGCCAAGTTACTTGTGTTTTATAATATAAAGGATTAATAATATAATTTTTGTTATTCAGTTATTTTTAAGAACTTTTGATATTTATTTTTGACAAAATCATAACTAAATGAAGGATATGATTGGTGTGCTATATAGAGTAATAAAATGAAAAGATGAATAGTTGGAAAACAGATGAATGTAAAATGATGGAAAGACTAGTCTAATGACTAACATCTAGTGGAAACCCCAAGAATCAGGATTCAGGGAGAGGGATTTATAAGAAAACATAAGATAGAGTAAGTATCTCCAAGGATGAAAAAGGCCTCGGTTAAGGGATTTGGATGGCTTCAACATAACTTTGTTAGATGAGAAATTTTGGAGGATGATAAAAGAGCCTAAATCCCTTCTTACCATAGTTTATAAAAGCACATATTTCTCTAAAAGTTCGTTTCTTGAGGCTCTCTATTTCTTGGGGAAGCATCATTCATGCTCAAGAGATGATAAAAGTGGGCGTTACAAGAGAGTTAAGCAATGGCAATAAGTTTGACATTCTCAATCAACGTTACTAGCCCACACTTCTTCGAGACCTCACATGTATCTCTCTTAAAAGATGATAACACTATTTAATACCGATTTTTAGAGTTCTTTTATTAACGAATCTTGAGTCTTTTCAATAAGAACACGATAATTTTTGGTACTTTATATATTTATAGTTTTGTACACTTGATGGAGTCAAAAGAAAGGTTTTAGAGTGGAAATTGATCATTTTGGATCCTTAGAGATGCAGGAATTTGTAGAAGCGTCAATATGTTTGGCCTCCGATGGAATACTTCCCACCATTAAATCTTTCTCATAGTTTAACAGGCATAAGGAGGATGTTAACTTTTATTTTCAAGTGGTTAGAAGGAAATCTAACAGTGCAATCAAGAGTTATGGCCAATTTAGTTAAGACAAGCCAAACTGCCTTGCAGTCGGAGCATACTCAGGAGGGAGCACCGATCGTTGCTGGCTTGTCACCGATTGGTGCCAAAGACATTCTTCACCGATCGGTGCATAACTTGTCACCGATTAGTGGGCCACCTCCGAAGTTTCCATTTTTCCAGTCCTAGGGTTTTCTTTTGTCTGTATAAATAGAGGGCTCACCCCTAGAGAAAAAAAAAATATGAACAGAATTCAGAAACATAGAGTTTTAGAGACGAAGAAACTAACTCTAAAAGCCCTAAGGTGTTAAAAAATTTTGTAAATATTTTTATGCTTTTATTTTATATTTAGTTCATCATCTATTTCTATCATGCATATTCTCTACATGTGTGAGTAGATATGTTCATATAGATTAGGGTTTATAAAGGGATGTTCATGTAGATCCATGTTAGGGTTCTTATGAGATTGTTCATATAGTTCTTCTCATTAGATTTCTTCTAATGCCTTGTCTAATCTGATAAATTAGCCTCTGCCCTAAATCCAGTTCATCGTGGCACCAAAAATATACTTGAATCGGTGAATCTATCTTTGTTGGGCAAAGTGTCTATTGTCAATGACAGTTGCAATTTATACTTTGTGAGCATATTAGATTAGGTTCTCAATGCATGCATGATTCTCTCCCAAAAGATGACAGTTATTTATCGCTTGGGAATATGTTGCATAGATAGTTATGTTACGCGACAGTGAGATAACTTACATTCGTAATCTGAGCTCTAGACGATTATTAATGCATCTCATATAATCATCACATTCATATGCCTGAACCCCTAAATTAATCCTTGTACATTATTATTTATTTAATTCTATTTTAGGATGTTAGTCATATTGAGTTTCAAGTAAACTCCTTTGCATCCTACCTTTATTTAAGTCATCATAATTCTTTGTGTACCTATTGATCCTCGTGGATTCGATCCCTAAATATTACTACGATTGCTACTGTGCACTTGCAGTATATCCATGGTTAAAACCTCTGTGTATTAAGTTTTTGGCACTGTTATCAGGGATCAATACGAGTGCCGTTAAATTCGTGGTTTAGATTTTGTCTAGGAATTTTTATTTATATATATATATATTATATATATGTATATTATTTTTACTAACTATCTAACTAGTATATTATGTAAAGTGCTGAGTAATGCAGGAACAGTTCCAAACTCGAATTTTTATAGTGTTCCAGAAAAGTTTACTGATCGGTGCTGACACTGTCACCGATCGATATCAATTGACTCTCATATCGATCAGTACACTGTAGTTACCAATTAGTACTAGATCCCGAGAGAGAGATCATGAAAAGAAGAGAGAAAAGAAGAGCACAAAGATGATGATAGATTTAACCGATTCTAAGAGAAAGAGGAACAAAGTATCAAACAGAATCCTCTTTATTTTATACTGCATGGAAAGATGCAGGACATCAAGAGAAACCCATAGTCGTAAGAAGATCCCAAATCAGAAAGTTATGGCCGTTCTATCGGGCAGGATCTCTGCAGATCGGATTTTGTCGTTGCCTAATTTCAAGAGCAGTTTTCCAATGCACCGTAACGAGTTAGGAGACGATCTATATATCAATGGAAAGCCCCAGATGTCAGCTTTCTATAGAAATTGGCTTATCTGTATTCCAATGTAAACTACGGTAGGAATCAGCATTTGAAACTGGCAGCGCTGTGACCTAGTTTCTAGAAATCCTAATTCAAGAAAGGGAAGTTTCTGGAAAAAAGGAAAGTTTCCCAAAAAGGAAAGTACCAACCAGAAAAGTCCATAAGAGGAAAGCATGTGTTGTCTCCGTCGGGTAGTGGCTAAGGTTAATTAAAAAATAATTTTTTTTAATAGTTGGCGGGATCGGAAAGTCAACACTTTTTGACCAAGATCGTGCCAGGAGCCGGGTATCACAAATTCTTGAGTGCTTTCCACTCAGTTTTTCGATATCTATTTGATTTTCCTATACAATGGATAAAATTCTCTACTGAAGCCTCAGTTTTTGAATCAACAAGCGCCCAAGAGAATAAACTTGAGCTCATGATGCAGCAGCTGTTAAATGTACATAACAAGCACGAACAAGAGTTGAATAAGAAGATGGATAACATGTACACCGAGCTTAATAGGAAGTACAAACGTTTGGTATCTCGGGCTGAAGTCCTTGACAAGACAGTCTATCAGAATGCTTCCTGCTCAAAGCCTAATGAGTTGTCAATGTCATCTCACTCAAAGAGGAAAAGAAGCAATATTAAAAGATTGATACCGATCGGTGCAATCACTCAACTGATCGGTACAATACTATACCGATGATCGATCGGTACAAGACCATTTTTTCGAGCTGATGAGAATTCGACGATTTTAAGATATGCAAATATTGAAGATGCCTTGGATGTCATGAAAATGGAAGAGCTTGGTGATAAAAATGAGATCAAGGAAGTCCTGGATGGAGATACTCATTCTTCTTTTTAGACATCCAAGAAGGTCAAGAAAAGAGAGAAGCCAAAGATTGAGAAAGTAATTGGAGATTCTCATGTTACCTTGGTACCACAGCAATGTGTTGGAAATACCATTGAATATAAGGTGCATAAAGGGAAACCATAGCCTTTCTCAGACGTTAATTTCCTCACTTCTGAGTTCAAAGAAAAAAGACCAAGAAATAGTGGATGGTTTGCTGAGCAGAGTTTTGGAATTGACGATGACTGATTGGAGAGCTTATTCTGAAGCAAGTTCACATTCTCATTCCAGCTAACACCTGAAACTACACTCAAGCTAGTGACCTTAAACAAGCGCCTATGGGAGGCAACCATTGACTTTGTATTTTTTTTTTCATTTAATTGTTTATATTTTTATTGTCAGAGTTATCCTTTTTCTTTCAATTTTCTTTACATTGTGATGGTGTAAACTAAGTCTAGGGCAGGATTCTCAAGGTTACTAACATTATTTTTCTTTTTGTTGATTTTATTTTTTCTTTTGAGTCATTTTTCAATTTAATTGAGTCGAAACTTAGGAATTTTATTTTGTTCTTGGATTTCATCTGGTGTTGACTAACTTTCTAAAAGACTTATAACAAGGATTGTTCACAGAACAGGAAGATTGAAAATACCATTAGTGGATCAACATTACCAGAAGTTCTATCCTTAGGAAATCTGAATGATCCAACGTTGTGATGTGAGCATGGAGAGCTTGAAGCATGGAACTAAACCGCAGCTTGAACCCAAAGAGCTTGGAGTTGAAGAGGATGATGTGATACAGGATGAGCCGCTTAAACCAGAGCTAAGAAGCAAGCATGAACCTGTTGGAGACCTGGTAGCCAAAGGGAAATCTCCAAAACCAGCTAGTTAGAAGATAGGAGCCAAACCCAAACGATTCAAGAAAGTCTTGGGGAAATTATTTCACCAAGTCGGACTCAACAAGATTACTTGGACCAGGATGAAGAAGATGTTTTCAAACCTTACTGGTTTTGAATACAAGCCCAAGTAGATCAACAAATGGCTAAGTGATTTAATTGTGCTCTTTTCCTCCTCTTTGGTTTTGTCCCAATGGGTTTTCCAAAGAGAGGTTTTTAATGAGGCAATTGGATCACTTCCAATAAAACCCATTTGTTGATCCAAGCCCATAAAGAATGCAAGAGGAATTTCGACCATAGAAGGGCAAGAGTCTATTTTTTAAATTCAAACTTTGTTTTAATTCTGTGTCATTTTCGAGAGAGAGTTATTGTTGTTTCTCTCTCCTTCATGCAAGTTCTTGTGTTTTCTTTTTAAACTCTTGTATTCCTCATTTTCAAGCCATCTAACATTTTATTCTAAAACTTTCTTACTTGTTTGATCCGAGTTTTGTGTGTGTAATATCACAATTCTTAATTCGTTTTTACTGTTGGTGCGTAATATCCTCAGTGAATCCGAACTTCGAAAGTCCAAGGATCTTCCGCAATCCTTTGGAAGTTTCACTTTGATCCATTGAGTCATCGCTTCACCGAATCAAACCATTATTCCGCCACTCCATAGCAACCACACGAAGGGCATCAAGGGGCTGACTCTTTCATCACGATCAAGGGTCTATCACGTTGACTCTATTTTTATATGACCTTTAACACTGACTTAACTTCTCACTGAGGGGCTTGATATCGTACAATGGATTACTACATTCGGAGTTCAAATCCACATTTTCTACCACCCTGTTCAGAACTCTGAATGTCCAAGCTCACTTTTCACTTGGTACCACACCTTATCCATTCTTTCAAATTAAACCACAGGCCTTCTGATTCATCACTATCGTGTGTAATCAAATGCAAAAACTACAGAGTATGCGGAACGACACAAGTTTATGTTTTTAGGATCTCTGGTAAGATTTATGCTCTTTGCTACTTAGATCATACGTGTTTGAGTTGATTTTGGTGTAGAAAACGTATGACTAGAACCGGTTCCAACTTCTCTTTTTCAGCAAAAAAAAAGAAGAAGAAAAAAACGTAAAACGCCGAGAAGGGAAAGAAGAAGACAAAGAAGGAATCGGAATAAAGTCTTTTATGTGTCTAATGTGTTATCTTAAGCACCATTGCAACTCAGTTAAGACATCTATAGAGCTTTACAGAGGCTTTATTAACAAATCTTAAGTGTTTTCAATAAGAACAAGATACTTTTTGGTACTTTATGTATTTATAGGTTTGTAAACTTTCTGGAGTCAAAAGGAAGGTTTTAGAGTGGAAATTGATCATTTTGAATGATTAGAGATGCAAGACTACGTAGAAGTGTCAAGACATTTGGCCTCCGATGGGATACTTTCCACCGTTAGATCTTTCTCATATTTTGACACAGCTAGATGAGGAGGGTGTTAGCTTTTATTTCCACGTGCTTGGAAGAAAATCTAACGGTGCGATCAACAGTTATGGCCAATTTACCGAAGACAGGACAAACTGCCTTGCAGCCAAAGCATGCTCGGGAGGGAGCATTGATCGTTGCTGGCTTTTCACCAAACAGTGCCAAAGACACTCTTCACCAATCGGTGCATAACTTGTACCCGAAAGATGACAAGTTATTTATCGCTTGGGAATATGTTGCATAAATACTTATGTTATGCTACAGCGGGATAACTTTGATTCTAATATGAGCTCTAGACGATTCTGAATGCATTTCATATAATCATTACATTCATATGCATGAACCTCTTAATTAATCTTTGTAAATTAATATTAATTTAATTCTATTTTAGGATGTTAATCACATTGAGTTTCAAGTAAACTCCTTTGCATCCTATATTTATTCAAACCATCATAATTCTTTGTGTATCTATTGATCCTCGTGGATTCGATCCCTAAGTATTACTATGATTGCTACTGTGAACTTGCAGTATATCCAAGGCTAAAACCTCTGCCTATCAAAAGATACAAAAATATCATATGTATCTCTCTTGAGATAGACTGTATGTGGATTGAGCTGAATTCTTTATTACATGAATGATAAGCTTCATCGGGTGGCGAATGGCTTGGTTTAGTGATTTCTTCAGCATCTTCAGTTTTTTCCTAACCAAAGATTATATGGTTCGACAAAATGTCTTCCCTCCATGTCTAAGTGTTATAGACATGCTTTTCTTGAACTGATTTGGCTATAGCTCGTTCTTCTTGGGCTTGGTGGCCTTTGGATAGTTTTCATCTAGTCTTGCCATCACTTCATATTCCTCCCCATTTGACGAGCAGTATATCATATAGAGTTGGAGTCATGAAATCACTATCGTGGGCTTTCTTAGATCCACTACTTCCAAAGTTAGTATTTTCTCGTACCTGACTACCATAACGGGGTTGATCACGGACATCAAGTCATTCTTTCATTAAATTGAAATTTCCATTCTTAGCACTTGAATAAATTTCATGCGCTTTTGCCAATACACCATGCTCCGACCACCCGCTTTGTTGTATATGCTTAGTGTTATCATAAACGCCAGCCCATCATACGGAGGATCAAATGAGCAAGGCTCATTACAGTACTCAAAAATTTTACTTCAATATGATTCACCATTTTGCTTTGTGCCAACATTGATATATGTTCCATATTTAATACATATACTCTGTATCTCCAAATTTTTCTTAGTGCTCCATTTGGTGCTTTTCTAGTGAGCATGAGTTAAATCTTTTGCATTTGGAGTAGCCTCATGAATATCGCTTATACCACCAAGAGCCATTTGTTAAAAAATTCTGAAAATTTAACTGCTCCAACATTCAGAACAATTTTATTATCCGTTGAAGTAGATAATAAGGTGGTGCTTGTGATGAATATCGCATCATTGATTCATAATATGGACGATAGTTTGGAAGATTTGACGGCATGAAAACGTTTTGGTGAAAAACCATAATTTGGTATATTTTGGGATTTGTTAGAAGATTAATCTTGAAATTGATAATTGTTGGGATTTGGATGGTAAAAAAGGGTAAGTAGATGAATTTGGGTACTAACCGGGTTATTGTTAGGCTTAGTTTCACTAAAAAGACGGTAAAAATATAAACAAGAGTTTATTGGAGGTTAATATAAAATATCTTAAAAGAAAAAGTTTTTTTGTGTATCCAAATTAAATGAAACAAATATCTATTTAGAATATGAAAATGAATGAATTTGATATATATATATATATATATATGTATATATATGTATATATATAATTTACTATGCAATGATTTATCTCACCAGCCAATAAAAACATAACATGTGCCTTAATCCATATATTATTACATATACAATAAAAAGTTTTACCAATTGATGCTATGTGGCAACAGAAAGCCCTACTCAACAAGATTAACAGTGTTGGTTTCTTCCATATCATTTTCAAATTTTAATTCAGTAAGGGTAGTAATTCAACATTTGAAAAAATTACTCAACTCCAGATCATTTCTTTTTACCATATCCAAATGTAGACGTTAAAAGAATAATGAAGCAAGATTCTAAGAGTTTAATCTCTTCTTTTAATAAAATTTTACAAACTATACAAATAATTTTTGTAGGTATTTGTTTATTCTTTATACAATGAGTTTTGTTCGATTACTTATTGTGCAAATGTTTGTATAGTTATAGTAATAAAATGATTGAATAAAGTCTTTATCAAATATTTTACTTTTTGAAATAATTCATTTCATTCAACTGAAAAAAAATCAAAAACAAAAAAAAATATTCGTAGCATGAGCCGAATGTACTAATTTGTTCCACTCAAATTTTTCATCTCCAGATGCAACCATTTCGATCCCAAAACGAATGATTCATATTTTCAGGTAGAAACATAGAAATTTGAAACCATGAACCTTAACTAACAGAGCAACAACCTTTGTAAAACATGATATTTCCACGTCTAATTCATAGAGCAAAATACCAAACTATATATTATGCCTCATAAGTCAGAACCACTCTTTGACTCTGTCTCCGGGCATCCCCAGCCTGTAAACTACAAACTAGAAATTACAAATCCATCTCTCTCTCTCTGTCTAAGACTCTCCCAGCCTCCGGCAACTTATTCATGTCTAGTTTCTCCACTGACCGGAGCTCCGCATCGACTCTTGCTCCCACCTCCGCCGCTTTTTGCCGTATCGACGTTGCAGACATATCTCCTACTAAGGTGCCACTTCGGCTTCCATCCTTGAACACCTCCTCAGGGAAATTAAGCCTTGCAGAGGGGCCACGTAGGTAAAACACCGCGGTGTCATAGGCTCGTGCTGCGGCAACCGCGGTTCTATAAGAACCAAGCCAGATCCGTGATCTCTTGTTTGGTTCCCTTATCTCAGCTACCCACTTCCCCCACTTCCTCATCCTTATCCCTTTGTATCGTCTATCCTTAGGGGTCATCGGACTCCGTTTCTCCGTGACGGCGACTCCTTTTTGCTCCATCTGAAGGACTAGTTTTCGTTTGTATTCAACCTCCATCAACCTTAAATTAACCGTACAAGGAACGTCTGCTTGTATATATAGAGACAGTGATGAAAGATTGTATGAGCGAGAAGATATGAGTGTCAGGTTAGACGGCTAGAGATATGCCTTATGTGGCTCCGCCGCCACTATTTTCTTCCCCCATTTTTTTTTTAGTTTAATTTAACCAAAATTATAGCCGACATAATAAATCAGAACCCTTTTATTATTTTACCTATAAAAATATTATTTTTTTGACTTTTTGTGTTTTGTAAAAGGGATTAGACGTTGACTGTTTGCTTTGCCGATTAATAAACGGCTGAGAACGGCAGGTTGCGGCTGTGTGGCGGAAAGGATAATACTCACGAAGCGGCTTGTCGATATTTGGTCCACCGACGTGGCATTATGCGACGAGGCTTTCTCTTTTTTACTTTTGTCTTCGCTTTTTTTTTTTGTCCCTTGAAGCATTTTCAATGGAACACCAAACCCTTCATCTATTACTTATTTTTAAAGTAAAACCATTTTCAGTAACACAACATGTATTAATGTTTAACTAGAATCTAGATCTTAGGTTGTTAAATTGACATGATGGTGTGATTTAAAATCTGATAGAACCTGGAGTGAGCAATTAGATAATTTCAAAAGAATTTGAATTAGATAATTTGTGAATAAATCAAACTTGTCTTAAGTCTTAAAGAAATTTGGTTTCTAAAGTTTTAGACATAGTAAATTCTCGCAACAAAAGTTGGTTAATTTTATACTTGTGATTTGAGTTTCTAGAACTGGTACTAAATTTGATCATAACTGGTTAATTAATCTGCATTACTTGAATTCCTGAGAAACTTCTATGGACTTGATGTTTGATGTCTCTGTATTTTACCCCATGTTAACATACATTTTTCATCATTTAGATGTAGTTTCATCACTTGTTTCACCCCGTTCACTGTCATTTTCACTCATTTAGCATTCATATTAGGTTTTGCATTAGATTTGCTTACATATTGCATTTTGGAGTTGTTTTCAAGGCAAACAAATATTTTTTGGAGAATTACTGGATCTAGCAACCAGAGTCCACCACTCGAGGTACAAGCCGAGTCCTATGCCAAGACACAGCCTTTGGAGGATCACCGCTCGGTCTAGAAGACTCGACTTGATGATCGAGTTCGCCATTTTCCTGATTGAGTTGAAGACCGAGATTCCAACCTGGAAGATTTCATCAACTCAACCTCACTACTCGACTTCCAGATCGAGCTCTACCACCGTCCTGACGCTGTAAGCAGTTTTGAAGAACGCAGTGCTGGAAAGGATCAAGGAGTACCAGAGCTTAGAAGCCGTAAGCCATGAATGCAATGTCATGAATGTAATGCTGGAAAGGATCAAGGAGTACCACAGCTTAGATCCCAATGCATTCACTCTGCCATGCTCATTAGGCCCTTTAGTTTTCAAGAACAGCTTCTGCGACCTCGGAGCATCGGTGAGTTTGATGCCACTCTCAGTGGCTCAGAAGCTAGGCTACAATAAGTACAAGACTAGCAAGATCTCTTTGATGCTAGCAGTTTGGTCCATTAGACTACCTCGTGGTTTCTTGGAAGACTTACATATCCAGATCGGTTATGTGGAGGTGCTAACGGACTTTATAGTTCAGGAAATGGATGAAGAGCCTAGTGACCCTTTGATCTTGGGAAGACCCTTTCTAGCTATTGCTGGAGCCTTGATAGATGTGAGAGATGGAAATATTGATCTCATGCTTGGGAAAGATCTGATGATGAAGTTCAATATAAATGATGCTACGAAGAGACCTACCATTGATGGACAGCTCGTCTCAATCATGGTAGTGGACAAGCTTGCTGAAGAACCATCGAAAGAGGTTTGCTGAGGTGGATGAACCTCAACTTGATCAGACCAAGTGTGAAGAAGCTGAAAGTCTTCACAATCAAGCCTTGGGAAGCAAAGAGTTGATGTGTTCTGGAGAAAAAAGTCACCCTCCAGATCAATGGGAAGCTTACTTAGATGAAGAAGCCATTGAAAATCTAATTTCAGATTGGTCAATGGAGAATGCGGAGTTTGACGATCCGTTTATAGAGGAAGAAGAAGAAGCTTTGTCTCAAGAAGCTACCACTCTTGCCAGTAAAGAGAGGACCGCACTGCAAGAAATCAAGCTCAGTTACTTAAAACAATCTCACTTGGGAAGAAGTCCCATGACTATCCTTGTATATACTTTTGTTTTAAATTTCTTGTTATTTCTGATATGTTTTCTAGTTGTTTTGATTATCAGGTCTTAAAGATGACTGAGTCCTTCATCAAGCTTGGTCAACAGCTCACTCCGTCAGTCAACCGAGACAACTTTCTCTCTTAACCGCGTGCATTTGATTTAAAATTCAAATTTGAATTTGAATCTTGTCAGAACTTGGTTTTCTAGCCCGGGTGGGGCCTAGGGTTTTTGTACTTTTTTAACAATTTCACCTCTTTAAATAAGCCTCGCACGCCTTCTCCCCTTCATTCTCACCTCTAATCGCGATTTTCAAAGACATCCCTTTCTAAATTCAAAGTTTTTAAAAATTTGAAACTATTTTGGTTTTCTACACTCGATCACTTAACTCGATCTAGCACCATGTTCAGCCAACTCAAATTGATGAGATCCAAGTAAAAATCCATACTCGAACTTTTACGAATTTCTGGAGTTTTGAGATTTTCTGGGATTTAATGTTGATCGAATCATGAGTTTTTAGTGTTTTAAACCTGTTAAATCTGCTTGATTGAAGCTTGAGTTGACTAAATACGCTTTTAGAGTCAGTTTATATAGTCGAATCTGTGATTAATTGAAGAAATTTCTAAGATTTTTTGGGTTTACTCACTCAATTCTCACTAAAACTTGAAATTTCTTTCATATTCGGCTTATTCTATCAGTGTTTAACATTCATTGCTTTGAATTAATAAGATTGAAGATATTTATGAAATTTTGGGAAAATTGTTCTTCATAAAGTTGGAATTCAAATTCTGTTTGATCCGTGCTAATGTCTTTAAAACCTGATGAATACGGTCTATGTGTTGTGCATTGCTTACTATTGAGTCGATGAGATAAGGTTTTTGAAAGTTTTGATTCGCGAAACCAATGACTCGATCAGACCAATTTGTTTGTCAAACCGAGTCCACCGACTCGGTGTAAGTACTTGGTCAAAGCTGACCGAGTCAGAGCTCGAGTGAAAAATTTTCACTTGACTCGATTGGTTAAACCGAGTTATGAACATCGACTTATGCAATATGACTAATTCTTTCAATGATTTACACATTTCAGGTACCCATTGCAAAAGCAAACATTACCAAGGCTATCTGCTAAAGCATTGGCACAATGTTTTGTTGAAGAAAGAGGATCATACCAGAGAAACGAGCCTATGGAACAGGATGAAGAAGAGATAGGCAGGTAACACTCCAAGGACAGAAGAGACATCTCGAGGAGGAAACGGCTTGAGCTTCACTTAGCCTTGCAAAGAACATGCTTGTAAGTGATTTGTGGAGGTACCTGATGGCCGGATTGAGCAAGATTTTGACAAGATTTTGTCAAAATCTTGCTCAAGTCGGCCGTCAGGTACTTCCACAAATCACTTGCAAGCACGTTCTTTGCAAGGAAGGTGAGCGAGGGAGAGCTGCAGATGCTGGAATTGGAACTAATGGAGCTTCTGAACTATGAGAGGAATGCTAAGGTCTTCAAGGGGACAAAGCAGACACAGGCCTTACCATGGTTCTCCTTGATCAATTCATGTGGTACCGTGAATGGGCAGCAAAGTTTCATAGGAACGGGAAGAAGGGATAGCTTACTATGGGAGGGATAATCACTCTTATCCTTCATTGTGCTAACGTGGAGTTAGTGTCCCAGCCATATGAAGCCAAGTGGTTGGACCTCATAAACCTCACCAAGCAGCACTTCCTAGACAATAAGAGGTTGAATGACAGCTACATCTACAAGTTCACCCACCCGATGGTTGGAGAAACTAGGCTGGCCCTCCCAAACTCACCTCTTATAATGATCAGGTTGGGTAAGAACATAGACTTCAGCCCGCCCGTGAAGTCTCTTTATGATCCTAAAGTAGTGCTTGTCCAAGAAGATCCCATTGAGGATGAGGTTGATGATGAGCAGGAACCAGAGTGGTACACTTTTGATGACGAGGCTCTAGCTAAAACCCTTAAGGAAGCAAACCGACGGATCAGCTTACTCCAGAAATGGAGCAAATAGCAAGACAAGAAGACGGTTAAAGCTTTTAAGAGCACAGTCAAGGAGCTCAAGGATTCTGTCAAGGGGATGAAGAGTCTAATCAGAGGGCTTCAGGGAAAGAGCAGAAGTTCTTCCTCCAAGGCCTCATTAAGGATAAGTGGGTCCTTCCGCTAGAGAACCAAGGCAGAGGAAGAGGAGAGCAGTTCCACTGGACCAAGGTGATGACTAGGCCAAAGGATTTGGTCACCAGACTGAGTTTGACGTGATGAGAGCAGACTCGATGCCACATTGAGTTGGCCAGACCGAGTTCTACATCGAGTTGTTTAGAACATAAGCCTCTTCGAAATGTAGCTTTTGTTATGAGATTTTTGTACAAACTCTCTGTACATACGCTGGTTGAGATGACAGGATTATGATAGTAGGCCTGAACTTCATCTTGTATCCACCATGTATGAGCTTCTTCACACTATGATTCTTTCTCAGGGTTGATTTGAGAATCATCATCTCTAATTCGTGAATCTTCATAAGGCTCTCCGGTCTCACTCTCTTGGTCAGTTTCCCTTCCATATCACTCTTGGTAGCTTTTTGTGTTTCTTGAAGGGTCGTGTAGCTCTGGTTCAGGTTCGTCTTCATCAGGTTCATCACCATACTATGAGCTTGAACAACCATCTTGTGGCCATGTCCCATCATAATCATCCTCAGACTGGTTCATGTATTGCTCCGCTTCCCCACGGCTCCAATCCTCTCTATAGGAGTTATCTTCTTCAGAGCTTGGGTAATACATGTCTGCATTTCTTTTGTTGATCCCTCACAAAACAAAGGTAAAGGATGAATCAATAAACGTATCAAAGGAAAAAGGAAGGAAAATTAAAGAAAAAAATCAAAAGGAAAATTTCAAATTCGAAACAGATAAATTTAGAAATAATAAAAATATTTTTTTTCTTTTAAGATTTTTATCCAAATAAAAACGAAATTAGGAAATAATTATAAATAAATTAAACAAACTAATTTTTATGATTTTTTTCTTTGGTAAACTCGAAACAAATAATAAAACTGCAGCAAATAATATTTTTTGTTTTCTTTTTTTTATAAAGGTGCTAAAGCAAGTTGACAGGCACGAAAAGCAAGAATTTTTTTTTTAATGGGTTTTTCGTTTTTATAGGAAAGGAAACAACAATACAGAAAATTAAAGGAGATAAAGGTTGGATGAAACAACCTGGGTTTGATAGGAGCTTTTAGCTCTGATACCAGATGATATAAGATCGGAATCCACCAATCCAAGTGATCACAAGATGTCAAGAGTCGACAAGCTTTGATGAATCGAAGTTGACCACATAAAAGTGCGGAATGCCTTTGTGATAAGAACACAAGCCAAAGTCTATGTGATTCCACACAAAAGACAGAGACTTAGACGTTTACTAAGCAATAGAGTCCACCAAAATACTTAGAAAAACAAAGAGACAAGCTTAAAAGAGATTAACTCGGTTTTTGATTGATAAAAAGGTGTGTCTTTAGAATGAGAAATGAAGGAGCTTATATATGCTCATACATTACTTTAGACAAACGGTCAAAAATAAATGATAGAGGATCAAGTGATGATGACCCTTTGATCTTATGGCCATTGGAGCTTTTATGAGTATTTTGGCCAGAAATGGGAAGTGCTGAACGTCTCCTTGTATCTAGACAATTTGGGGAGACAGGTGTGATGTCTTGGAACCTTCTGGAGTGTAATAAATACCCAAAATTCGATGGAAGTAGAAGAGGAAAGAGCTGTTGGAGTTTGAATGCAAATGGCTCCAAATATGGTAAGTCTTGGTGTATGAATGAGCAAGATTGTATCCTCCTAATCCCATGGCTGGAAATTCATCTGTTCTTAGGAGGCTCAAGTTGTAGTAGATACTCTCCTGGTCGCCAAACATGTGATTGAAGTCTCCCAAACCCGGAATGATCCAAATAAGGCAAGTCTAGGATTTTTCGGTTTAGAAAATTAATAACACTCACACATGAACCGATATTGACACGAATCTAATTTGGTGCGTGCCTCTGCTGAGTCAAGATTATAAACCAAGTCGGTTCATAGCTTAATTCTCTTTGGTTCAGTCGGAATACTCCAATGAGTGCGCATAGATCTAAATCGGGTAAGTTCAGATTTACCTGAGTTGAGAACTAAATATCTCCTTCATCAAAACTAATAATTGGTTGAGAATGTTTTCCATGTGGTTTTGTGCCTTGAATATTTGTGGTACACCCATAATGCCCGTAATGTATGGAACTTTGGCCATAGGTATGAATCAGCTTCAAAAGCAAGGTACTCTGGAATCATCCGGTTTGTAAATTCCATTCCGGTATGGTCCGATCTTCTATGGAACCAATTCCACTTCTTCATGAGTCTCTGATGAATTGAGTTTCTGGGACAAGTTTATTTCTTTTTCAAATCCTTCTAGTTGGTTTGGTTAGCTCCATGAAAGGCATATATATACTTGTCGGGTCTGATTTGTGATACACAAAGTTTTAACCCAAATAAATCTGCAAGTGCACAGACAATCGCAGTAGTATAAATGGGATCGAATTCAAAGAGACAAAGGTTACACTATGATTTTATGAGATTTAAAATAAAGATAAGACAAAAATTTATAGTTGGTTTTTGTGACAGAATGCAAGTAAATAAAACTATGTAAAATCAATAAAGCAAAGCACTAGATTAAGGTATTTCGCCGGTGATTCAGAGATGAAAACATTAGCAACTATTCAGGATATAATTCAGCACATGTCCAGAACTCAAACATAAAAATAAGACTGACCCACTGTCGTGGCACCGACAACTTTTCCTAACAACCTAGATACCTAAACTGTCGTTTGGACCTAGAGATGGAGACAAGCATTAACGAATGGGTTCAATATGTTCACACCCAGCCGTAGCATCAATTATCGTTGGCTACGGACTGATTGCTCACCAATGTCTTTTCTAGCAACCTAGAGCACTGTCGTGAATAAGTTAACCAGAAATCATAGACTAAGTGATCAGTTTAATCTAACCATTAAATTCAACAAGAGACGAAGACAGTATGTATTTATGTATCCTATTTGTGCTCAGTTTATCATCTCATGAATACCTTTGAAAACTCTAATCTAGTTAAAGGACTACTCAGACATGGAAGAATAAAACACAATAATGAAATGAAAGGAATTCATGAATAATATTAAAGACGAAATAAGGTTCAGAATTCTTCTCAAAACAAAGTAGTGGATGATCTTCCAAATCTTAAAAGCAAAAACAAAAGAAGATGAAAGAAGAAGCAAGGCGATGGAGAACAAAGAGGAGAAAATCTCAAGGTAGCGTTGACTTCAGTCCCAAGGTAAAAACGTGTTCTTCTGTGGACGCGGCTTGACCTCTTTAATCACTGCAAAAATTAGGTTAAATCAGGTTCCTTGTTTTTTTCTGGCGGTGGAAATGTGCTCCCGAAACCGGAGCACATGCTCCATGTGAATTATGCTCTTTTGTTGCAAATCCGCTCCTTTTTGCTCCAAAATCTCCATCAGCTCCAGTCCATCCAATCCATGGACTTCCTTCTGACCTGTTATGACTCAAAAACGAATCTAAAGACACTAAAAAGAACTAGAAAATATTAGTAAATATGGGCCAAAATCATCATATATCAACTCCCTCGGACTTAGACCTTTGTTTGTCCTCAAACAAACAAGAATCAAAGAAGGAAAAAGAGGGGTAAGCCCAGGGATTAGGCAAATCTCAGGAAACCATGACATCAACCACAATCTGCAGACCACACACTTCATAACATGAGAAACAAGTTCTTACCAAAAACTCACCCAACATCTTCAACCAATCTTGTTCCATAATTGAGTCTGAAACCCTGAAAAGTTCATCATCCAGACAATAACTCTCTACATAAATTAAGTAGAGGCGTGACTTCTCATTTTCGGGCGTAAGCTAAAGGAATCAAATCTAGGTAATAGGGAGACTATTTTAATGGTGGAGCTCAGAGTGTTTAGAGTTACTAGAATTGTTTTTTTTTTTGTGGGTGCTAGACATAGCACAAAATGATAGGAGAAATGGACTAGTGATGTCCACAACCCCTAACTACTCCCTCCTCCTTTTTGAAACAAAACTCCTCTTCTTCTTGAAACTCCACTCTTCCTTGGGTCTGATGGCGTGTTCAGGGATACATTTTTGAGTTACTGAATTCACCTCTCTTCATTCATTCATTATTTTTTTTTGAATGAAGAGGGTTTTACATACGTATGCATCCCTTGAACATGAATATTTTGAATGAAAAGTGATCATACCCAAGTGCACTTCTCATTGGAAATGCCCTTCTATTTTTTTGGAAATTGCCCGGAGCAGGTGCTCCGGCTGATGATTTTATTCTTCCGCTGTTTACTCACTAGTTTTTCAGCAGAGTGAGTTCGAGGTTGCATCAGTCCTTTTCTCTAACCCTTTTGCGCCTATCTGCACATATAAGACTAAAAACATGATAATGGAAGAGGTCTAGAAAGAATGTGAGGTGCTTGGAAGGTACTAGCTAAAAATGAGCTAGCTATTCAGGAGCAGCAAGAATAGTAAAAAGAGTAAGAAGTCCTAAATATTGGTTTCGTTCCTCTAGTCTAATGCCCTAGATGAGAAGAATTAAAGTTCAGATTGTCCAAATAGAATAGAGTTATCGCTTTCCGAATAAACCTTAATGAGATGACATCGTTCTGGAGAGGGAGGAATCTGAGTGTGAGGTGGTTCTGGCTCGTTCTTGGACTCATGGTTCTGCAGTGATTTCTGAATAAACCATAGTCAACAATTCACAATGGTTTAAATGCATCATAGATTCCCATTTCCTATAAGTGATATTTTTTGCCCATACAACTAAATGACTCGAACAAACTGACTCAATAAAAGAAAAATGTAGCAGCTGCTTCTGACACTAACTCGATAAAACAAAAGAAATGAAGCAGCTACACCTGATTCAGACTTAAACAAAAACACTAAAGAAACACATGAAAAATAAGACTCAAAGAAAAAGAAAATAAATTAGTAGCAGACTTCTCCTCCGGACTTAAATCACACCGTCTCTGGTGTGAAAAAAAACTAAGGGATTAGTCGAAAAAGAAAAAAAAAATAATAATGGATAATACAATGGTGAAAAGAAAATGTAAGAAAAAGTTACCGCGTTGAAGCGGTGTCCTGGTCAGCGCTGCTGGCTCTCCTCCTCCTTCGTTGCCGAGGCTGGCTGCTGTCCGAGTTGCTGGGCGAGGGGTGAGGCTGAGCATCCGTGGCTGCTGTGCTGTGGCAGCATCCTCGGGCCAATGTCTGCATGAGCTGCTGCAGGAGGCTATTGTTCTTCCACTGAGATGCTATCATCCATCTCATTTACTCACTAGTACCAGGGTCATCGAAAATGGGCGGAAGATCAAACTCTCCTTGCATGGCGGTGTTGTAGTAGGGCAACGCGAGGGGTGGGGCAGATGCATCTTCTTCTTTGGCATGGTGCTGCGGAGCTCTGGAGGAGCTAGCTCGTCTGTGTGCTGAAGAACGCCTGGTGGGTGTGTGGCCAGAGAAATCCGGATGCGGCCGGAAGGCAAGGCTGTCCACCGTGAGGAGCTGTGTGAGTGCCATGTTGGGAAGGGTACAGAACTGGGGCTCTCCATCAGCATCAAGGAACCGGTATGTACTCGGGTCATGGAGGATCTTGGAGGATACCAAGTGGATGGTGTCCATCTTCTCCATCTTGGTGACGTAAGTGGCGGTAGAGAGATCCACTCCAAGGTGGCGGAACAGGGTCGTAAGGAGGCTCCCGATACGCTCAGTCCGTGGTAAAGAACCGTCGGTGGAGCTATCCTTGATGAAACATATGACTTCTGCGAATCAGAGGCTGAGGTTTGTTCGGTATGCGTCTACTCTCCCCGAATGTCCGTCAGCTACCAAAGTACTACAACCCAAGAACAACATCAAAAGCTCATCGAGGTGTACCTTGTTCCCGACGTCTCGGTTGAAGAGCATCTTGCTGAAGATCCGGGCGCATACGCGGACTGCAGGGTGGTGGATGCGGGTTTGGTCTCCCAGAAACTGCCGGACTATGAGAATTTCTTGGGGAATTCTAGCTCCTTCACCTCGTGGTGGAAACCAAAGGTGATGCAAAACTCCTCCATGCCGATGCTATACTCCTCAAATGCTGGCCGCTCTGGATCGGCGTAGGTAAGCCGGGCTGTGGCCAAGCATTGCCGCATGAGATCCGAGAAAAGGACATCCTCCTCCAAGGCGAAGGTCATGCATTGGGCGTGGTAGAAGATTTATTGAACTTCTTCGTAGATGCCCAATGATTGGAGGGTGCCGATGCACATGAACCGAGTCAGTTCGATCTTCACCTTGAACAGTTGGTTGTAATAAAAAGAGGTGTTTTGGTCCCATTGAGTAGTAGAATGTGGCGGAAGGCTATCATCATTGCAAGGAGAAGGCTTCATTCTTCGTGCGGGGCGATGGATGCGTGATAGGGCGAGCGGCGGAAAAAATAGCATGAGCCTTGCCCTTGGTGCTCAAGAAGCACTGTTTCGGAGGCGCGAGCGAGAGCGCGAGAGATATGCGCGAGGGAGGGGAGAGTTGTGCGGTTTAGGCGGTGGCATGGCGTGAGCGTGAGCAAGGGTGGGAGCGGCAGCAGAGCAAAGAGTGTGGGACACGAGAGAGAGAGAGAGAGAGAGAGATCTAAGGGTGAAAGAAAAAGAAGAGAAAAATTAATTTAAAAAGGAATTGAAAGTGGGGGGAACCAGTTTACCAACTAGGTTTTCTGCATGATGTGGTCGTGTGGGCTCCGTGTAGCACTTGGAAATCGGAGCTCATATTTTTCCATCCTTTTCGTGCATGCAGAGTAATTGGCGAGTAGGTGCACACGAGTGTTTGCAGGGTGCTTGCTGGTTTTCTCCTCTTTTTTTTTTTTTTTTTTTTTATATGAAAACTGAAAACAAAAATTAGTAATGAAAACAAATTTCAAAAAATATGTATTGAACCTTACCGGTGGGTTGCCTCCCACCAAGCGCTTGGTTTAAGTCTTTAGCTCGACTTGTTTAGCCGTCTAGGCTTGAGAAGGGTCACCTAAGGTGGCAGATCCACCTTCTCCGATGTATGACTCAGCTAGGTACGACTTGAGCTGCTGACCATTGACTGTGAATTCTCCTCGTCTAGTGTCCAGCAACACGACGGCTCTGTGCGGCCTAACCTCTTTGATAGTGAATGGACCGGACCACCTTGACTTCAGTTTCCCTGGAAACAATCTGAGGCGGAAGTTAAACAATAATACCTGCTCGTTGGGGGAGAAATTCCTGGAGATGATCCGCTTATCATGGTATGCCTTGGTTCTCTCCTTGTAGATCCGCGAGTTATCATAAGCCAAGTGCCTAATTTCTTTCAACTCGTGCAGCTGCATGGTCCGCCTTTCAAAAGCAGGTTTGATGTCAAAGTTGAGCATATTCACTGCCCAGGCCGCCTTGTATTCCAACTCAACTGACATGCCTTCCCATACACCAAGTGAAACGGCATGGTTCCCAAAAGAGTCTTGTACGTGGTCCGATATGCCCAAAGTGCATCATCTAGCTTTTTAGACCAATCCTTCCTTGTCATGCTCATAGTCTTCTGCAGTATGCTCTTGATTTCTCTGTTGGAGATCTCAACCTGACCGTTTATTTGAGGATGGTAACGGGTCGAGACCTTGTGCTTCATGCCATTCTTCCTTAGGAGGTTTGCAAAAACCTTGTTGATGAAGTGGGATCCCCCATCGCTAATCACAATCCTCGGGATACCAAACCTGGGAAAAATGATGGACTTAAACATCTTGACCACCACCCTAGCATCATTTGTAGGGCTTGCCAAAGCTTCAACCTATTTGGACACGTAATCGACGGCAACTAAAATATAGTCATTTCCGAAAGAGGATGGGAATGGTCCCATGAAGTTTATCCCCCATACATCAAAGACTTCTATTTCCAGAATAAAATTCTGAGGCATATCATTCTGTTTGCTGATGTTCCCTTGCCTCTGGCAGGCGTCGTATCTAGAGATAAAGCGCTGAGCATCGCGGAACATAGTGGGCCACCAAAAACCGGATTGAAGAACCTTTGAAACTGTCTTGAAAGTGGTAAACTGGCCAGCATATGAAGAACCATGGCAATGAAATAGGATCCCAGGCACCTCTTCTTTGGACATACATCTTCTTAATATCCCATCCAAGCAATGCTTATAGAAGTGATTTAAAAATGGTGCTCTACATTCAGCCCATGTCTTCAATGAATCTGGTGGTAGTGACTTCAACCATCGTGATGCCTTGTCTGCAAGTGAAAACGAAAACAACTTGCACTTCAGAAAGTCACTAGGCACTCCATTAGAACTCGTGGTGCTGCAGATTTCCTCAAAGTTCTCGATGTGATCCATGGGTATTTTAGCTGGAGTCCATGGAAAAGGTGTTGCTTCACCAACGGAATCATTTGAGGTTTGATTTCGAAGTCTTTTTCAAAATATAGTCATTTCCGAAAGAGGATGGGAATGGTCCCATGAAGTTTATCCCCCATACATCAAAGACTTCTATTTCCAGAATAAAATTCTGAGGCATATCATTCTGTTTGCTGATGTTCCCTTGCCTCTGGCAGGCGTCGTATCTAGAGATAAAGCGCTGAGCATCGCGGAACATAGTGGGCCACCAAAAACCGGATTGAAGAACCTTTGAAACTGTCCTGAAAGTGGTAAACTGGCCAGCATATGAAGAACCATGGCAATGAAATAGGATCCCAGGTACCTCTTCTTTGGACATACATCTTCTTAATATCCCATCCAAGCAATGCTTATAGAAGTGATTTAAAAATGGTGCTCTACATTCAGCCCATGTCTTCAATGAATCTGGTGGTAGTGACTTCAACCATCGTGATGCCTTGTCTGCAAGTGAAAACGAAAACAACTTGCACTTCAGAAAGTCACTAGGCACTCCATTAGAACCCGTGGTGCTGCAGATTTCCTCAAAGTTCTCGATGTGATCCATGGGTATTTTAGCTGGAGTCCATGGAAAAGGTGTTGCTTCACCAACGGAATCATTTGAGGTTTGATCTAGAGACAATTCATGCTTTTTCTTTTTCCATTTTCATGGGAAAAGTTCACTGCGCCTGTAACTTCACAACTGCGCTACGAGAAAACTAAATATGAACTTTCTTAAGATAGAAACTTTTCCAAAATGTAAAATTTCTAAAAAACATAAACTTTCAAATAGAGGAACTAAGCTTAGTGAATCAAAGAATATAGATCTAGGATTTTCTAAACTAGGCCAGGCTTTCTGTTTATTTCAAAAATGAGCTGCGGTTGGAGTTTACCTCAGAATTTGGATCTGAAAGAGGCTTTCCAATGATATGTAACTCCTTCTGGTTTGAAGATAAACTGCTTCTAAATTTTGATTGATTGTCAGGTTTAATATACAAAAAACTAACTAAGTAAAACAAGTATAACTTTCCATATCATACATTCAGTTAGGGATTCACTTTCGATTGTGGATAGATCTAGGTAGTCCATGTTTTGTGTCTTCTTGGTTTTTTTTAGAGTTTTTAAAGGTTTTCAGAAGTCGTTGGAGAATTTAAGGAAGATTTGGACCAACTTTAGACGTTTGAAGACTTCAAAAATCAAATAAAGAGAAGCTGGGATCGACCAGTCCACCAAGTTAATAAGGTTCGGCATTTTGAGGCTGGGATCGAACGATCCTCACCAACGATTGATCGATCCATGAGAGAAATCTTTCAAATCCAATTGACTTCAGGACTTATGTTTTGGTATAAATAACGGCTACTCGATTTTTAGAAGTTCCAACTTGTTTTTCTAGCTTTCTTTACAATATTTTGCCTTTATTTTCGTAGCTTTGGGAAAAGAAATCATTACTCCTCTAGAAGAGGTTTCCGAACCCCGCTATAAGTATTTCGATATTTATGCGATCATTCAATTCATTTTGAATGATTTCATCCATATCTTAGTAATTTACTTGTTGGGTTTAAAGGATGTTCAAGGGGGTTCAATGATCATTTAGAGTTAATTTATTAGATTAGGGGTTTACCTTTAGTGTTCTTCATCTAATTTGTTCTCAATGCTTATGTTAGTTTAATCACCTAGCATATAACCTTTAGATTAACTTAGGCACCAAAAGTGATTGTTAGGTTGATGGAATAACCATTAGATGAGCTTAGTATCTATAGCAAACAAGAGTTAAAGTTAAGTCGTCTACGTCAACATATCGAACTTGATTAGAATGCTAACATATCTAGTAGGGCACATTCGAGAGTTTAATGTTATAAGATTCATGTTTAGACCATTAGCGTTGCGAGAGTATGTTAGCTTTACATTAGTGATTCGAGTTCTAGAAACAGTTCGTGAACAAATCCATGTTGTTAGATAGCATATTAGTCATTGTTCCCTATGAATCTCTCTACACCCAATGCTTCATCTTATTAGTCTATGTCATTGTATAACTGCTTTTATTTACTTTTACTTGCAATAATTATAACAAACAACAATATTTTGTCTTAGCTCTATTTGATACATTGTAAATTCGTACTGTAACCTAAGTCTATGTGGATTTGATCCCAAATATATACTACTGCGTGTCCTTTTCACTTGCAGTGATAGTGAATGTTTAAAACCTGAGACATCATCCACCTATCGTGGCTCTTTACTATAGCCATCCTAGCTCTATACTCTAGCCATCATGGCCCATTCCTTCACATATGATCTCATCTCATGTCATCAAACATCATCACATAATCTCATTATCAACTATCATTAAAACCTATCATTATGTGTTCTAACATATCATGCCATTTTCAGAAACTAAGCAACCTAAATTTTTCATACATTCATAAGCAATCATAGAAAATAATAACATTTAACACGCGTACAATTTTAAGTCTATAATCAGCAATTCTTGAAGAATTCAAAAGGAAATATGTCATTGTGTATCATACCCTCACCGTAGCCACTAGGTGCTAGAAACAACTCATGCATTTTCTCTTTTCTTTTCCTTGGGACAAGTTCACTGTGCATGAAACGTCACAACTGTACTACGAGAAAAGCAACTGAGAACATTTCTAAAACTGAAAATTTCCCAAAATAGAAACTTTCTAATAAATATGAAATTTCCAAAATAGGAACGTTCCAATTTCAATTCGTAGATATCTTCCAGCTTGAAATAGAATATCGACAATCCATAGTTCTGTCTGTGACATAATGATTTCTTGTGTGACATGTCTTCTTCCATCATTCCTCCAAAATTTATTAAACATAATTCTACCAGAATAAGAGATATTCTCATTGACAACCTGAGTGAGAAGATGTGTATGGTCTGACCTAATTCTTTCTAAATGCTCTATTTGAACTATAGATAAAGAAGAAACCATTCAGCATTCCCAAACGATCTGCCGAGTCTACATTTCACCCACATGTCATTTCTCTCCCCTGCCCAAGAAAAATTGTTCCCTATAGACGACACTGATTGTGTGCTGGGGTGTGTGTATATGCGTAGTCAAGTTTTCCTCAAACAACACATTGATAAAGCTGCAAGTGCAAAGCCAAATCTATTTTAATACTTAAGGTTATTGATCCCACCGAGAGAGAAGTTGTATTACAAATCTAGAGGAACAAGTAAACTTAGAACTCAAATATGAAAAAGGAGTTTTGTTATTGTGTCACGGCAACAAGTAAATAAAGCAAATAAAACAAGATGTAAATCAATAAAAGAAAGACGTTGGGCATTCAAAGGATCTTGGGGGTTCGATGATCAATTCATTCAAGATAAATTCATGTAAATGCATGTCTACTCTTAAGTCTCGTACTATGAAACACGAAAGATCGATTAACCCATAATTCATAGAGAAAACCGGCTGAGATCAATATGTCTTAGTACTCAACTCTCGCCGGAAACAACACATATATCAAAGCATTAATATCAAGTCCAATCATTTCCATAAAACTCCATAACTAAGTGGTATGTGCTTGTAATGACGAGATACTCATCCAAACTAAGCAAGCGGAGAGCAAAACCTAGATGCCTGAATTCAGTGGCTAGTTAATGACGCTAGATATATGCATTAAGAGAAAGCTCATAACAAAATACAGTGCAAATGATGATGCATAGACAATAAACTTGCCACTTAAACTACCTAGATCATCTCCCCCCTTTTATTAATCCTTTAAACCCAAAAAGTAAACTACTCAATCATGCTTAAATAAATCATCAAAGCAAGGTTAAAGTAATTCATAGATTGCATAAAATATAGAAGAAAAGGTTTAGAGATTACAAAGTAATAAGAGATTGAAAGAGAAAAGAGTTGGTGAACTTCAAAGGTTTCCACGAGCAAGAGGGGCTCGATGCGGCTCCTCTGGTCGTTCTAGGTTCCTGGAGGTGTTTTACAGTTGCGGTGGAATAGCTAAGAAGTGACACGAAACCCTAATGATAAGGGTTAAGTATTTATAGGTCTTAAGGTCCAAGAAGTCGGTTTTAGGGTTTTGTAGGCTAAACTCAACGTTTTGATAAGTCTGGAGGCTAGGGTTCTGACCTCGGTCACAGGGCTTCTGACCGAGGTTGGTAAAAGGCTTAGCCACTGTCACGGGCCCTATGGCTGGAGTCACCAAGTGGCACGACCTCGGTCACACTCCTTGTTACTGAGGTTGACAGGTCGTCACTCTTCGGGTTTTATCTTTCAAACGGTTGAATCGATTGCTTTGATTCTTGTCCGAGGTGAATTGTGACTCTTCTAGCTTTCAGTAGATATAAAGATCTCTGAATTTGATCAACGTAAAGATCTTCAAAAAATGTCAAACTTCTGATGCTCTGAAACTGCCTTAAAACGGGTTTTGCTTCTTTTTTGTCCATTTTCCCTTAAAACTTGTAAAACCTCTTTGACACTAGAAATATTCAATAATAGCCTATTTAGCCTTGAAAACACACCAAAATATTTGTAAAAACATATGAAAATGATAGTTAAAATAGGTAAATATACGATGTTACCAACTCCCCCAGACTTAGACTTTGCTTGTCCTCAAGCAAACAAGAAAGTAAAGCCATGGAAAAGAGCTTTTTAAATTACGGGAACTCACTTACCTCTTTGGAATCTCGTCCTCGCACTCCTCCTGGCTGTGCCTTTAGAACTTACTTTAGTACTTGCCCATTAAGGCATCTATAATCCTTACTCCAAGTCCACGATCCAAAGGACTTTCGGCCTCACCATTGTCATCTCTTTACCTAGATTAATTAAAAATATAAACCGGTGGTCTTACCTAAGGGAGATCGATCCAGAGGATGTCAACTTTCTTCTAACAAAGAGTTTCTTCGTATACTTCCTTTGCTCTCCCTCTTCTCGCTTCTAAGACAACCGGTTCTTCCCTACTTTTCTAGGGTTCATTGTATTTTTTCTGCCGGCAGCTTGCTCATTGGACAAGTCTCCATGAGGTCATGAAAGATGCACATGTCAACGCACAAAACTCCTCGGTTCACTTTGACGATGTTGGTTTTTGTTACGGTTCTTTTCGGACGAGTATTGGCGAGACTCCAAAAGATGCACGAGTTTACAAACAAAATCCATTGGTCACATCAACTATGTAGTTTCCCTTGGCGACAAGTATCCGTGAGACTTCAAAAGATGCACGGGTTTATGCACAAAATCCCTCGGTCAAATCCTCTATGTCGTTTTGCTTTCGTACTTCGGATTTTTGAGTTATAAAGGGGAAGGAGAGGTGAAGCATACTGGTGAAGAAGTGTAATGTCTTATAAGGCTCGAATAGGTCTCCTCCAATGAATACCAAACCCCCTGAGTAAAAAAATAAAAGTCAGGTTAGGTTTCGATAAGGTTTAGAGACAATGTTGGTTTAACCTATTCTCTAATATCAAAAGACTTTCAGGAATTATGAGTCAACCCATAGTCTTTCCAAACTTTGGTTCTGCGGCCAAGCTTTGAGTCATAAGAGTGTTAATCCAATTCAGATAATTTATCAAAACAAGTTCATAATTCCCTAACTATTTTGAATCAATAAAACAAAAGAAAAAATTTGACTCGATAAAAATGGCATAAAATCAACAAAATTATCGATGTAAAAAGTGGAAAAATGTCTCAATTCAAAAAAAATAGAAAGCAGCATTAGTAAAGGATGGAACATCCTTCCCTCCAGACAAAAATCACACCGTCCTCGGTGGGAAAATAAGAAAGAGACGAGGATGAAAAATCATAAAGAAAGAGTTGAGTTTAAGAACAATGTCACCTCGAATTAGATTGTTGGCGACTTAAGCAGTGTTTCATTCTTTTGTTGCTTGACTAAAATGAATTCGGTTTAGTTTATTGAATTCTTGTTGATAAGTCTCTAATTGCATCCTTCCTGAGACAAAAACCTAAAACCATCAAAACCATCAGTAATCTTGATAAATAAAGAAAAACGAAAATAAACTAAGTGATAGAATGGTGCTGGTGGTCAATGGTGAGATGGTGGTGGTGATACCACAGTCGAGATCCTTGCCGTGGTGACAATTGTTGCATGTCGTGAATTTCGTGAATCCAATCACTTTTGTCAAAATCTCTCCGATCATCACTCTTGGAATGCTCTTATATCATTAGATATCCAGTTATAGATCATTTGACCAAACCAATTTCAATTGTCTCACATCTTCGTGAATTTTGTGTTCACAGAACGGTAGAGATACGGTCGAGGAATGGTCACAGAGCAGTCCGTGTAATGATCGCGGAACGGTTGCGCAACTGCTGGTGGGACGGTATGGTTGCGGGTCGGGACATGGTACGAGATGGCTCTTGGTGTGGTTCTCGGTACGTGTGATGGATTGGTGGGATGTGGTACATGGAAAGGTGTGGGTCACGGAATGGTTTACGGGATACATATCAATTCATCGAATGGTCAAGAGTTGCGGTTAGCGAGTCGCAGAACGGGATGCGGTATGGTCTGTGAAACGGTTACGATCTTTAATGTTACAAATCTTGCGATCTAAGCTTTCTTTTCCAAAATTTCTTCGATCATTACTCCCAAACTATCCAACTTATCGTTGAATACTTGATCATCGATCATTTCATCGGATATATTTGATTTATTGCAACTCCTTGTGAAATCTGCATCACAAAATGGTTGTAGTCACGGCTATTGTGTCGAAAGTTGCAAATCTTGTGGTTCGATGTCTTCTTCTTCGAAACCTTCTTGATCATAACTCTTGAAATCCCCCATTTGATGGTAGATATTCAGTCTTAGATCCTTTGATCGGGTTGATTCGATTTGTGGCACATTTACTTAGGATTCATGGTTGCGGAACTATATGATCGTGGTATGGTGATAACAGATATTTCTATGTATCAGAGTTCAATTGCCTATTGCACAATCAAGTCATTGTAGTACAAGAGGTTATCAATCCAAATGGGTGGACACTAGCAATTAGGATATGATCAAGAACACTTTAAGTCAAGCCAATCAAGAGATGTTTGTTAATCTAACAGTTCTAATAGCAATGAAGAAAAAGAAACTGGCAAGTAAGGAAACAGAGTAAACAAAGCAAATAAACCAAGTATCAATCAATGAGAAGAAAAGTCCTAAGGATGGGATTCATGGATCTGTGATTCTCCTTGATCTCTCCTAGATGCTTAACAAAGCTTCACATAAGCTATGTCTAGACAATGAACATCAAAACAAGGTGGCTCCACTCTCGTGATAAACACCAACAAGCCTATACCACTTCCTAATCTTAATACCTAATCAATGAGATAGAGAGCAGGCATCAATGAAACATAATGTAGGCAAGCATTAAGAACCAGTTCCTTAATGTCAAAATACAACTAAAACAACCAATTTCTTGGGTTAAAGTCATAAATCTCTGGTATTAGTTGGATCATACATTTCATCAAACACCTTCCTGGTGTGAAATGCCTGAGATTTAATTCCAAGAGATTAGTAAGGAATAGCATTACAAACACCTAATCCATAAGAGATCTATGCAATTACAAGCTTAAACATCTAAGGAGACCAAGAATCCTACACAGATCTATCCCATCCTTAAAAACCCTAGTTCACTACACAGAAATCATCCTAAAATGCTCAAACCCAGAAAATGAAATAAAGTGCATAATCATAATGAGGAGAATGAGATTAGAAAGATTCTGAAGAAAATAAGTGCAAAAGGTTAAAGGATCAAAGTAGATATAAGTTACAAAATCTCAGAAGTTTAAGAGGTGGCTGCAAAGATAAAAGAAAGAAGATAAAACAAGATAAAAGCTAATTAGGTTTTTTGATGGGAAGGGTTTTTATACCTTTTACAAAAAGAAACTCTAAACAACAAAAAGAGAAAATAAGCTAATCTTGATTAGGTCGGTGGTAGAGCTCGATCTCTTGATAGAATGGTGGAGGTCGAGTTGAGCATTTTTTCAAAGTTGGCATCTTGGTCTTCAATTCTACATCAAGTCAAGTGGTGAACTCGGTGACAGGTCGAGTGCTCAGACTGAGTGGTGATCTCCTACAAAGGCTGCATCTTGGCATAGGACTCGGCTTCTTCATCGAGTTGTGGACTCTGCATGTTTGATCGAGTGATTCACATCGAGTTCTCCACACCATGCATCCTCCAACTCCAGACATCCTTCAAAAGCGTCCATTTATCCTCATAACAACTCCAAAATGCAATATGTATGCAAATCTAATGCAAAACCTGATATGAATACTATATGAATGAAAAGGATAGTAAATGGAGTAAAACAAGTGATGAAACTATGCCTAAGTGATGAGAAATGCATGTCTAATTGAGGTAAAATACACATACATCACATGGTACGGTCGTGGAATGGTATGATCGCGGAACTGGATGTGGTACCGGTCACTAGAGGTGCAACTGGTCTTGGAAACAAGGCTGGCTAGGTGGGGACATTCAACATCGTTCATAGTTCGTATGATCGATCTGTTGCCTTCTGCATACATTGGCCAAGGGGTTGGCCAGTCTAGGGGTGGTGTTTGCCACTGGTTGCAAGTCTTGTGACCATAGGGCAATGAGAATACAGCTTGGGGAAAGCTCCATGAAATCAAAGAAGGGTTGAAATGACCAGAATAACACTTTTTCTCTGACCTTGGTCACAAGCTCTGTGACTTAGGTCGTCCTTCTTCATGACCTCGGTCACGGGCTTTGTGACCGAGATCATCCCTTCTTGTGACCGGGATCATCCCTTCTTGTGACCTCAGTCATGGCTTCTATGACCTAGGCCGACTCCTCTTCGTCTTTCTTCTCTTTTTCTTTTTTTTTTCTATTTTCGTTTTGTATTTTTATGAAAAACCTGAAATAAAACATGAAAACATCAAAAGCAAAAGGAAATTAAAACTAAAAATGAAATGAAAACTTACAAGTGGGTTGCCTCCCACTAAGCGCGCTTGTTTAACGTTGTTTGCTCGATGGTTGGTTTGCTCCTTATGCATAGTGAGTTGAGTCCTCTGTCCTTAGATGAAGTTTCTTAGTTCTCTCCAGCTCAGTTGACTTCTTTTTTGGATCCTCTTCTTCTTCGTCCTCCATAGGATTGTGTCCAGCAATACGGGAGGAAAATTCTTCACCTTTCTCGTCTAATTCGTTCACCCTTTTGTCAAGGTTTTCATCAAACCGGTTTTGAGCTGTCTTGTTTGCTCGGTGATGAGGAGGTCATAGAGGCCAATATAGAGGTTTTGGAACTGGTCCTTGACCTTCGTAGGTAATGTAAGGTGATGGAGGAGGTCATGCTTTGAAGTTGGTTTGTTTGGGAGCTCCTCTTTGATGTTGAAATTGCCTAAAATAGGGTTTTCGAGGATTTCTTCTTATGGGGTCCAAGTAGCCATACAAGGGTAAACATCAGTGGATACTTCTTAATATTCTCCTAGAAAATACTTAGACTCCTTGATGTTCACCACGTTTTAATCCTCCTCTCCTTTAAGCTTATTTTCGATATCTTCTTTGAAGCTTTCTTCTTTTCCAACTACTTGTCCTTCGAGTTTTCTTAGAGGAGCTGGGAGTTTTCATGATATGTGATGGCATTTAATACCTCAATATGCTACAAATTTCATTTTCCCTAAGAGCCAAGGGGTTGGTCTCCATTTTCATCTAGGCAGTGACGTTCATCGTGCTTTTCTTTTCCTAGTTGAAATAGGACTTTCCTTTGGTTATGGAGGTTCACTTCTCTGAGCTTTTCTTCGTGGTCCTCTAAGTTTCTTGTAGGTATAACAACCTTTTTCTCTTGAGTATCAATAGAGAAGTTAGGATACTCACCCTTTAAGCTAGATATCGAACGGAGAAAACATATAGGCATCTCCGGGACCATTTAAACAACGCCTAGAGCCTCCATCTCAACCGACAGCCTGGCAGACTGCAAAATCATTGCACTTCTTTCTCACAATGGATGGAACATTTTTGAAAACAATTTCATGTTGACCCCCATTAGCTTCTTTTACTAGTTAGGCTTCTCTTTGACCATAAATTCTTTTTTCCTTGTGCTCTTCTTTTTGATCTTCTTGCATACCCTTAGATGGACGTGGTGCTTGATGACCTTCCAGAACTTGTTGCTGAGAAAAAGAAACAATATTACCTTGGCCCTCATTAGACAAAGGAGTACGCCAAGAAGTGATTGATGCCGGTTTCCAATCAATATTTTCACCATCTTGTGGCGATTGAGCTAGTGGACTTGGAGTGCCCTGCTCTTGGGTTGCTTCTTGAGGTCGTGGCTGCCCTATAATGTTGCTTTCATGAGAATCCATGATGCATAAAGCTTCATCGTTCCCATTATTATCTTCTAGATACAAGAAATTTTCAGCATCTTCCTCTTCTTTTGTCCACTCAATGGGTTTCTTTGGGTCAGTGAGCTGCTGTTGTTGAGCTTCACGTTCTTCTTCTTCTTCATAATTAATGCTTGCTTGTTCATCCTTCCACTTGGTGTCTTTGTTAGGATCAAAGAATCCATGTTGCAAGGCTTCTACCTTCCATTCAAAACTACCTTCCATAGCATCATCGATGGCTAATACTATATTCATGATCATGGCGTCGTGGTTTTGAATTTACTCCTTCTGGTTCAACAGCTTGTTGTAAAGCTTATCAACACGCTGAATGTGGCAAGCGATGGCGGAGATTTTTGAATCGAAACCAGTCTCCATCTTCGAGAACTTAGGATCGAGTACTTCCATGCACTTCTGCTGCTCCGAGGCAAGTTGTTGCATAAGCTCCATGAGCTTGTCATTAGTGCACGAGGTCCCTGAAGTGAATGGTTCGTGATCCCACAGAGAGAGAAGTTGTATTACAAATCTAGAGGAACAAGTAAACTTAGAACTCAAATATGAAAAAGGGGTTTTGTTATTGTGTCACGGTAACAAGTAAATAAAGCAAATAAAACAAGATGTCAAGCAATAAAAAAAAGGCGTTGGGCATTCAAGGGATCTTGGGGGTTCTATGATCAATTCATTCAAGATAAATTTATGTAAATGCATGTCTACTCCTAATTCTCGAACTATGAAACACGAAAGATCGATTAACCCATAATTCATGGAGAAAACCGGCTGAGATAAATATATCTTGGTACTCAACTCTTGCAGGCAACAAAAAATATATCAAAGCATTAATATCAAGTTCAATCATTGTCCATAAAATTCCATACCTAAGTGGCATGTGCTTGTTATGACGCGGTACTCATCCAAACTAGATTCTAGCAAACTAAGCAAGCGAATAGCAAAACCTAGATGCCTGAAATCATTGGCTAGTGCAATATGAGAAAGCTCAGAACAAAAGACAGTGCAAACGATGATGCATAAACAATAAACTCGCCACTTAAACTACCTAGATCATCTCCCCTCTTTGATTAACCCTTTAAAACCAACAAGTAAACTACTCAATCATGCTTAAAGGAATCATCAAAGTGAGGTTAAAGTAATTCATAAATTGCATAAAATATAGAAAAAAAGGTTTAGAGATTACAAAGTAATAAGAGATTGAAAAAGAAAAGAGTTGGTGAACAAGAGGGGCTCGATGCGGCTCCTCTGGTCATCTCTAGGGTTCCTGGAGGTGTTCTGGAGTTTCGGTGCAGTTGTTAAGAAGTCACACGAAACACTAATGCTAAGGGTTAAGTATTTATAGATCTTAAGGTCCAAGAAGTCAGTTTTAGGGTTTTGGAGGCTAACCTCGTCGTTTTGATAAGTGTGGAGGCTAGGATTCTGACCTCGGTCACGGGACTTCTGACTGAGGTTGATAAGGGCTTGGTCCTGGTCACGGGCCCTATGGCCCGAGTCAGCAAGAGGCACGACCTCGGTCAGACTCCTTGTGACCGAGGTTGACAGGGCGTCACTCTTCCGGTTGTATCTTCCAAAAAGTTGAATGGATTGCTTTGGTTCTTATCCGAAGTGAAGCTTGACCCTTCTATCTTTCCATGGATATAAAGATCTCTGAATTTGGTCCATGGAAAGATCTTCAACGAATGTCAAACTTCTGATGCTCTGAAACTGCCTTAAAATGGGTTTTGCTCATTTTTGGTCATTTTTCCCTTAAAACCTGTAAAACCTCTTTGACACTAGAAATATTCGATAATAGCTTATTTAGCATTGACACACACTAAACTCTTTATAAAATCATATAAAAAGGATAGTAAAAATTGGTAAAAAAATGATATTGTCAGACACTTCTCAGAGTCTACAAACATGGAAGAAATTCCAAAAATGATAGAAAGAAGCTTCATGTCTCAAAGAGCCACCTAGTTATTTCGACTTATCCGTCATCTCATTCAAATCTCCAACTACAACTCATGCCTTTGATCTATGCACTCAAATATCTGTCTGCTTATCGTGCACACCACTTGTCTACGATGAATTGGAGGGTCTTCATAGAAAACGATAGAAAGAACTGTAAAGATTCCAACTTAATTCTCACATCAATAATTCTAGAATTAAAGTATAGCACATCAACTTCATAGAACGCTTTCTAGAATATGGCCAACTGTCCACTCAGACCTTCTGGATTGACCACATGAGCTTTATCGTAGCTCATCAATCTCTGCACATTTAACACGTGACTAAAGAACTTTTAGTCTCCAGGAGGAACATGAAATCCATAAAATATTCACGACACATTTTCTTCAAAATTTGAATTGTCAGGGTGCTCTTCAACACATGATAATTCTAACTCATTATACTTATACTTGGGACGATGGTTCCTTATGCGGAACCACCTCTTTATCACATCGCTTCTGAACCTTTGATGAGAAATTAGCCTCGTCAATATCTTTCCTTTTAGCAATACTAGCCTCACATGTTTCCTCCAAACCCACAATATATGAAACATCTTGACCAGCTAACGATTTCTTCATGCTTTGAGTTTTTCTTCCCAAATGCTTTGGCTTACCGTGAGACGTTCCTTTCTTGATGTTAGTACTAGACGAACATGCAAAAAAACAAACTGGGACTCCTTCCTACAAAACCAAATTTTGTAGACGAGTGAAAAGATCCCTCTATAAAACCCTGACTTCCATATTTCTTCTGACAAACAACAGTATGATCTCTGATCGCTACTTTTACAAGCTTCTCGCCAGTTAGGTTTTGCTAATTCTGTTCCAAAAATTCAAGAACCATACCCTTATCTTTATCTAAGCTCAGTAGTATCCAAGCTCAGTAGTAAAGACTAGTTCAGGCTCTAAGCGTAACATACATGATAACATTGTAGTTTTACCTATTTTAGACATGGTTTTTATATGTTTTTAATAATGATTTCAAGAGAAACTAATGTTTTTTTAAGGATTTTCGTATATATATAAAGTTAAGAGTGTTTATAGGTTATTGGACAAAAAGAAGCGAAAATCAGCGAAATGAACTCTAGGACAGTTTCTGAACTCCAGATTCAAGGCTACGTTAGATGACCTTCCAGTAAGCCAAATTCAACGTTCTATATATCATTGAAAGCTAGAAGAGTCATCTTGCTCCTCCAATTGAAATCACTCCAATCCATCAGGCCAATCAGAAGTTATGATGAATCAAAGACATGTCCCTGCCAGCGCGGATGGAGAAGATCCCTAAAACCCTCCTTAAAAATACTCGTTTATATTCATGCTTTCCATATCATCTTTTGCTATGGTTTATTTGATTATGTCGGAGTAGTCTCTTAGTTGGGTTTTTTGGGGGATTCATGGTCTAATATGTTAGGTTGTTCGATTCGTTTTTCTTAATATCTTATGACTAGGATTCTTCTATCTAGATTTTTCCTTAAAGCTTATTTTTTGATTGCTCACTTGCAACTGATCCAAGGAGAGGGTCCTGACGACAGTCGCAGCACCTTCTCTAGAATTAGCTAGATAGAGCAGTTAGTGCTACGACCAACCAACCAAGCCGAGACGTAGAGATGTTGTGAATTAAGACCACTTGAAAATAATGCATGAAAGGTCTCTATCATCACCTGTCCACTAGTTAAGTCACGGAGGAGACTAGACATAGTTAGCTTGTCTGCCAGAAGCACTCCTGTTTTAGAAGGAACACCCTTTGTGTTACGAGTTCTAGAATCCTACAAACAAAAAATCCATGATAACCACTTAAACTTTAGAGAATTATGATCCCTGGATAGTCTCCATCGCCCAAGGCTTTTAGTTATTTAATTTACATCGCTTTTTTATATTGCTTAGTTTAGTTAGAAAACCCCAAAACAATCCCTTTAATATTCGTCCTACTCTCATAGAATCCATACTTGTGACTTCACTCTCTCTGTGGGATTGATCCTTAAGTACTACACATGATTGGGTTGTGCAGTTGCAGCCTTTCCATTGTGTCTAACTGAGGTAAAATCTGACACTACATCAATACACTTCCCTTATGCGTTCCCTTCCAAGTCCAAAAAATGTTTACGTATCTTTTGGACCCTCGCTTTATGCTCTGATTAATCATGAACAGGGATATATTGCCTTGTTTTGTCGAGGATATCCTTAGGGATAATTTTGGACATCATATTGCTAGATCTATCCCCCACATCCGCATATGTTAGGACTCCAAACAAAAGATCATCTTCACTAATTCTCAAAAGTTTCATCCCTGGTGGCAAAGCTAAAGCCTTACTTGCTTCCGTATCAAAATACTTCCAGTTCAGAGGGTTGAGAGGGAATCTCTGCTTATCATGAGTCAATCTTTGGCATCGATAACATCTCTTTCACACTCTTTCGCACTTTTTCACACTCAATGCCAATCTGAACTGTGTCCTCATTCTTAACTTACAGAACCTTAGTGTTACGGAGTGGCCTCAAAACATCAAACAGAATTCTCACTCTCACCTTGCTTTGAGACTTTGATGGATCAAATGCCACATTAGTAACTTGACCAATTTCCTCTGTTATCCCCTCGATAGCATCCTTCGTATAATGATTAACATGTATGTTTCAACCACATCCATATTGGTAAAATCTTAAGGTAATCATTTGTTGATTGATCAACCCACTTCTCCCAAAACAATGCTCTAATCATATACGTCAGCCTCCAAAACTGATTGAAGATCATACTCATAATTAAACATGAAATGGAATTTCTCATTAGACAGAGCACACCCTCGAACCAGATCGTAACAACGCCAAAGTTTAGGCATATCATGTACCACGCTTGACATCTTTTGGTTTTTGGGATTTCAAAATCTCCCCATGAGATTACATACAAGCATTCCTTTCATATGAACTGTATTTCGGATGACTCGTTAACACTAGCGGTTTATTCTCCTCGATGGACATCTCTTTAAGAGCTTTGTCAAGCGCAAACTTTATTGCTGATCAGATGTTCGCAGTACACATAACAAATACACTCACTATCGCAAAAATAGAGATAAAAAAGGTCAAAATTGAAAAGATAGTAGGCGGGACTCTCTTCAATCCAGTTCTTTTAGAACTTGATAACTTGAAGATTCACTCAAAAATAAGATAAAAAAAATTTAAAGATTTAGCAAGATTCGGCGTAAACAAGAAAATTATCAATAATCTAAGCTTTAATCATTTAAATTGGAACCTCTAAATAAAAATAGGTACCTAAATTTTCATTAAAATAAAACATTTTTTTTGCTTATATTCTCTTATGCCACTTTTTGTAAAGGATTATTATAAATTGTTACTACATTACTTTTACAACATTATTTAACTTTTCTGTTAAAAACCAATAGAGTAAACATTATTCAATTTTACTGTTAAGTTTTTTATATATATAAAAAAAAAACTACTGTAAGAAAAAGATTCTTCACATTCACTAAACATTTGAATTGCTATCAACCAATTGTAAACCGGAATTGAATTGGGTTGACTAAGAGGCCCATTTGTAAAACTTAACAGGCCGACGTTGTAGCCCATATTGTGCATTCTAGTCATATGCAAGATTGAGGCAACTTCACGGAACTTGAAACAACGAACCAACCTTCGCTCTGAGAAGATCCAAGCGAAGATTAAAAAAAAAAAAAAAACTCAAAATCAATGGAGTATCTAGGAATTGACATGAGCTGTGCAATCGGATCTCTCCGGAACGGTGAGTTCCCGGAAAAAGATTGTCTTCTTCCATTAATTTCCAAACTTCTCGGTTACTGTCTCGTCGCTGCTTCAATCACCGTCAAGCTACCTCAGGTATCATCATCAAATCAACTTCATTTACTTGAAATTTATAAACCCTAATTCCTAATTTTGACTAGGTTTCATTTGTGCTTATTGATTTATATTGTTAGATAATGAAAATTGTTCAACATAAAAGCGTACGAGGACTAAGTGTTGTCGCATTTGAGCTCGAAGTTGTTGGTTATACAATTTCTCTTGCTTATTGTTTACATAAAGGTCTTCCCTTTTCGGCTTTTGGAGAAATGGCTTTTCTTTTGATCCAAGGTGAGTCGTTTAGATTGAATTTATAGCTATTTAATAACAAATGACACTAATATGATGCGATATATATCTTCATTGTTATGATTTCTAACAACATTTTATCTC
Organism: Cardamine occulta; assembly: GCA_028015245.1. Taxonomy (NCBI): domain Eukaryota; kingdom Viridiplantae; phylum Streptophyta; class Magnoliopsida; order Brassicales; family Brassicaceae; genus Cardamine; species Cardamine occulta. The sequence goes on from CM051393.1 coordinate 7,508,905, forward strand.
TCATTTTTACTTTTGACAGCTTTAATCTTGGTTGCTTGTATCTATTATTTTTCTCAACCAGTACCTTTAACAACTTGGGCCAGGGCACTTCTGTATCCTTTTTAAGTTTATAAGGAATTTTCTTAGCTTTGATTTTGAGAATCTCTGTTTTGGTTTGCTTAATGTTAAGCTGATTTAGATATTGTGCTATGGCACCAACTGTGCTTGCTGGGAATATTAATCCTACGCTTTTCGATGCTCTCTATGTAAGGACTAACTGCTTATTCTATTCACTTAAGGCTCTCGTATGGATACATTTTGATAGTATATTTGTGTTTGTAGGCTTCACAGCATGCGATATTTCTCTTTGCAAGACTCCCTCAGATATGGAAGAACTTCAGAGTGAGTCTTTACTAGATTTGTCATTTGCTGTATTTTGTGATTGATGAATCTTCTTGTTGAACTTGGTGTTTGTGAATGTGAATGGTGTTTTGATCTTCATTCTCGTATCCAATGCTTACATTGATCGTTTGGGCGTGGCTTTATGCTCATTTCATCAATTTATTATAGTGCTCATAGTTTAGTTTACCTCACAATCCTTTGCTGGATGATTCCCTTCTTCTCCAAACCAAGAATGAGTTTTTTGTTTGAGTCTTGAATTGCGAAGTGTAATGATGCATTTACACATTATAGTTCAAACTTTCGGGTACATATATGCTCGTTTTAACCAGAACATATCTCTATAAATTCTGTAAAAGTATACTTTTGGAACTACATATGCAAAAGATTTTGTAAGTCTACCGGGCACCGCTTATGATTCACATTACTCGTTCTCTCTTTACAGAACAAAAGCACTGGAGAACTTAGTTTCTTAACTTTTTTCATGAACTTCGCTGGTTCCATAGGTAAAGAGGCCTCTTTTGTTGGATATCTCTTCTATTCTCCATTGATAATTTATAATAATCTCTCGTCTCATAATTTTTCTGTTTCCCTTGCAGTGAGAGTTTTCACTAGCCTCCAAGAAAATGCTCCGCTGAGCAGTATCCTTCTCAGCTAATATTTGCTTAATCATACAAACACAATTTTCTGTTTACGGTTTTATATGCTCTATAGAAAGTTTTACTTTTCCTTAACTTTTCAATAGTTCTTACGGGTTTTGCTCTTGGAGTTGTCACCAACGGAGCTATCCTAACTCAGATTCTCTTGTATTCGAAGCCTGCTGCAGCAAAGGAGAAGAAAGCCATTTGAAAGATCGAACGATGTCTTAAATCAAACACTGGTGATGAGGCTCCAAAAAGAGATTAGTCAATGTTGCAATTATGATCTTCTTTAAATCAAATAGTGGTGGTATGGGTTTGACTTGATTCTGATATAGTAAAGTGGCTGTGTTGAGGTCTGATTGATTCTTTCTTGTGTTTCTTAATTTGACATCGAGGACAACGACCCAATCTGATGAAACTTTGGGTTTGGTCTAAAGACTAAGCCATATGTTTATGTTTCAACCCATTTGCTTCAGATTAAAGAACTTGACCATTTAAAAAAATTTGTAAATCAACAAGACAACAACAAAGAGCTGCACAAAACAAAACCACACTCTTCAAGATAGACTAAGAAAGGGTAAAACTCAGATTTGATACTCTCCATTGACTGGTTTCAACATCCTTAATAGTCTCTAATCATTCTGGGAGCTGCTACGACTTCCCAACCTTCTCAACGCGTAAGCAACAAAGTTTTGCCGGCTCGAAAACCCCAATCTTGACTTAACCGAGGCTGACCGGCTGGTACTACCAGATGCAATGCCTAGAGTTGGTATTTGGAGGGTGGATGGAGGTGCCTCAATGGCATTCTCTTGTGCTCTACCTTCACTGGCACTAGCCTCGGCAATTGGTGTATCTGGAGTATCTAAATTGACAAGAAGTAAACCCCTTCTCGTTCTTAACCGATCAGCTCCTTCAGTGGTCACTCCTCTACACTTCTTAACCTTCACTTTCACCAGATTCGGACATCCGGTCTCAAGAGCTTCCATCCCATCATCAGTTATGGGACAGTTCTTAATGCAAAGCTTCTTCAATGCCATACATTTCTCAGCAATACAACATAGCTCAGTGTCACCAACAGTGTCACTTCCACACAACGCCAAACGCTCTAACTTAAGACAATTCGAGGCAAGTAGTTCCAAACTTAACTTTGTAGGACTCACACCAATCAAAACCAACTCCTGCAAATTCCAACACGATTTAGCAACTACAATAAGCCCGTCATCGCCAATTCGATTCGTCTTCCATCCATCAATATGAAGCTTTCTTAAAAGCTTACAACGTTCAGCAACCAAAGCCAAACCAATATTTGTACAAGCAGGAGTTTTAACAAGATGCAGAATCTCAACACCCGAACAATTCGATAACGCGGTTAAACCCAAATCACTCATCTGAATCCTCTCTAAATGTATCTCAACAATGCCATCTACCTTATCACCAACCGCCTCAAAAACCCCATCCCAATTCCCTGAACACCTAAAAATCTTCAAAGACTTAAGACCTTTAGCTCCACTTATCAATGGAGCAAAACACTGACCATTATGCAACTCCTTTAAACAAATCATCTTCAACGAACCCGCAGCTAAACCCGGGCCAATAACCTCAGCCGAACCATCGTTAATTCCGCGCAATCGTTTAACCGTTAATTCCTCAAGAACCAAACAATTATTCAACAAAGCATTCATACCTTTAACACCAAATGAACAAGAACCAAAGTTTACTTTCTTCAACCTCTTACAATTCTCAGATAAAACCATCATTCCTACATCAGAGATTTCGCGGCAAGCGCGTAGCTTTAACCGCGTTAGGTTCCTACATCTTAAAGATATCATTATAACCCCATGGTCACTGATACTTAGTGATCTACGATCACTTTTAAGAGTTAGCTTTGTAACAGAATCGAATCGAGTAAAAAGTGAAGGAATCATTGAGATGAGATCTGATTGTGCTTTGAGTGAGAGACGATGACGACATAGTCCTTCGATCCTTAACCATCGATGGCAGACGAGTGAGCAACGTTTCCGGTCTGAGCTGTTGAGTGATTGGAAAATCAACGATAAACATTCGTCTGGTAAGTTAGTTGTGTAATCGTATGGCTCAACGGCGAAGTCTGGTAGTGACGATGACGGAGTAGCGAAGGTGAGTTTAGATCGGCGGAATGTGGAAGACTTTGAAGCTGATTGGCCCATTGAGGCTTAAGATTCGATTTGCTGCGTTATCTTCCTTATCTTGAGTATCGCCGCACTCGGTTTACAATGTTCCCGCTTACTACCTCCTATTTTGGATAATTGTCTTATGGTCTACAACTTTTTATTTTGAAAGATTCAATAATTTTTGGGGATGTTATAAGATTCAGTCAGATCTTATGGGCTACGACTTGTCTTCTTTAGCAAAAGAATCACCGGTCTTTAGTGCTGACCGACAAAATTATCTCCACATGATCGAAACACCGGAATGGCCCATCTTCTTCTCTCTTGGCTTATAAATCTTTTCTCATCTTTCTAGTATTATTCATATTCCACAAATATCTAATTCGAAGACCGATCACTTGATTTTTCTATTTTATTGGTTGTTTTACTTTGGTCTAACTTACTATATCATCTCAATAGCCGTTTGATGGAGAAAAAAAAAAAAAAAAAAAATTAGTCAACCATATTGAATGTAGTATTTTAATGGACTTGAATGTATTTTAAATTCAAAATACTCCCTCCGTTCCTGAAAGATAAATGTTTTAGGTTTTTTTTTTGTTTCAGAAAGATGAAAGTTTTGTGTTTCCAATGTAAAAATTTTGGTTGTTTACCAATTTTACCCTTACTAATTAAGTAAAATAAAATATACTTATTTTTAACAACTTAAAAAAATAATTATTGTTTTAGCTGTACTTAAAGTTTTTCTCTTCATTTTAATAACAATGATGTTTCCAAGTCAAAGTTAATTTGTCCATTTTTAAATGTCGTTATCTATAAATATGAATATAATAGCATTATTAATTAATCAAGATAGAAATATTATCTCTTCTTCTTCGTAATTCATGGAGTATGATAATCTCAATTTTTTTTTCACGTATATGATAATCTCAATTATGTTGTCTGTAATGTGTTATGTTATGCTTTTATGCTTTCCATAAAATTGAAAAGAGACAGAAACAAAAGATAAAATTAATTGAATAAAATTATTGCAGTAGAGTACTAAGAAAAGAAAACACCAAGAAAAACTTCAAATAACTCTGATTATAACGAGAACTTATTAAGAAGTTAAGAAGCTAAAGAATTCATCACATCTTGCACCAAAGCAGGATCAAGAGCAATTTGCAGAGGTAAACGACCTTCTCTTTCCAATGTGCTTTTTTTCAAATGTGGGATTTTATATTTATTTGAGCCTCCCACTTTCATAATCTCTTGCATGCAAGATTGTATCAGCAGTATTAGCAGGAAACAACAACAAACAATTTAGGAGAACAAAGAGAATTGATGAAATTTAGTACGTAACTTACTTAAAACAAGAGAATTGATGAAATTTGAAATAACAACAATACAATGAGGATATGTTTGGTATTTTAAATTTGGTCTTAAAATGTGTGAAAAACCTAAAACATTTATCTTTGAGGAACGGAGGGAGTAAAATACAGTGTTATTCAATCATGTATTTGTTGAAATACACTGTTATTGGATTAAACATTTGTTTGTGTATTTTAAAGTACATTAAAAACAAGTGTTATTCAACATTGATTTGATTTAGTTGCATTTGGATTAGAATAGAGTTTAATGCACTTTCTTACCTAAAACATGAGTAAACAAAATACCACCTTTTTACCATGTATTTCATAATACCTCTCAAATTGAAATACATTAAAAGCATTCTAAAACCTTATAGTTTGCTTAGGGTTTTTTTTTTTGTTGGTCAAACCTGTTTCAATGAAGTTTCCTCTCTATGAATAGAGAAAATATTTACAAAATATTTACAGAACCTAATAACAAACAATTGTGGCGAAACAAAAAGCAACGACAAGAAAGCAATGAAAAACAGCAAGGATGCATACATAACACTTCAGCTCGACACTGATAGGACTGAAAGGTGAGACGAAGCCGGACTGAAAGGTGAGACGAAGCCTTAGGAATTCGAGAATACATTCAGTGGTCTACATCATGAGATTGAAACAGTATCAAGTGCACTATTAACAATCACATATACGACCACAAAATCTAAGGCGATTAAAAACTCAATTTTGTTGAAGTTTTACTTAAACCAGAAACCGAGTTAATTGTTGTCTTCAAAAGAATGCCCCTGCGACAAAGACTTAACACAAGGGAGAGACCTAAGAGGGAATCATATTCCATAGAAGAGGAAACTGGAAAATAAAGGTCCACCAAGACCCGATTGATGGAATAAATGGAAGTAACAAACATGGAAAACTCCCGCAGCCACAATAGGAGAAACAATGATCTGAAAACTCCAAAAAAAGACATGCATACTGCAATAAACGACATGCATATTACAGTTTTGGTGTGCCCAAAGCAAAGCCGGTCCTGAGATAGCCATACAAAAAAAATATTTTATATATTTAAAAAAAATATAAATTTTTGATATGAAATTCTTTTAAAAAAAAATTAACAAATTGGAAAATATGTTTTATTTTTCTTTGGTATATAAATTATATACTATTTTATTTTACATTCATATAATATATATATATATATACGTATTATCTTATTGTCTCATTTTTAATGATCTTTAATAACATATTTTATATTTTATTACAAAAAAATTTTAAACTGTAAAATAATGAAGCTCCTAATTTGGACCACAAAATGGAGGCCCATGCAAATGTTTCAAGCCAATGTCCTCAGGAACTGCTTTGGCCCAAGGCGAGATACTGATTACTAGAGGTACCATTAGGGGTGGACACGAATCGGATATCCGGAAATTTTAAAAGATCCGGATCCGGATCCGCCTTTTTATTATCCGAATCCGGATCTATTCATCAATGGATGATAATCTTCATTATCCGGATCCGATCCGAAATATAATTATTGGTTACATATGTAATTAAAAAAAATAATAATAATTCAATAACAAAAACATTTAGAAATACTTAATTTACCAGTATTAAAAATACCATGAAATGATCAAACAAAAATATCATAGAAAAAAAAATTAAATAAGTCTTTAAAATTGATGTTAAAACATCATAGCAAATGAAAAAACAAGTTTTCGTCCACTTTTTTACTTTTCTTGTTCCTGAAAAAAAAAGTATAATTTTTTTAATAAATTGAAAATAAACATCTAATACACAATAACACAAAATCCCTAAAAATATATATATAGGTCATTTAGGGAAACTATACAAACAGTTATCTAATGTTGTAAGGCGGATCGGATCGGATATCCGTGTAAGAACAAACTTATTATCCGGATCCGGATCTGTCTGTGCCGGATATCTGAATTTTCGGGACGGATCGGAGCGGATATCAGATCGGATCTCGGATCCCAGATATTTTGCCCACCGCCAGGTACCATACGGAAATATCAAAAACCTCAATGCAGCATCCGTAATAAATCTTGTAAAACTCGAGAATAAAACCTCAACTGGCAAGAGAGGTAAGGAGAAGGAAGTGGTGTTGGGGAACGAGCCACTCACATTGAAAGATGAAGCCCGACCATTACAATTTTGTAAGGTATCAGCCTTAGATGACCTTTGTCCAATCTTCCACATAGGAATGGAAAACACCATCAAAGCACTTGTTAACTCGTGAAGACAGAACATGATCTGCATATTGCAGTAAGGAACCGCATCAAGGCGGTAAAAAACCACAAGACGACACAAGACGGAATCCAACACTAACTTAATCCATCATAAGCACAATAACTAAGTCTAAACTCCAAATACCCAGGGCCACATGCTCAACCAAATTTTGATGCCATTCCACAAAGGAGAAACGAAAGGCAAGACACACGAGCAAACCTGAGGGAGTGGTAGAGGCGGAGGTGATGTTGATCTGGCGGTGGTCGGAGATGGACAAGCTTCACGGACAGCAAGCCATACAAATCACAAAGAACCAAAAGGCAACAACGACCCAGCGGTAAGGAGTCATCTTCTAGGGCTGAGAGGAAGACTTACCGGCGGAGAAAAGCAGATGGGACAAGCTACCCGATCTGAAAGAACAAGCGAAAGGCGGATCCAAAAGCGGGAAGAAACAGAAGAAAACGTAGTTTGGCGACTCTGGTGGCTTCGGTGAAAGATCTCCGGTGATGGTGACGAAGGCAGTCATGGCGAAAAGACGAACCTTGGAAAGATCCGACTCCAAGAAACGGCAGAGCACTAAACAAGGTGACAAAAGCAATGGGAGGGAGAAATGAACGATTTTGATTTGACTTTCGTCGGCCTTTTCTCTCGGGCTGAGACCGGAGAAAGGCACCACACAACCAAGCAGAAGCGAGGGTTCAGGGGGATGGAGCCAATCTGGAGGAGAACGACCGGAAAAGGCGAAGGCACAGATCGGAGAGAGTGAGCAACGACTGCGTTGGGAACTGTGTCTGGGAGAGAATTATGGCTGCGCACATTATATTTAGGTTCGCGTTCCTATTAAATAGTATTCATAGTTCGCATAGCTAAGAAATATTTTTTCTATGGCCTTATGAATGGAAAGTGATATGCCTTGTCAAATTAAGAGCATGCTGATGTCTTTTCTAAAACCATTAGCTTGAAAACATTGTAGATGGTCACTTAGAACTCCAAACAAACAAGAATAGTGTGAGATATATAGCTAGAGGTTGTTGTAAGGTAAGCTAAAGTGTTGTGTCAATCGAGTGTTAAAGTGCGATCTCAGGAGGTTTCCACGGCCAAAGAGTCAAAATAAAAAATAAACAAGCAAATAAATAGATGATCTCAAATCTCATTCCGTTCGCCACCGAAAACACAGTGCTAAATGATATCCCAACTCTGCTTTCGTTTTCTGCTGGAAATTCTTATGCTTATCGCCAACTATATGAAGAAGTAATAGTGTAGCACTCATTGAAAATGGTGGAGAATTGTAGCATCCCTGACCTTTTCTATGCGGGAAGCAGAGGGGGAAAATGGTCGATTTTGACCTAAACAATTTTTAAAGTGCCATTTTATATCTGCACAATCACATGGTGTTTATAAATATCCAAATTCCAAAAAAATTCAAATTTCCGACCCAATCTTCATATATCGTGTCTATTTCAAAATCATCATTAACAAATATTAGTCAATCGTTACGGTTGCTGACTCAGCTAACACGAGATTGATGATATGACATAAAACGACAGAGAAAAATGTCCCTTTTGACTTGTACATTGTAAAGTGTCGTTTCTAATCTGTACAATCAGATAGTGGTAATATATGCTCAAACACTTCAAAAATTCAAATTTCATACCTAAACTATTACGGTTACTGACTCAGCTAATCCGTGTCTGAAAACAAATAAATACAATCCTAGTTTAAGCCCACTAATATGAGACTAAAACTTGAAAGTACAAAAGTCACCTGAGTCTTCTATGTACAAAAGGTGATCATCTTCATCACCATCAGAATTCACATATAAGAACCAGCAAAGCAAATCACTTTGAAGCTTCTAACACATCAGCCAGAACACCATCTTCTAGGGAAACGCGTTTCAGATCAATAATAAATTGATCTTGAAGAAACCCGAAAGCAAAAGTCCCGTTTTCGTACAGCCAGACACGCCCTTCCCCTCTGCTACCATTGCCAGCTTCTCCGGGCAACACCAGATCGTAACTAGAGTTCATATACAACATTCCAGATACAACATTTTCATGAACTTCAGCGAGAGGACTGATATTGATTCTACTATTCAATATCAGCTCTTCTTCAGCAGAAAAGGGAGATGAGACGAAAGCGTGACTAGGCGTCCAAAACACAGGAGAAGTTTGCCGTGAGAGTGATAAGTCCTCAACTTTTCTACATATAATGCCTCCGACTTCATCGTACTTAATCAAATATAACTCCATGTTCCTTCCATCACAGTAACCCTGCCACCAAGTTCAAGGATCACTTAACAAATGAGATAATGAAATCGTAATTCCAGCTGAGATAAACTTAAACAACACAACCAACCATCATCATGAAAAGAAAAGATCAGTGCACCAAATAAAGATTGTTCTTTTCAATCATCATAAGCAAAATTGTGCATTCCCTTTACTTTAAAGACGAAGGCTTTCTCAAGAATCACTTAAAAAATGAGCTGACGAAATCGTAGTTCCAACAAAGATAAACTTAAACGACGACAACTTGTAAAACCAAATTGTGCATTCCCATTACTTTAAAGGCCAAAGCTTTTCACAATCTCAAACATGATCAAGGCCAATACTAAAACTGAAATCAACTTAAAGAAGTATAATTTAACCTTCCACAAGCCTTGTAATGGTTTAGTCGTCGTAGGAGAACAATCAGAAACTTTGATAAAATGTTCAGGTTCCCACTTAACCCTAGCTTGTCTCTCCTTCTCCTTCTTCCTCTGTCTTCTTCTATCACCACCAGGACTAGTCTTATTAGCCAATTGTGTATACATTTCCGAAACAATCAAACTCGGCGATGCAACTTCATCACATTCATCATCTACAGAGCTAAACCCCTTAGAAACAACTCGATTCTCCTCTACTATAATATGACCATTCCCCATGAAATTCACATCAACCGGAACAAGATTACAACTTTTACCATCAAGATCCAGAAAATTCTCAATTCTTCCTTCAGATGAAATCCCCATTAATAAAAACTGTGTTTTCTTTACCTGATATGTATCATCATTAATGGACAAAACTCTAGATCCCAATACAAAAGATGAACACCATTCGAAGAAAATCAACGGTGGAGATGAATCGATAGGATTAGCTCGACCACAAAGTCGCCAAAACCCAATTAGATTCTCTAATCCTTTCAGAGTTTTGTAAAGGAGTTTATATGTGATTTGACCATTTCCCCAATTCTTGATCTGTGTTTTCTTACCCCATCTTTGATTGCATAAAGCGTGCCAGATTTTGCTGTCTTCTTGACAAAGTGAGGCGAAGCGTTTTGATGTGCAGGCGAAGCTTGAGATCTCTGGTGGTGAAAGGAAGGATAAGACTCGGAGTTGGAGATCTTCGGGGATGTCGTTGAAGGGAAGTGCCATTTTTGTCGGTAAAATTAATAAAAGTTTGGGAAGATGATAATAGAGTTGAGGTTTGAGGATGAAAAATATGAATTTTGAGAGAAAAAGGTTTATCGGAGTTGTGGAATTTTCTCAGAAAGATTCTCGGAGAACAGAATATGCGGGAGGCTGGGAGCTAATGAGATTCATGGTGTGAAACTGGTAGGTTCGGTCCGATTTTGACGTTTTAAATGTTGGATCTAACCAGTTTGTGAAATTCACGGTTTTTTTTCTGAGTTTTTAGTAATAAAACTCCGATATGAATAGTAAGAAAAAATCATATGAAAAATTCCTTCGATTTTAAATCCGTTAATGTAAAAACATTTTTGTCTATATTCCCATTAAAATTTAAAATATGTTAAAATATATAAAGATAATTATCCATCAAAATATTTTATTATATTATATTTTACCGACTAAGTTTTTACCGCTTCACGTTACTATATATATGTGTAAGAGGGATGTAACTTCGAAGTTACATGTAATAGAGACAAAGTCAAAGTTGGTATAAGAATCAGATTTTTTTAAACATCACTTCGCGTTTCTTTCATCTCACCTTATATATAATATATATATATATATCTCCCTCTATTATATATGATATATATATTATTAGTAGTAGTTTTATAACACGTTATCAACATAATCCGCTCTAATACCGAAAATGTGAGATTTAATTTATGTTTTTAATTTATTTTCTGTTAACGAAAATATACGCTCTGCCTTCTCCGTTTATATGTTATTTCAGGATGATAGGCGTTACCTTCTCCGAACCGATCGTTATTGGAGGCTATGCCTTTTGACGATTATGATCATATGGTAGACTATGTCACCTCAGATCATATGGTAGGCTCTGCTACTCAAACGGTTTATAATCATATGGTAGACTATGTCACCTCAGATCAAAGCCTTATCTATAACTAAATGTCCAGAAGACATAATGATTTGTCCAGAAGACAAGTCATACGCTTTAAATTATTGTTCTTTTAATTTTTATTTATTATCGTAAATTATTTGTTATTTTTATTTATGTTTTTTATTATGCTTACAAATTTTAAAATTTTATCATGCCATTTAAATTTGATTTTTAAATTGAATTTTAATTAAATTTATGCTTAATAAATTGTTATACAGTTATCATGTCAAATTTAGCAAAATTCGAGATTGCTGCCCTTGATATATCTGGAAATAATTATATGAGGTGGGCAGTTGCAGCAAGGATGCATTTAAAAGGAAGAGGGCTCCTTGATACCATCGATAAATCAAAGCCAACTCCAGAAGAGAAAAAGGCTAATGCTATGATATTTTTAACCCACCATATCCATGATGGTTTAAAAGATGAATATATGACAAAAGAAGATCTTGCAGATCTTTAGCAATCACTCAAAGATACGTTTGATCACCAGAAATACGTGATCTTACCAAAAGTTAAACATGAGTGGTTGAATCTCCGGTTTCAAGATTACAAAAGTGTTAGTGAATATAATTCTGCTTTGTTTGGAATTACTTGCAGGATAATTCTATATGAAGAGAAGATAAGTGATTATGATATGATCGAGAAAAATCTCCAAATTTTTCATCCTGGAAATGTAATCTTGCAGCAACAATACCGGACGAATAGATACCACAAGTATTCAGAGTTGATGTAAGTTCTATTGGTTGCTGAACAAAATAATAAACTTGTAATATTAAATCATCAAACTCGTCCTACTGGATCAGCTTCATTCCTAGAAACGAATGTTGCGTCAGCCAATTATAATTATGGACGAGGATGTGGTCGAAGTTATGATTATGGTCGTAGACGAGGAGGATATGGACGTGGACGTGGACAAGAAAAAAGGTTCCCTCGTAATGATTTCAATGCTGGGAGAAATAATAAAAGGTTCAAAGGGAACAAAGTTGGTCGTAGGACAAATAAGTAGCATGAAAATGCTTGCTACAGATGCGGCATGAAAGGACACTGGTCCTTTACCCGTCGTACGCCTAAACGTTTGGCCGATCTGTATCAAGAATCACTAAAGGCTAAAAAAAATCAAATGAAACCAATTTCATTCGTGGCGACTCCGGACCTTCTTTCGATGGCTTAAATGATGATACCTCTCTCAATATTGCTGATTTTGTAGTTGATCCTAAAGCCATCAACAAAAAAAAAAATGACTAAGATCTTCCTGAAGACTATGATATGGCATGATGTTTGTTAATCTTCTTGAAGAAGAAAATAAAATAAAACTCCTAATATTTTAGTTGTGTTTTTTTTTAATTTTATTTTGCTTGTTGTAAAATAGTTTTATTGTAATATAAACTTTTTATTTTTGTTATATTAATGCATCTTTTATGAATATTGTTAAATTCAAAAAATGTCAATCTTTGACATCGGAGATGGAGATAAATGTCTGGCAGACAGTGTTACAACGCACACAATAATTAAGGATAAAAAGTATTTCTCCTTCCTTAAAATAAAAGATTCCGCTCGAAGCGTAAATACTATATCTGGTAATGCAAAAATTATTATGGGCTCCGGAAGAGTCAGTTTTTCAATGCCAAGGGGAAAAAAATTTGAAATAGATGATGCATTATTTTCCCCTAAATCTTACAGAAATTTGTTAAGTTTTAGAGATATCCGCAGAAATGGATATCACATAGAAACTATGAATAAGAATGGCATTGAATATCTTTGCATTATATCCGTTATTTTGGAGAGAAAACGGATATTAGAAGAGCTAGTAGCTCTATCCTCCGGAATATATTTCACAAAAATAAATACGATTGAATCATATATTACAGTAAACCTAAAGTTTACAAGTACATTCAAAATCTTGCATGAACGTTTAGGGCATCCTGGTTCAGTCATGATGAGAAAAATTGTAAAAAATTCAAATGGCCATCCGTTGAAAAACCAGAAGATTTTTCAATCCAGAGATTTTTTATGTAATGCTTGTTCTCAAGAAAAACTAATAACTCGGCCGTAACTAGCTAAAATAGGGAATGAATCTCCAGTATTCTTAGATAGAATACATGGTGATATATGTGAGACTATTCACCCACAATGCGGGCCATTTCGATATTTTATGGTATTGATTGACGCATCCAGCAGATGGTCATATGTATATCTGTTGACTTCACGAAATACAGCTTTTGCAAGATTCATTGCCCAAATAATTAGGTTGAGAGCACAATTCTCTGATTATACAATTAAAAAGTGAGACTTGATAATGCTGTGAATTCACTTCACAAGTCTTCAATGACTATTGTATGTCATTAGGAATTGATGTTGAACATCTGGTCCCGCATGTTCATACACAAAATGGCTTGGCCGAGTCTTTGATTAAATGGTTACAACTTATTACTAGACCGTTAATATTGAGAACAAAGCTCTCAATTTCAGTATGGGGTCATGCAATTTTCCATGCTGCTGCACTAGTTCAAATACGGCCAAGTGCATATCATAAGTACTCCCCAAAACAATTAGTCTCTGGCTAGAGGGCAGATATATCCCATCTCTGAATTTTTGGGTGTGCGGTTTATGTCCCTATAGCTCCGCTACAAAGAACAAAAATGGGATCATAGAAGAGATTGGGAATATATATCGGGTATACATCACCAAGTATAATTCGATATCTTGAAACACGAACTGGTGATATGTTTACGGCATGTTTTGCCGATTGTCATTTTAATGGAGATGAATTCCCAGTGTTAGAGAACGGAATTAAGGAAGTTTCAAAAGATATTACATGGTGCACATCGTCATTGTTGTACCTTGATTTCCCTACGAAACAACGTGAACTAGAAGTTCAAAAAGTTATACATTTACAGAATATGGCAAATCAATTACCAGATACGTTCACTGATACAAAAAGGGTGACGAAATCATATATACCCGCTATGAATGTTCCATTAAGAATTAATGTTCCAGAAGAACAAACTGATGAAAAAATAGTAAATGAACCTAAAGTTCAATTAAAAAGGGGGAGACCAATGGGATCAAAGGATAAAAATCCCCGAAAGAAAAAGAAATTGGGAAAAATGAATGAGACTGGTTCAGAAGAATCAAATACAGTGAAAATCCTGAAGACAAAAATAAAAGTTCTGAAGACGAAACTGATTTAGCAAAACATGAGATTTCCATCAACTATGCCCATAATAGAAAAGTATGGGTTAGAAATGAGATAGAAGAAGATGATGGAATTTTCTCATTCTCTGTATCCAAGAAAATTGATTATGAAAGTGATGATCCAGATCCAAGGTCCATATTAGAATGCCAGAAAAGATCTGATTGGGAGAAATGGAAAATGGCCATGAAAATTGAGTCGAACTCCCTCAATAAAAGAAAGTTTTTTGGACTTATCATCACAACGTACAAACATGTAAAACCGGTCGGATATAAATGGGTTTTTGTTCGAAAAAGAAATGAGAAAAATGAGGTAACAAGATACAAAGCCCAACTTGTTGCTAAAATATTTTCTCAAAGACCGGGAATTGATTATGAAAAAACATATTCTCCGGTTATGGATGCAATTATTTTTAGATTTTTAATGAGCTTAGCGGCCACCAAAAATCTAGAAGTGCATCTAATGGATGTTGTGACTGCATATCTATATGGATCACTTGATAATGAGATATATATGGAAATCCCAGAAGGATTGAAAATGCCTGAAGCATTAAGCTCAAAAGTTAAAGAAATATGTTCAGTCAAATTACAGCGATCACTTTATGGATTAAAGCAATCCGGACGCATGTGGTATAATCGCTTAAGTGAATATTTGTTGAGTAAAGGATATACCAACAATGCGATATGCCCTTGTGTATTTATTAAAAAATCTTTATTTGGATTTGTGATCATCGTTGTATATGTGGATGACCTAAACATAATTGGAACTCAAAAAAAGATTGATGATGCCAGAACTCATATGAAAGAAGAGTTCGAAATCAAAGATCTTGGATAGACAAAAGTTTATCTTGGACTCCAGATCGAGCATCATCGAGATGGAATTTTTATACATCAATCAAATTATACGAAAAGGATCTTAAAACGCTTTTATATGGACAAAACGACCCCTTTGAGTACTCCAATGGTCAATAGGTTGACTAATGTTGATAAAGATCCATTTCGATCTTGTGAGGATAACGAAGAAGTATTAGGTCTTGAAGTACCGGAATGCGTCATTTACGAGATTTATGAAGGAGGAACTACATCCAACATTTCAGGGGGAGATTACGTTACTGTACTCCTTTTTCCTTGTCATGATTTTTTATCCCATTGGATTTTTCCATGATAAGGTTTTTAATGAGGCAATACGTAATACGGGATAGATAATTAAGGGAGAGTGTTAAAATATATAAAGATAATTATCCATCAAAATATTTTATTATATTATATTTTATCGACTAAGTTTTACCGCCTCACGTTACTATATATATATGTAAGAGGGTGTAACTTTGAAGTTATATGTAATAGAGACAAAGTCAATATCATATTTCTTTAAACATCACTTCACATTTCTTTCATCTCACCTTATATATAATATATATATCTTCCTCCATTATATATAATATATATATATATATATATTATTAGTAGTAGTTTTATAACAAAATGTAGCATTTTCTAGAAATAAAAAATGACAATTTTTTATTAATAAAACTCTTCAACTAAAGATGAATCATAAAAAAATATCTCAATTATATATTTAATAGAAAAAACCATCATTGTTGTTAAAATTGGGCTAAACTTAAAATGCAATTTTTTGTTTGTTAGAAACAACACAACATATTCTAAAATGAAAACAACATACATTCTAAACTGAAAACGCAGGAATTCCTTGGATAATCTTTTCTCTCTTTAAACGGTTATTACCATTTTATAATAAACAACCGCTAAAAAGACAAAAAAATTACCCAATGAACCCAGTCTAGAGTATGAAGTCTTGTTTTTATGGATATTTATGTTGCAACATGTTTGATTTTGATGTTGCACGTAATCTTGTTATTAGAAATTTTATGTTCATATGTAGGTCCCATTACTGTACATACACCAGATGTTTTAATTGGATCACAATTGAGATCGGTAAAAGCTGCAAACTCATGGAGAGATAATTGGAGAGGTTGATCATCAATCAATGACCAAATCTCATGCGCATCATCCACTAACAGCTCGTTAACCAAGAAGTAATGAGCTCTCTTAGCAACCCAAGTGTTCTTGAAATCAGCAAACTTGGCAAGGACACCAATAGAAGATTTCAGCAAATAAGACCACACTTCATCTCCTAATTCTTCTTTCACTTTGGAAAAGTGGGCCATAGTGGAATAGTGATTCATGCTATAATTTTGTAATGGAGATTCCCAGGTTTATGCAATCGAGGAGGACACTGCCTGACAACACTCGAAGAAGCCAATCCTATACATATCAAATAAAATAAACAGTTAGTCACGAAACCAAAAATCTGCTATAACACATATTATTAGTAATAAAAATCTGCGATGACACATATAATGAACACCTAAAATCTGTGATTACACATGAAGTTGATAACAAAAAATCGGCAATCACAAAGAAAGTCAATAGCAAATTATCTGGGATAACACGAGAACACAAACAAAAATCTGCAATTTAACTGACTGTTAGCAACACAAACCAAATAAATGTAAGAACCACGCATATGAAAATCTGCAATAACACTGATGCAAATTATTAAGAAAATTTGCAGTCAATCAAACATCTATGCGGAAATTTTAAAAACAATTGAACAAAGCACTACCGAAATTAGAAATTTTGACGCCGGAAAATGAAGGAGGCAGCAGTAGATGTGGTTGAAAACTTCTGGAATTCTCCATCTTAAACCAAGTAAATCCAATTTAGAGACTTAGATTTGAAGATCTGAAACAAAAACAAAACTTCAATTAGAAACAAAGCAACAGTCAGTTTTACATAAACTAAAAGTCAGTAGATGGGGAATCATCAAAATCCTTACCAACGAGAGGAGTAGAGCATTGGCGAGTTAGGGGAAGTTCTCGCGAGTCTGGCAAAACTCTAGCGAGTCAACGGGAAGCCGAATAGGGGAAGAGGTGAAGAGAGCTTGGAGTTGCCCGAGTCACAGGAACGGCCAGAAGTCCTGTGAACGTTGGTTCCAGCGAGATGATCGATTGTGGTATGGGGTTGTTGAGAGTTTTGTAAGATAATTCAGTGTTGGATTTTTGAGGGCTTTGACGGCTCAGCAGCTCGGCAGTTTGGTGGTTCAGCTGATGAGGTTATCAGACCAGTAGCTGAATCAAAACTCCATCAAAGTGTGTTTGATAAATGACTAGAACCTTAAAAGGAGCCTACCGAACGAACCAGGCGGAGTTAAGCAACAAACCAACGTGTTCCAGAAGATTAACTCTACAAGGGAACTGCTAGAAGTGGAATCAGCCCAATGAGATTTCAAACAAAGGAGTTATTCAATTTACAAATCAGGTGATCTTCAACTTAACCAATTTGAACATACACCGATTGATTGGAGATTTGCGACCAAACCAAGAAGAGTTAAGCTACAAAGTGAATTGTTCTACAATCTTGACTCAACAAAGACTCACTGAGAATTAGAATCAAATTAAGGTCGATTTTAGTTTGGGAGATATTAATTTTCTAAATCAAAGGATCCTAGGCTTACCTTATTTGGAACCTGAAACGCCCCGACCCATTTTTTCTTTTAATACTAATAATAACCCCATAATTATTATTAACTCCCAACAAACGAAAACAATTAACAGCTCAGCAATAACAATTTATTATAAACCAATAAATTCGAATCAACTACCAACCTAACGGTTACGGAAAAAACAACAACCACGACTAACAGTAATTTTTAATAAATAAAATAAATAAAAATCCTCCTAGTATGTCATCTTAGTCCGTCACCGCAGTTCCACGAGCTTCAGCTACCTTTATCCTTTTCCTTACCTGTGTTGTTACAAATAGACGCAGTCAGCATTAAATAAATACTGAGGAGGCGATCAACCCATTTACTAGGTCAATTAGGACAAAATTACAAAAATACCTCTGGCATAATTAAATACTCAGACTCGACAAACAACACAAAAATGATGCGCTCATATAGCATCTTTGGTTCACGAAACCGGCATACCAACCATGAAATCCATGGTGATCATGTCCCACTTCCACTCTGGAATACGTAAACTCCTCAGCAAACCGCTCGGAATCTGATGCTCAGCCTTCTCCAACTGGTAGGTATCACACCCGGTAACCCAGCTAGCGACATCCTTCTTTATCCCTACCCACTGATAATACCGTTTGAGATTACGGTACATCTTGGTAGCTCTTGGATGAATCGAAAACCGACTTTGGTGCGCTTCCCTAAGAATTTTCTGCCTAAGCAAGTCAACCTTCGGCATACACACCCTGCCATACATTAATATAGTCCCATTGCTGGAAACCTCTTACTCTGACTTCTCTAGTCTAGAAGCCGCAATCAACTATGCATCTAACTCCTGTGTTACCCGCACTCTGCTCAGAATATCGGTCTGATTGGCCGCTTCTAACCCCAGTGGCTCGGACTCCTCGGGTACAGTACACAACCGCAAGACACTCACCATGCCCACTAGAGTCTCTGCATCTCTCTCTGTATCCGAGATTTCTTACCTCCAACTCAAGGCATCAGCCACGAGATTAGCTTTACCGGGATGGTAAGCTATCTCCAGATCATTATCTGCAACTAACTCCATCCAGCGCCTCTGCCTCAAGTTCAACTCGGGCTGAGTAAAGATGTACTTCAGACTTTCGTGGTCTGTGAACAACTGAACTTTCCTGCTATACAGATACGACTTCCAAATCTTAAGAGCAAACACTATCGCTGCCATCTCCAAGTCGTGAGTAGGATAATTGCACTCATGTTTCCTCAATTGTCACGAAGCATAGACAATCACCCTCCCTTGCTGCATAAGCACACTTCCGAGTCCCAGCCTCGACGAAGCTGTATACACAACATACAGCTCATCTGGCTCTAGCAAAGCTAACACCGGTATGCTAACTAATATCTCCTTGAACTTTAAAAAGCTCTCCTCACACTGCGGTGACCACACATAAAAAAACCTCCTTCCCAATAACTTTAGTCATAGGTTGAGCCATGCTGGCAAAACCTTTGACAAACCTCCGGTAATAACCAGCCAGTCCAAGAAAGGTTTGAATCTCTGTCGCATTCCTCGGTCTCGGCCACTCTTTTATCGCCCGAATCTTCCCGGGACCACAGTCACTCCGCTCTGAGAGACAACATTACCCAGAAAACTCATCTCCCACTGCCACAAACTGCACTTGCTCAACTTAGCAAACAGCTGCTCCCACAACTTCTCTAAAACTTTCCTCAGGTGGCTCGCGTGCTCCTCAGGACTCTTGGAATACACCAAGATATCATCAATAAAGATAATGACGAACTCATTCAGATACTCCTGGAAGACCCAGTTCATCAACCTTATAAACGCAGCCAGCGCATTAGTCAGCCTGAACGGCATCCTAAAAGCCGTCATCCGACCATCCACCTCAGCTATAAGAATCTGGTGGTATCCAGACGCCAAATCAATCTTGGAGAACCACGTAGCTCCGCCCAACTGATCCAACAACTCTCCAATCCTCGGCAGTGGATACTTATTCTTTACAGTGACGCGGTTAAGCCCCCGGTAGTCAATGCACAACCAAAAACTCCCGTCTCTCTTTTTCACAAACAAGATCGGTGCTCCCCATGGTGAACTACTCGGTCGGATAAAACCCTTCTCCAACAGATCTTCCAGCTGCTTCTTCAGCTCAGCCATCTCGGCTGGAGCCATCCTGTATGGAGCCTTAGACAACGGCGAGGTCCTTGGCTCCAACTCTATCATGAAAAGATCGGACCTCGACGGCGGTAATCCTCTCAACGGCTGGAACACATCCTCAAACTCCCGAACTACCTCAATGTCTTGTAACGCTGACTCCGTGACCTCACCGGACATCGATATGGTTGCCAGGTATGCCTCACAACTCTGCTCAATCAACCGCTCAGCCTGAATAGCTAAAACCACAATGCTTTCAGAAACCGGTCGCCATCCAGATAATGGACCGCCAAGTCTATCCGATACTCCTCAGGGCATTTGATGGAATGGAAGTTCCTCTCCAGCCTGGACCTCCACTCATCCGCCTCAATCGGCTTGGCACCCCCGGCAAAGTATCTGGTGCTGAACCGCTGCATGTGCTCCATCACCCTGAGGTAAGATGATGCAACAACCTCCGCTACAACCTCCTGAACTCCCGGAACTGCTCCCCCTGGCAAAACTTGAGCCTCCGGTGGCACCAGCGGGACAGGAGCCGGTACCGGAGCTGGTAACCACGCTAACAGCTGCGTCAAAAGCCCCAGTACTGCTGCCATCGGGTTTGAATCAGCTGCGGGATGGGATATTGCACCCCCACCAGCCACGTCAGCCTGAACACCCCCAATAGGATGCTCCACTCTCACCTACTCCATTGTGACACTATGCGCCACACTCTCTCCATGGGACTCTACTGCCACTCCAGCTCTGTCCGCTCGACCTCCACGACCAGCTCGGCCACCACGACCCCGAACTCTACCAGAACTCACCATCTGACAAAACCACGCGGTTATTAAATTACGACTAAAAATAATAACCAAAAACAAAAGGAAGTCTTACAGCAGAACTGTTATCGGCCGAAAGATGACATACCTAAACACCCCCAAACAATAACAACAAAGCAACGCAGCAAAAAATCTAGCAGCCCTAGAATCAACTCTGCTCTGATACCAAATTGAAACGCCCCGACCCATTTTCTTTTTTTTAATACTAATAATAACCCCATAATTATTATTAACTTCCAGCAGACGAAAACAATTAACAGCTCAGCGATAACGATTTATTATAAACCAAAAAATTCGAATCAACTACCAACCTAACGGTTACGGAAAAAACAACAACCACGATCAACAGTAATTTTTAATAAATAAAATAAATAAAAACCCTCCCGGTTTATCATCTTGATCCGTCACAGCAGTTCCACGAGTTCAGCTAGTTTTATCCTTTTCTTTACCTGCGCCGTTATGAATAGACGCAGTCAGTATTAAATAAATACTAAGGAGGCGATCAACGTGTCTACTAGATCAATTAGGACAAAATTATGAAAATATCCCTGGCATAATTAAATGTCCGGACTCGACAAACAGCACAACAATGACTTAATAAAAATTAATTCACCGCAAAATAATGAATTAAATCGATTAACGATATTTTAAACAACCAAAACGTGACTAAAATAATTAATTCTCAACAATTAATTCAACAGCAAATCAGGAAAAATACGCAGAAAATAATCTCATAATTAACGGCAATTAATAGCAATTTTTCTGGAATTTATCTCAGCAATAAATACACAGCGATAATCACAGAAACACATAAATAAATCCTAACACTGAATTATTCTGGAAAAAATTCCGTAAAACATCCGACCACGGTACTGCACTCACCTTAGCCAGTAGTAGCACTTTCCGACACAATTTTTCTCTAATTTTCGGAAACTTTTTTCGCGATGTCTACACCCTTAATTTCCGAACACGCAACATAATAATAATAATAAAATATTATTAAATAATATTTAATGATTAAATGAAATAATTAACTTTACTACGTAAGTTATCTCCTTTGTGAATTCTCTGCAACACCACACCACCATTAACGTCATCGCCGTAACACCACACACCTCCGTTACGTCCACACCACCGCACATCGCCATCAACTTTACCAACAACGATCTTGACTCTGTCAAACTCCACTATAGCACGGCAACGATCGCACAATTTCACCACACTTCCTCTACGAAGGTGACCTCGACACCAATCGACGTCATGCCTCACGCCAACCAACACCACGACATCACCAAACACGACATCATTGGCAATAAACTCCACGTTATCCGATCGACACCGTCCAACACTGCCGTGACTCATGCCTCACCATCTCCAATCATCATTATGTCACCACCACCGTACTTCACCGACAATATCCCGATCAACATCACGCTCACCGTCACCATCTATCCAACCACAAAACTCGACATGAAACAACTAGAGGGGAAAGAGAAACTTACCCCACTACCCATAATACTTCATGATGCGAGAGAACTTTGAATCTTTGCCGTCACGGCAACCAATGACGGCTTCCTCTCCTCTTCTTGATGAACACCACAGTTCCACTTGAATCTCACCCTTCTGTTCTCCCTTGATCTCACGTCAACACAACACTAAAACCACTCGGTGGAGGCGATGAAGACATAGGTTCTAGGGTTTTAACCCAACTTCTAAGAATTTGCGACTTTGTCTCCCGATTCTCTAGACTTAATAAATGGTCCCTTAACTCTTCACTTGATCAATTAAATCCGCCAGCAAAATTTTAATTACACAAAACAGCCTCTAACTTTTAAATTATCCAATTAAAATCCAATTAATGGATTAAGGATGTTCGAGAACCCTTTGGTTTTTGGGAGACTTCAGTCACATGTTTGGCATCCAGTAGAGTTTCTACTACAACTAGAGGCTCCTAAGAAAATCTCAAGATTCATTCCCAGCCACTGGATCAAGTGGATTTAATTTTGGCCTTTCATACACCAAGACTTTCCATATCAAGACCGGAGGGCCTTTAATGCATTCAAACAGCTATATTCCTTTGAACCAGTAGAAGTTACTACTTGGAGACCTTCTCAAGACATTCAGAGGCTTCCACAACATGGATATGTCAAGAGGATTTTGAGATATAAAAAGGCTCCTACCAGGTTTCTTTATTTGGCCACGAAATCACCTCCAACTGCTATATTTCGATTCTTAATCATTTCTATTCATGATCCTTGATTTATTTTCGAGTTAATTAGCTTCCTTATTGGAGGCCTCCTCGAGACATTCAGAGGCTTCTACAACATGGATATATCAAGAGGATTTCAAGATATAAAAAGGCTCTTACCAGGTTTCCTTATTTGGCCACAAAATCACATCCAACGGCTATATTTCGATTCTTAATCAATTCTATTCATGATCCTTGATTTATTTTTGAGTTAATTAGCTTCCTTATTGTGTTTATGACCATTTGTACTCAGCCTATATAAGCTGATCATTAGTCTCATTGTTTCTTTTCTTTAATTCTTATTGAGTGATTTATTAAGTTCTATTGAGTCTGTAAGTGAGTTGTTTGAGCGATTCAATCAGCTTAGTTTTTGATCGATTGAGTGAGTTAATCTCTATCTTCCATCATCTCATCGATTTCATTCCACCTTCCACAAGTTAAGCTTGGAATCTTGTGATCATCAAGTGACTTTAAAAGCTCCCATCCCTAAGGTTGTGTTCATCCAACCTCTATCCTTTCCAATTTTTCTGTTTTGTTGTCTCGATTTTGTTTTCAATTTTTCAAATAAAAAAACCACAAAAACTTATTTCTTGTTTTGTTCTTGTTATTTGCTTCAATACTTTCATTAAAAAAAAATAGTTTGTTATTTATTTCGAATTTATCAAATAAAACCCCATAAAATCATTTTTGTCTGAATTTATTTTAGTAATTTGTTAATTTCGAGATTATTAGGGATAAATTATTTATATATATATAGTTAATTTTCGTCTTGTTGAATTAATAATTTCATGCTCTTAGTATTTTTTTTAAAGGAAAAGTAAAAAAAAATTAGAAACTTTCCCTTTAATTGTTCTTTCCTTATTTTTGATTTATCTTATAACCTAGTATGCTTCAAGCAATTATCTCCATTGACTTTATCTATCTTCTTCTTTTCTCATTTACACTACTTAATCTCATATACCCATTAAAAAAATATATGTGAAGACCATTTTGCCCTCATTTAACAATAAATAAAAATTTCAATAAAATATGAAAAGAAAATAAAAATACATCAACCAATAGGAATTTAGTATTGAAAACTCATTCTTGATTCTCTCTTTTGTGGATTTCACAAGAGAGACCATTGAAACTTGAAGCTTGAACTTTCAAAATTGAGGTAAATGCTTACAATTTGTTGTGGATTTTGATATTCTACGTAGGAATGGTTTTTTTTCTCACTTCTCTGCAAAAGATAACAATCATACATTAAAAAAAAAAAACAATTACGTTGACCCTCTCTTGTATTTATTATCATCTAACTGGACACTTCTGTGTATATATTTGCTAGTAAAAACAAGTTATAGATTGTAATTTAAGATGAGTGTTTTCAATTGGGATTTCAATAGATTTGAAAATTGATGCAAATTAATTGGAAATCTTGTATTTTGAGTCTATTAAGAAATTGGGTTGGTAGTTAATAGATTTTAGTGGTTGATTTACATTGAATCATAGATATATTAGTAGTTTTGTCCAAACAGACATAGTTTCGCTATGTAGTACAACTGGTGCAAATTAATATTACTATTGCAAATGATACAAACTGGTATAACTATTGCAAATTGTACAAACGGGTACAAATTGGTATCATTGAAAAGTAGTAATGTTATTTTTATTCTTTTTCAAAGACAATGGACAATCTGGTCGCACAATCCTATATTATGATTATGGGGTATACTGTTCAAGGATTACCTCCGGATTATGTGAAAAGAAAAGGAAGATATCAAGAAACTAGGTTTTCATCAGTTGGACAACATCAGCCAAAGACGAAGAAAAAGTCGAGAGGAGGCTTAGGTAGATGGTTTGAGAGTAGTGGTCAAAGTGAGAGTCAAGATTAATTCATGTACGTATTTGTATCACTATTTGTATTAATTTCATAATAATGAACGTTTGTGTAACTAAATGTATTGGTACAACTAAGTATTATTGGATTTAGAAAAGTACAACTAAACTCAATTCTATTTACTAAATACACAACAAATTTTTCAAAAATATAAATAAACTAAAACATCTTTTTTCCTTATGAGATAGTAAGTAGTAATCAAATTAATATTAATTAGTGATATTAAAAAATTTATTCCATAGTAGTTGGATCATCTTCTACTTTTCAAATCATATACCTTATACTTTTATTATCACTGCATATTATGATGCCAAATAAACAAAAATGTGTTTTAAATTATAACATCGCTTAAAACCATTGTAAATATACTTTGAACACTAAAAACCATAAGTACACTGAATTAAAATTAATACTCCCTCTGTTCCTTAAAGATGAGTGTTTTGAGCTTTTCACACATTTTAAGAATAAATTTAAAATATCAAATATATCCTTCTTGTAATGTTATTATTTCAAAGTAGACTCTTTTATAACTATTTGATGTATTTAATTAATAAGGGTAAACCTGGTCAACAATCATAACTTTTACATTGAAAATCTAAAACTTCTATCTTTGTGAAACAAACAAAAAAGCTAAAATATCCATCTTTAAGGAACATAGGTAGTACAAATTAACTTTATACAAAGTCTAACTAACTAAAATAAATAAAAAAACTCGTAAGAGTACAACTATGTGAATTTGACTACAATTTGAAAAATGGGTACAACTGTTTGATAAAATTTCTAATTAAAAGTTGTAATGACGGTGTCACATGTGTATATGATAATTTTGATGGCCATGTGGGTATGTGCTATTTTTGGCGCCGCCACGTGTGCACTTTATTAAAAAATTTTTTTAACTTTAATTATTTTTTAAACTAATTTTAAAATTAATATTTATTTATTAAAAGTTGTACCGAATAGTTCTAGTTGTATGTAATTAGTCTTAGTGGTACCTAATAGTTTTAGTTGTACCTAAATGTTTCACCATACATTATACGCAACAAAAGCAAAAACTAAAAAAAATAAACATCAACGTTCTCTTGTTCTAGAATAATTACCAAGCATAACAACAAAGTCAAAATTATATCTCATATAGAAATCAATACATTAATCAACGATATCTCAAACATCATAATTTCAATATAATGAATCAACAAGACCAACTAAAACAATACCGTTGATTCGCAAAGTTTTTAGCGCAAACGTCGATCTGTTTTCAGAGGAAGAGATGGTGCAAATGTCAAGCATCTAGAGCAAAGCCAACAACGTTGATCTTCCACTTTCACTTCGAATCATAAAGAGAAAGCTACATTTAAAGGAAGGAGCTGTTAAACAAGTTGGCGAATCAGCTTGTTGCTCTGTGAAGAAAGCTTTCTCGTCAATGGTGTTTATGATTCAAGAACTACTGAGCTTCATTTTGATTTATACTTTCTGGAACTAATAACTAATTCCTCACAGTTATACCTAACATAACCTAGTTCTACTTATTTGTTCTTGCATATGCCAAGTATCAAATTCATTCCTAATAATTATACTAAATTACCTCAGTCCCTTCTTCTTCTTCTCGATTCGTTAATTCTTCATCTCTATTTTGTACTTGTTGTTCTTCTTAATTTGTTACTTATTCTTCTCCGGTTCTCATTACTTCTTGCTCTTAGTTCATTACTTCTTTTTCTTCCCTCTCCTCCTCTTCTTAGCCTTTGCCTTCTTCTTTTTTCTTCTTCTTCTTCCCTGCTGCTATGAATATCTTCTTCTACTTCTTTTTCTCGTCTCCTTTCTTCGTCTACTTCTTCCAAATAACCTTTATTTGTAGCATCAACTTCTTGTTTCCAATGAGTAGAATCTCTAACAGCATTCTTCATTCTCGCCATAGAATGAGTGAGTTTCATTGATTGATTTCGAAAGTTAGATAAGAAAACTGAATCAATTTTGAAAGTCAAAAGGAAAAGAAATATAAATCGATTTGGGGGATTTAGGGGGGGGGGGATGTATTGAACGGAACATTTGGAGAGATTTGAGTTAAAATGACAAATAATGTCTTATTGAAACATGAATTTTAAAATATCTTTTAAAATTTAGTGTTATTGGATTAATAATTTTAAAATGTACAATCAAATCCACTGTTATTGAAAATATCTTAAGAATTAGATTTTAAAGTTTCAACTGAGATTTCAGGGGATTTTTTAGTTAAAAATACAAAGATCAAAATCTCATGGTTTTAGGTGAGATTTCAAAGAGTTTAATAACAAAAAAATTAATTAACCAAAATTCAACCAAATCATCTCAAATCTCATTAAAACTAAAATCTCTCCAAATTATTTATCCAATTTAGGGAATAGGGTTTGACCCATTGTTATAGATGGGTGGGGCAAGATTGTTGGGTCTGTAATTTAGCTAAAATGTTAGTGTTTAGAAGGTAATTGTCTTAAAAATTTTATTTAAATTAAATCTAATGAAAATTAGTATATTACAAGGGGGCAATTGAGATAGAGTTTTCATTGTTAAGGACAATTGAGCCATTGATTCCTACGCTTCCTTCTCTTTTGTTTTTGCGAGAGAAATATCAAGGAAAGCCACCATGGATTATGAAGCTGATGGAGAGGACAAAAGTCTATGAACTTGATGAAGAGCCTTGGAATGACGAAGTAAAATCTGAGAGTACGTTTGATGAAGGAGAAAACTATGAAGCAACTGATTCACAATTCAGTTTAGAAGAAAACAAGTCACGGGGTGGAAACTCATGGAACTATGAGGCTGAAACCAAAGCACACTTTGGAGCTGATTCAGAACGTGAAGAAGAGAATAGACCATGGTGTGAGATAACTTACTCTGACCATGAGGAAGAACACCGAGGAGAGACTGATTTTCAATACTCTCAAGAAGAATTTGCTGAAGAGGACGAAGTCAAAAGTGAGGCTGGAAGAAATGATCCTAGAGAGAAATCCGCCGAAGAGGATGAAGACATAAGTGAGGAGCCTCGATACATCAAATTCTCAGGCCATAGCGAATGACCAGAGGCCTACATACAATGGGAGAATGATATGGAAGAGTGGTTCGCTTCAAACAATATTCCCAAAGAGGAGAAAACCACCATTGCCGAGGAAGCTCTCACCAAGTATGCTTTTAGACATTGGGATCGAGATGCATACTTTCGACTTGAGTAAGAAGCACCCGATGCCACTTGGGAAGAAATGAAGAATCTTATGTGTGATGAGTTCATGAAAGATGCTGATGATATGTGTCAATATATGCAAAAGTATACACCAATCCCAAGCCAAGAGATGGATTTTAGCAACAAGGCTGACACCAAAAACGAAACCAAAGGAAGCTTACAGCACCAAGCCAAAGCCAACGTACACACATATTCAAAAGAAGAAGACTGAGTCTAGTTCCACAACTAAAGCAAAGGAAGAGAAGCCAACATCAAATCCACAGGCCATAGCTCAAAAACAGTGTCCAAGTCCCTTGCTTGAACCACACGTTGAACTAAAGAAATGTAAGTCTTCTAACTCTTTTAAATCAACAGAAGTAACGTGTTATAGATGTCATAAAAGAGGAAATTTTGCTGCAAATTACGCTTTTAGGCGTTTGTTAAAATCCACCTCACTAGAACTGAAACTGGATTCATCTAAAACTAGTCTAGTTCAATCTGATTTTGAACTCCCCAATTCTAGTGTCATGCATTTGTCTTTGTCAAATGAAGCTGAACCAGGTACAGGAGTCACAAAGGAGGCTTCAAAGAGACCAGAGTGTGGAAGAGGAGTTGCATGTTCCATTCTGATAAAGGAGAAACCACCAGACTCATCCCACCAATCTCCAAAGCATCAAACCCGAGGTAACCACTTAGACTCCCAAAAGCAAATGAAACCTAACTTGCTTTCTCTTAGTGCAGGTAAAACAGTTTTGATGACAAAACTTCTTGAAGAGAGAGGGTATGATGAGGTCATAAGACCAGTAGCTGAATCAGAACTCCATCAAATAAGCGACTAGAACCCAGCCAGGACATATGTGCCTTAAAAGGAGCCTACCAAACGAATCAAGTGGATTTAAACAACAAACCGACTTGTTCCTGAAGCTTATCTCAACAAGGAAACTGCTAGAAGTGGAATCAGCCCAATAAGAGTTCAAACGAAAGAGTTGTTCAATTTACAAATAGGGTGATCTCAAACTTAACCAATTTGGACATACACCGATTGATTGGAGATTTTCGACCAAACCAAGAAGATTTAAGCTACTAAGTAAAATTTTCTACAATCTTGACTCAAAAGAGACTCACTGAGAATTGGAATCAAGTCAACACCAGTTTTAGTTTGGGAGATATTAATTTTCTAAACCGAAATATCCTAGGCTTGCCTTATTTGGAATCCTTCGGTTTTGGGAAACTTTAGTCACATGTTTGGCGTCCAGGAGAGTTTCTACTACAACTAGAGGCTCCTAAGAACATATCGAGATTCTTTCCCAGCCACTGGATCAAGTGGATTCAATTTTGGCCTTCCATACACCAAGACTTTCCATATCAAGACCGGAGGGCCTTTAATGCATTCCAACAGCTACATTCTTTGAACCAGCCTATATAAGTTGATCATTAGTCTCCTTGTAAATCATCCATGATCGAATAAAGTTTATAGAAGTTATTTCTCTTTTCACAAAGTTGCAAATTTTTTGTGGTGTTTCTTTTCTTGAGTTCTTATTGAGTGATTCATTAAGTTCTATTGAGTCTGCAAGTGAGTTGTTTGAGCGATTTAATCAGCTTAGTTGGTCATCGATTGAGTGAGTCAATCTTTATTTTCCATCATCCCATCCACCTTCTGCAAGTTAAGCTCGGAATCTCGTGATCATCAAGAGATCTAAAGTTGGAGTGATTCCAATCTTACATCATCGGTGGTTCAGCGGAAAGACAATCTCGCAGGTCATGCAGCGTTTCGGCGGTGATGGTGACCAGAAAAACGGCAGCAGTGGTCCGATTTCTCCAGCGGCAGAATTAGAAAGTTTTAGGAATTTTTTTTGTTGTCTATCTTGAATTGGGGGGGGGGGGGGGGGGCGATGTTTTCTCCTAAAACTTATTTTTTTAACTTTTTCAAATTAATTATTTATTTAATTCTGAATGGTATTCTTTTTAGTATGAATATTCATTTTGGTTTAATTGTATTTTTACAGAAGATTAAGGTTAATCTAGTTAGGTCATTTTTAGAGAGTTAGTCTAGCAATTAACTTAAAGATTAGTATTATTCTAGTATATTATCACCTTTTTTTTGCTTAATTGATATATGTATTCTGTTATCGCGCGAATCTTTTGTTGATATTATATTAATCTAATTGTGTTTAAAAGTTCCAGTTTTACATAATTGGTCAAACACTCGAGCAAATTGAATCTCAAACATATCACAGGTAGTAAAGTTGGTCTATAATAAATAAATAAAAAAACTATGTACATATGTCTCTTCCAACTCTAAAAAGACAACAAACACTTTAATTGAATTTATAAAGGCATGGCCTAACTTGGGAAGTAATAAATTGTACGACTTCTTCTAGCCACCAGAACTGTTGCATTAAGAACCAATGATGTGTACTTCTCCCCGGTTAATCTCATTACATCCACATCTTGAAACACTGTAATGTCGTTTACTATCACATCAAAAAAACCCGTTCTCCTACAGCTTCAATAGAAGCACTAATTTTTGAGAAGTGCAGCCACATAGAATATTTCTTGTTTGCAGTCACTTCCATGTTGAATGTGGCATTGGTTCCAACTATGCCTGATTGATAAATTTGGGATGGATATAGATTTGGAAAACTTGAATCATTTTGATAGAACTCTTGGTTGACATTGCCGCAGCCTCACCTAGAGATAGAGCTGGATTCCATAATCTGTTCCCACCCCAACTGTTTCCATTAAAGTCTTCATCGAAATTTTCCCTCTGAGAACCAAAATTCAACCGCTTCCTGATTTTGAACATTAGCCCCTTTTCCCCACTATATGATTCATTTGCAATATGCTGTATCTCCATAGAGAGAATAGCCGGATCATACACTTATATTACATATTACTTTAAATATTTTAGTTTGTGTTAATATAAAAAATATATGGACAAATATATGTTATATAGAAGAACATTATAGGTTTTAATGTAACAATTTAATGAAACATATAATTGAAACAATTAAAAATGTAGTTGAAACATATTATAATACAATTAATACATAATACATAAATCTGATTGAAAGTTGATAAGTCCATCATTATTTATCTGACCTTTACTTTGAGTGTCCATGACATTTTTCACATGTCCGTTCAAATTTCCTAACACAGTGAATGTTTCCTCTCTTTTGTTGAAGTCACCTGGTGTCAGTGGAAAGTGAAAAAAAAAACAAATTCTTGCAATAAGTGTCGCAAACATGGAGGTAGTAAATGTTGTGATTTATCATTAATAGGATTTCATTTCTGCAACATATAATGTTTTAACGTAGTAAGGTTTTCTTAACTTAGTAACTGTTTTGATTAATATTAATATTCTTAACATAAACGTACCTCAAAAGTAAATAAATCTTCATCCAACAATTTGGTTCGTTTTCTAGCATCTTGGTCGAGAACAACAGCATTTCCTTGATAAGTTTTATTATTAACTTTGATGGTAACCTTTAATCTGAAAAGATATAATTTCTCATAATCTATATATGAACAGATCTACTCACATATGTATGAATAATAGAAATAGATAAAAAAACTAAATATAAAATAAAAACATAAAAATATATACAAAAGGTTTTAACACCTTAGAGCTTTTAAACTGACTTTTCGTCTTTAAGACTTGGTGTTTCTGGATGATTAATCTTTGAGGTCGAGCCCCTTATTTATACAAGAAAGGAAAGCCCTAAAAATTGAAAATTGAAAAATTTGAAGGCGGTGCACCGATCGGTACAACATGAAGCACCGATCGGTTCTTGAAGGCTTTTGTACTGATCGGTAACAAATGTACATCGATCAGTTCTTTAGTTCTTGACTTCTTCTTCTCTTGATGAGCTTTGATCCATTTCCGTTCTAGAACTTTTTTTTTGACTCCAACAAGTGTATAAACCTATAAATACATAAAAGTACTAGAAACCATCTTGTTTTTAGTGAAAATACTCAAGATTTGTTAATAAAATATCTCTATAAATCAGTAATAAATAGTGTTATCACTTACCACCTAACTTTAACTGACTCCACCATTGTTGCTAAGTCTAATCTTTCGTTGGGTCCATCGGTTGCAAATTTATTTGGTTTTCATCTATTCTAGACGCACCTCTTATTCTTCAGTGTAAGTCAGTATGTTTTTTATGGTTTTGTTATTTATAATTTTGTTATATTTGTTATTGTGAGATGATATTAAAACCTCTGAGTATCAAGTTTTTGGCGCTGTTACCGGGATCAAAACGAGTGTCTTTGAATTCATGGTTTAAATTTCGTCTAGGAATTTATTTTTCTGTATATAATTACTAACTTAATCTAATTTTTCACTTTTCTCAGATTTATGCAATGAAGAAGCCAAGGATCTTCGAACTTGCTTAATCCGTCTAACACCGAGCTAGCACAACTAGAACGGAAGATGTAGAAACAGAGAGAATCATATATGGTTGGGCCATTTAATCAGAACGCACCAGA
Organism: Cardamine occulta; assembly: GCA_028015245.1. Lineage (NCBI taxonomy): Eukaryota > Viridiplantae > Streptophyta > Magnoliopsida > Brassicales > Brassicaceae > Cardamine > Cardamine occulta. Next base: position 7,541,512 of record CM051393.1, read on the forward strand.
AAACGAGCAGCAGATCCCAACTCCTGCACCGATCGGTGTGCTGCCACCACCAATCGGTATGACTAACCCTCCTGCACCGATTGGTGGTGACAATCAGATGCCACAACTTGAAGCTGTGAGACCTGGTACTCTTGGTGAATACAAACACCAAACCAGTACTACGCTGATGAGTCCGCTATCCGTCCACCAGTTCCCAGAGGCATGATTACGAGATCAAGCCGCATATCATTCAATTGGTGAAACATAACATTATCAATGGGATGGCTTTAGATAACCCAATGGATCATGTGGAGCAATTCGAGGCGCTTTGCAACACAACTAAGGTTAATGGAGTGCCGGAGGATTATCTTAAGCTTATGTTGTTCAAGTTCTCATTGGCTGATCAAGCTATGAAATGGTTGAGATTTTTGGAGCCAGGTTCTATTACCACTTGGGCTCAGTGTAGAGATCAGTTCATAAATCACTTCTACCCCAAGTCGAAGTCAATTTTGCTGCAAAACAAGATCTCGAGATTTTCAGCAAGGATGTACGAATTCGTTATTCGAATCATGGAACCGCTTCAGATGATACCTAAAGGTTTGTTCACATCATGGATACACGCTGAAAAATCTGATGCACATATTCTACCAAAGAATTGCTGAAAAGTATCAGATGGCCTTGGATATGGAAAGAAAGGGTAACTTCACAACTAACACTGTACGGGAATCTACCATATTGATTGAGAATTTGGCTTAACAGCAACCACTGTCCGGACTATGATAGATCCCAGAAGGTTACTGTTCACAGTATTGACATGGACAAGATGGAGGAGCTTAAGGAAAAGGTTGAGTATCTCTTGAAGTCATCCAAGAGAGAAGTTGCTCTGATTGAGGAAGCTGCTGAAAATGTGGATGATGGTTATTGTGAAGGTACTGCAGAAGTTAGCTACGTCCAAAGGAATTATTAGAACCACGGTTTCAACCAAAACTACCAAAATCATCCGAATTTCTCCTACCGCAGCACGAATATAGAGAATCCTCAAGATCAGATGTACCCGAAGAGAACACAAGAAAACTTTGCTAGAGGTTTCCAAGGAAGAGATTTCAACAGGACCAACTCTTTCCAAAAGTCGCAGTTCAGTAACGACCCGATTTTGGAATCAAACCATGGGGCCCAAACCAAACCCGTTAATGAGTTAAACCCGAACCAAACGCTATTATTCCTGCATGTGTATAAAAAGAGGACACAAAACCCGAGACAAAGCACAAAAACCCTAAGCCGCCAACCTTGGTAAGCCTCGTACCCTTTAGCTCGAGCCTCTGTTTTGTATTGTTTTAGGATAGCCCTAACTCAATCCTTGCTTGTGAACAACTACAGCACCAGAGTCACCAGAGACCCTTGCCATGCCTAGCCCGTGACGTCGTGTGAAACATCTTCACCGAAGATGTAAAACCCTGTGAGCCAAATCTGAAAATTATGTTCTGTTTTGATTGATTGTTGGAACTCTAATCATGAAGCTTGAACCATTGCAGACCTGTGTTGCCGAGACCTCCACTTTGCCATTCAGTTCGTCAAGTCAAGCCGTTGACAAAAGTTTCAGAGAAAGGTACGGCGAAGCTTCTCGTGTTTGTTGTTCTGTGTGTTGTTATGTTGATTATTATACCGATAGATTTAACCAGTCTAAATCAAGAGATCCTACATGTAATTGATTCCCAGGACCGAGACTTAATTATTGAGAACGGAGGATTTGATTTGTAGTGTTATGATCACGTGTATTAGGCAGTGGTGTCGTTTGTTAGTGTTCTGAAGTTGGTTATCGATGAAGCTCAGTTATATGGTTATAGGGATGAGTTGGGATTATTGAACTGCAAAGTAAAACGTGATCACGTGAATTGATTTGTGGTATTGGCGTATTATTACATTTTTTGTGGTGTAGTTAAATTATTAGATTTTGATTTGGTTTAATTATTAAACCAAGTTTAATTAATTTAATTGGAAGAATACCAAGTCAATTAATAAAGACTTATAAAATTGGTTTGGTTATTAGACTTAATCATGGATTATTAATTGGAGATAATCTTTGATCGGTTAATCTAAACCATTGCAGACTAAGAGCGTTGATGAATCGTATTTCCGTTGTTGCTAGCCCTAAACCGAAAGTCAACCGAATTGCTAAGGTGAGAAAGAGTTCATGTTTTCTTTGTATATAAATATAGTTAGATGATTACTTAGTTTAAAGTTAAGCCGAGTATACCTACGAGTTGCATACTTTATGAGTAACCGTATTTATTTGATGAGTGTAATAATATCTATAAATATTATAAATATATTTTTATAAAGAAAAGAACTAGAATTTAGGACTTAAAAATTAATATGGAAGTTTTAATGTGTGATGTGTGGTTTGTGAAATGGAATGTTTTCATGGTAAATTAATTTTGTGTAAAATAAAAATGCGGGTGAGCCGCAGAGTTATCTGCGAGGAAAGATCCTTGTAGTTGTGTGTTGGCTTATAGGCGTGGATTGTGGGTAAGCCAGGATTAGCTGACGAGCTAGTGAATGGTGCAGAAAGACGTGCTAAGGCACTAGGGATCCAATACACACGAGAGAGTGGTGCGGAAAGACGTGCTTAGGTACTAGGGATCTGATACGCACGAGAGAGTGGTGCGGAAAGATGTGCTTAGGCACTAGGGAACCAATACGCACAAAGGAGAGGTGCAGGAAGAAGTACTTAGGCATGAGGAATCCGATATGCACGGGTTATGAGCTGTGTTCTCACGGAATTGTTTGTTGTGTGTGTGCGTCGACACGTGATTGATTGCTTGTCTTAGGTTTAGGCTTCGGGATGCTCTAGTTATATTTGTGTATGGAGAAATCGTGATCCCTAAGGCTTACCTCACTGAGTAATTCCCAATTACTCACCCCTCTCTTTTCATTGCAGGTAATCAAGATGAGTAGCCGAAGTTGAGCAATTGGTGTTGGATAAGGGGATATAGTGGCTTTTCATTATTTACTTTGTTATTGGATTTATCGGATTATTTATTGGTTCCATACTTATGTTAATGGAAGATGCGAAATTGGATTATTGGAGTATTTATTTCATAGCAGTTGATTAATGGAATATCTTGCATTATAAGTTACTTGACTTACGCCATGTGATGGAAGTAAAAACTGGGTGTCACAATTTTGGTATCAGAGCTCTACATTATGTCAAACCGGTTCGGACCCAGGAGGCAGTCCTAAGGAAAAAACTTGACAAGCTTATTTTTTTTGTGCCCAGATGCCACCAAAGAAAGCACGTGGAGTATGAGCGAGAGCTGAGCACAGCCAAGAGTGAGGGGTGAGAGCCAAGCGGCCCCTACAAAGAGTGTACATGCTGAGCACCCGGATGCAGCGGGGGCTACTGGGGCTCAGGCAGGAGCCAAGTGAATGGCCCTATAGCTGATATGGCATTCTTCGAGGAGTTCCATCAGTTCCAGAAATATATGAGGAGGGCACCAGTTGTGGAAGGAGCACCGGAGGTGATTGCTTCACAGCGGGATATGCCAGTTATGGCAGGCCAGCCTCAGCATCCGCCCCACCTCTGCCACCACCACCACCTATGCAGGTTAGATAACGGAGAGAGTTTACTACAATGTTAGTTCATTGGTTATGATTAAAGAATATTTTTGCGGAATCAGAAATTCAATACGTTGACCTTGCATTTGTTACAAGTCCACATGTAGGGACCAACATATTGGGAGACGATGATGAATTTGAAGGACATGGGCATGGAGTCCTTTGGTGGACGTTCTAATCCTACTGCTGGTGATAATTGGAGGAAAAGGTTAGAAAGGAATTTGGACAATGTCAGGTGGCCGCATAAGTACCGCAAGGATTTAGCAGTGTAATATTTGAAGGATGAAGCATTGTGTGGTGGGAAAAAGTAGTAGATCAGGTACGGGTACAATACAAGCTGACTTGGAAGTATTTTAAAACTGCGTTCACCAGGAAGTATTTTCCCAGGGAGGCTATGGACCGGATAGAGACCTAGTTTATTGAACTTCGTCAGGGAAACAAGACTGTGAGAGAGTACGAGGAGGAGTTTCATAGACTTAGCTGATTTGCAGGTAGAGTTATGAATGAGGATGAGCTCATCCATAGGTTTTTGAGGGGCCTGAGAATTGAGCTATATAACCGTTGCAAGATATACGATTACCAGAGCAGGATTGGGTTGGTAAAAAAAGTTGTGAACTTGGAGATTGGGCTAGAGGAGTATAGCTAGACCGGGGCTGCGCAGGCAAAAGTGGTAAAAGGGACGAGCTCTCACAAAAGACTTGGGACACAGTGAATATCAGACTCTGCCAACTCATTTCAAGTGCAATCAGACCAGACACCTTCAGTGGGATTGCCCACGAGCTATTACTAATGTGAGTTGTTTTCATTGTGGATGACCTGGGCATATTGCAAAGTTTTGAAACGGAGGACTCGAGGTCAGCGTGTCGAGGATCGCTCTAGAGAGTACCCACCACCACCACCACAAAAGCGTCAAAATGTGGGACCTCAAGTGATGATGGCAAGAGAACATGAGGATAACGAGCCAATCACTGGTATGTGAATATTAATTGTTTAAAAAAGCTTGTGTCTCATAAATTCAAGACTTTTGAGGTTATGTGACTATTTTTTTAGAAATAATAAAACTGTGTACGATCAGTTTTAGTGGGAGGATGGCCAACTTATACATTGTTTCATACCGATGCTACACTTAGTTCTGTAAAGCCGAGAGTGACTAAGAGATAGGCCTTTGATGAGGAATTCGTTCCAAAGGCTCAGAGGATTGGAACTGTTGGAAAAGAACGAATAGATTCCACTAGAGTTCATTTAGATGTGTCTAACATGATAAATGAAGAAGGACTGTTGGGAAACCTTACTAGGATGAAGGTGAACCATTATGAATTGGTTAAAGAAGCACCATGCATTATTGGATTGTCGTCGAGCTAGTGTTCATTTTGTAAGGCCGGAAGGGAAGTTGGTATTCCAAGGCGTAAGAAGTGGGGAAGGTTTTTCCATAATATCAATGACACAAGCAGAAGAGCTGATCGAGAAAGGGAATGATGCTTTCCTCGCCACCATTTCTATTGTAAGAGAGGACATGGAATTGGGAGTTGAGGACATTCCAATTGTGGCAGAGTACGCAAACTTATTTGAGACTTTAAAAGGACCAGCACCAAGTAGAGGAGACTATTTCATGATAGAATTGGAGCCCACAACATCACCTGTGTCATGAGTACCTTATCGCTTGACGCATGCGGAAATGGCAAAACGGAAGATTCTGTTAGATGACCTTATAGAAAAATGGTTTATTTGGCTGAGTAGTTTACCATGGGGAGCACCAGTGTTTTTTGTGAAGAACAAATATGGGAGCCTCTGACTGTGTATTGACTATAGGGGTTGAATAAGGTAATCATCAAGAATAAGTATCTACTACCACGGATTGACGAGTTATTAGACCATCTGCAAGGAGCTTCATGGTTTTCAAATATTGACTTAACCTTAGGGTATCATCAGATCTCGATTGCAGAAGAAGTTGTAAGGAAAACAGCATTTCGAACAAGGTATGGACATTATGAGTTCATAGTAATGCTATTCGGATTGACTAATGCACCGGCTGCATTTATGAAGCTGATGGATAATGTTTTTTGGGAGTACTTGGATAAGTATGTGATAGTACTCATCGATTACATTCTGATTTACTCAAAGAGTCATGAGGAACACGAGAAACATCTATGGGTGGTATTGGATAAATTACAGGTATAACAGTTGTATGCAAAGATGAGTAAGTGTAGATTCTGGCAGAGATAGAGATTGGGTTTCTCATGCATGTGGTTTCAGAAGCAGGGGTATCGGTAGATCCAGAAAAGATAACCTTAATAAACGGATGGCCAACACCAAAGAGCGCTACTGAGGTCCATAGCTTTCTTGTATTAGCGGGTTATTATCAAAAGTTTATGGAAGGATTTGCTAGTATAGCCAAGCCGATGACGAGATTTATAGGGAAAACTGTTAATTTCGAGTGGACAAAAGAATGTGAAGTTAGTTTCCAAACCTTGAAAAGACATTTGATCGAAACCCCAGTGTTGGTAATACCAAGGACAGGAGTACCATCTGTTGTATATACAGATGCATCAGGGACTGGACTAGGATGTGTGTTGATGCAGGACAAAAAGATTATTGCATATGCCTCTAGAGAGTTAAGAATCCACGAGTTTAACTACCCTACACATGATCTAGAGTTAGCAGTGGTTGTGTTTGCTTTGAAGATCTGGCGGGCCTACTTGTATGGAGAAAAGGTTCAGGTGTATACAGATCATAAGATTTTAAAGTACATATTCAGTCAATCGTATCTCAATCTTAGACAGAGGATATGGGTGGAATTGTTAGCAGACTATGACTTGGAGATTGCCTACCACCCAGGGAAGGCTAATTTGGTAGCTGACGCCTTGAGTAGGCATAAGAATGATGTCTCAAGAGAAAAAGATGTGCGAGAGCTAGAGGACATCTTGTGTACACTGGGTATCTACGCCACCTTGGTTGGAGAGTATGTTATTGGCTTAGAAGCGGTGAATAAGGCTGACTTGTTATGAAGAATCCGCAAAGTACAAAAACACGAGGTCGATTTGAGAAAAATCATCGACAACACGGGATTCCATTCCGCAGAGAATGGTATGTACATGTATAAGGGCCAAGTAAGAGTGCCAGACGATAAAGGTCTGAAGGATGAGATCTTAGCAAATGCTCATAGTTCACAATTTTCAGTTCACCCGTAAACCACTAAGATGTACCATGACTTGAAATGCTACTACAATTAGGGTAAGATGAAATAGGATATAGCTGATTGGGTATCGAAGTGCAGACATGTCAGCAGGTGAAAGCAGAACACCACGTTCTGAGTGGTCTACTTCAGACTTTGCCTTTACTAGAGTAGAAATGAGATATGATTACAATGGATTTCATCACTGGGCTGCCAACGACCACTGGCGGTAAGAACGCCATTTAGGTGATTGTGGACAGACTTACAAAAACTGCGCATTTCTTACCCATCAAGAAAACAGACAGTGCAGATGTTTAGCATAGCAGTATTTGAGTGAGATTGTTACCAAGCATGCGGTGCCAGTAAGTATTGTGTCAAAACGGGATGCAAAATTGACGTCTATATTCTAGAAGGCTTTCCAAAAAGCCTTGGGTACAAAATTACGTCTCAGCACAGCATATCATCTTCGGACTGATGGGCAGCCTGAGCAAACAATTCAGACGCTTAAAGACATGCTGAGGGCATGTGTACTAGACTGGAAAGGAAACTGGCTCAAGTACTTACCATTGGTGGAATTTCCGTATAGTATTAGCTATCATTCCAATATAGGAATACTACTATACGAGGCCCTATATAGTAGGTCATGTCGTACCCCGCTCTGTTGGACTGAAGTAGGGGAGCGTAAAGACCTAGAACCAGAAATGGTCAAGGACACTATACAAGCAGGTATAGGTGCTTCGAGATAGGCTTAAAAAAGCCCATGACAGACAAAAGAGCAACGCCAACAAATGTCGAAAGGATCTAGAATTTGCAGTCAATGATGTAATGTACTTAAAAATGAGGACATTCAGAGGAGTAGATAAAAACCGGAAATTAAAAAAGTTTACGCCAAGGTTTATGGGACCATATGTTATTACAGAGAAAATTGGCGCAGTGGCTTACCATTTGGCTTTACCACAGGAGTTATCTAACTTCCATGATGTACTTCACATGTCAGTTTTGCAAAAAGTTGTCAGAGAACCGGAGAATGTATTATCAAGCTCGCTTGCAGATTTAAACCAATATTTAACTGCACTAAGAAAACTCGTAAAAATTTTATAATGTAAGGAAACGGAAAACCAAGGGGAGATGATAAATCAGTCAAGGTATGTTAGGAAAGAGATGAGATTCGAGAGGAGACCTGGGAATCAGAAAAACAGATGAGGATGAACTATCCATAACTTTTTATGGCCAAAAGTGATAAACAGTGTGATGGGTCGAATTTGAGGACGAAATCCATTGTAATGGGAGAGAATTGTAACAACCCAGTTTTGGAATCAAACCATAGGGCCCAAACCAAATCCGTTAATGAGTTAAACCTAAACCAAACCATATTATTCCCGCTTATGTATAAAAGGAGGACACAAAACCCGAGGCAAGGCATAAAAACCCTATGCCGTCAACCTCGGTTAGCCTCTCACCCTTTAGCTTGAGCCTCTGATTTGTATCGTTTTGGTTCAGCCCTAACTCGATCCTTGCTTGTGAACCACAGCAGCACCACTAGAGTCACTGGAGACCCCTATCATGCCCAGCCCTTGACGTCGTGTGAAACATCTTCACCGGAGAGGTAAAACCCGTGAGCCAAATCTGAAATTTATGTTGGAACCAATCTAATCACGAAGCTTGAACCATTGCAGACCTATGTTGCCTAGCCCTCCACTTCGCTATTCAGTTTGTCAATTCAAGCCGTCGTGAAAAGTTGCAGAGAAAGGTATGGCGAAGCTTCTGATTTTTGTTATTGTGTGTGTTGTTATGTTGATAATTATACCGATAGATTTAACCAGTCTAAACCAAGAGATCCTACGTGTAGTTGGTTCCTAGGAACCGAGACTTAATTATTGAGAACGGAGGAATTGATTTGTGGTGTTGTGATCACGTGTATTAGGCGGTGGTATCATTTGTTAGTGTTCTGAAATTGGTTATCGATTAAGCTCAGTTATATGGTTATGGAGATGACTTGGGATTATTGAACCGCAAAGTAAAACGTGGTCATGTGAATTGATTTGTGGTATTGGCGTATTATTACGTTTTGTGTAGTGTAATTAAATTATTAGATTTTTATTTGGTTTAATTATTAAACCAAGACTAATTAATATGGAAGAATACCAAATCAATTAATCGATACATATAAATTTGGTTTGGTTATTAGACTAAATCATAGATTATTAATTGGAGATAATCGTTGATCGGTTAATCTAAACCATTGCAGACAAAGAGCGTCGTTGAATCGGATTTCTTTTGTTGCTAGCCCTAAACCAAATGTCAACCGAATTGATAAGGTGAGGAAGAGTTCGTGTTTTCTTTGTATATAAATATAGTTAGATAATTATTTAGTTTAAGGTTAAGCCGAGTATACCTACGAGTTGCATACTTTATAAGTAACCATATTTGATTGATGAATGTAATAATATCTATAAATATTATAAATATATTTTTTTAAAGAAACAAACTAGAATTTTAGCATTTGAAATTAATATGGGAGTTTAATGTGTGATGTGTAATTTGTGAAATGGAATGTTTTCGTGGTAAATTAATTGTGTGTGAAATAGAAATGCGGGTGAACCGCGGAGTTATTTGCGAGGAGAGATCCTTGTAGTTTTGTGTTTGCTTATGGGCGCGGGATTTCAGGTAAGCTAGGATTGGCTGACGAGCCAGCGAGTGGAAAAGACGTGCTTAGATACTAGGGATCTGATACGCTTGAGAGAGTGGTGCAGGAAGACGTGCATAGGCACTAGAGATCCGATACGCACAAGAGAGAGGTGCAGAAAGAAAGAAGTGCTTAGGCACGAGAGATCCGATATGCACGGATTATGAGCCTTGTTTTCACAGAATTGTTTGTTTAGTGTGTGTCATGGATACGTGATAAATTGCTTGTCTTAGGTTTAGACTTCGTAATGGTCTAATTATATTTGTGCATGGAGAAATCGTGAGCACTAAGGCTTACCTCACTGAGTAATTCCCAATTACTCACCCCTCTCTTCTCATTGCAGGTAATTAAAATGAGTAGCCGAAGTGAACCTATTGGTGTTTGATGAGGGGATTGAGTGCCTTTTCATTATTTACTTTGTTATTGGATTTATCGGATTATTTATTGGTTTTGTACTTGAGTTATGGAATATTGGATTATTGGAATATTTATTTCATAGCGGTTGATTAATGGAATTTCCTGCGTTATAAATTACTTGAGTTATGCCATGTGATAGAAGTAAAAACCAGATGTCACAATCCGCAAGCATCTCAAGAGAGCAAGCTGAAGACTATGATGCAACAGGTTATGAAGAGCCAAAGAAAGAGTGTTGAGGACATCAAAACTAAGGTTGACGGTATGCATTCAAGCTTGGATGGAAGAATTAAGATGGAGAATACTCATGTCAAGGTGTTGGAAAATCAGTTGGCTCAGATAGTTGCTATGTCAAGCACCATTAGGAGTGCTACCAGGAAAAGTAGAAGAAAATTCCACGGAGTAAGTGAATATGATTGAGGGTGGATCTTGATTGGTATACACCTACCTTCGTCACCGATCGTTACAACTCCTTCACTGATCGGTGCGATGACGTCATTTGGAAGTATTCTGATCCAAATTTGGCAGAAGAAGAGGTAACAGTTGAGTCCAGGAAGAGAACAGTTCCACAACCTTTATATACTTAACACTGCCTACTGAAAGAAGTTAGGTGCGAAAGGATCAATGCAAAGGTTTAAAGCGGTACTTAAGGACATCATTTAAGGGTTAAGTATTCAAGAAGCAAAAGACAACATCTCAGATATCAAGGAGGTGTTTACTTGTGTGATGAAAGGTGAACAAGGATTAGAGAAGATCAAAGAATGTCTAACAAAAGAAAAGAAGATATTGTGAAGACTTTCAAAGCTGGATTATCTAAGAACATTCCTTATCCCATCTCTAACTTTAGTATATATGAGATGGTTTAATCAGAGTGACAAGATGATATATGAGATCAGGGATATGTTTTGTGCTGTGCGAAATAGGAGTCATAATGTGCGGCGGACGCTAGCCAAACGCAAAGATCCGGGGTAGTTTGTCATTCCAGCAAGGATTGGGGGAATTTCTTTGCGAAATGTCTTTACGACACTGAGGTACATGCAACTTGATGCCTTCCATCATTGCAGATCAACTCGGAATCACAAATTTGTCTCCCGCCAGAGAAAAGATAAGGCTAGCGGATGAATCAGAATGCATTCCTAGAGGAGAACTCTACAACTAGATCATTGAAGTAGGGGGAGTAGACGTCGTAACTGACTTCATGGTATGCAACTTACATGACGGTGGTACTCCTCATATTCTCTTCGGAAGAGATTTTCAATATACCATTGGAGCTTTCATGGATTGGCCAAGAAGACGGATGTCCTTCACCTTCATTGGTAGTAGAGTCTTCTTTCACGTCTTTAAACCAGGAGCAACTCACCTCAGAATTCAACAGGAGATTCCATTCAACACCTCCGAACCGAAGGACACGGAGGGCATAGCATCTACAAACTGAGCTGCTAGAGACATCAAACAAGCGCTGAATGGGAGGTAACCCATTATTTTTTTTAACCATTAACTATTTATTGTTATTTTAAGTTAAAGAATATTTATAATTATTTTTGGATTTAGTTTTTGGAATATTTTTGAATTTAATGGTTTTCATTCGAATTTTTCTACTTTGTAAAATATTCTAAGTGATACAGGAATAGTTCCAAACGTAGAACATGTGAATTTTTAGTGTGTTCCAAACGCAGAACATGTACGTGTTAAATTAAACTGGTTTAGTCCGTTTTAACCAGTTTACCCTAATGGGTCGCGAGCCTTTCTTCTTCTTCCTCCTCTTCCTCCATTTTCATTGTTCAAAGCTTCAATACTTCAAACATTCATATCTCTCTCAATTCTCCACGGATTTGAGTGAATTTTGGGTGCTTTCCAACCAATTTTTCAAGCTCTTTTTGATTATCCTACACCGACCATCGATCTAATAAGGTATGAGCTTCAAACTCCCTCTTTTTAATTCGTTTTTCGAATTCATCAATTGAGGAAGGTGTTTTCATCTCTTTTGGATATTTTACTTGATTATTCATGTTAAATGATGCCTAGGAGCTGATAGAACTGATTGGTTACTTTGAATTTGGTGTTAATTGGCTTGAAATAGAGATTTTGGGAATTTTTGTGTTATAATGAATAGTGATTTCGGATTTATTGGATAATTTGGGCTAAAGTGCTGTTAATGATGCTTTGGTAATTATCAATAAAAGTTGAGAGAAGTTGTTTGATGTTTAATTTGCAAGGAATTGATCACTTTTAATTTCTGGAATTTTTCGTGAAATAATTTATGCGTTAATTTGAAAATAATTATGCATCAATTATTTCGTGGCATCAGAAATTACATTATCATTTGTCAATGATTTTGTTTTATTTTTGAAAATTTTTGAAAAGAAATTTACTAATCTTGTAATTTTTCTTTGAATTTTGCAGATAAGCCACGAACCAGAAGTTCCAGCTCACAGGCATATGAGCCTGCTCGGCCACGTTCGATGGCAACACACCATTTTGACCTCACTGATGAGGATTTAGTACGCATCACAAAGATAGAGAGCTGCCAACTCCATCCTATGCGTTTTCTGCAAGATCAAATACTCGAGGATATGGGTATCAAGGATAAGGTGCACCGGGTTCTGGAAGCCATTGGGTTTGAGAGTTTCCATACCAACTCATGGCATCTATACAGGAAGCCAGCCGCTGATTTTCTGGCTATTTTCACGGTCCATTACCCCAAGCCGAGCTCAGATGCGTCTAAGGGATGGGTCAGTTTCTTCATTGGACGGTCACATCACAAGTTGTCTACTCATCACCTGGATGAGATCTACGATTTTCCCAAGAGACAGGAAAGAGATGTGGGAGTAGTTTGTGAGCTTGACGAGTTTTGGACTATGATTGGTTCGGGTATTTATGCATCCAGTGCTTGGAAGTAGGCGCAGATACACAGCCTAGTGTTGAGGATTGCTATGAAGTTCATCATCAACATTATCTTCAACAGGCACGAGATTAGAGTGATCAAGGTCGTTGAGTTATGGTTATGGGAGAGATAGAGAAGGAGTTCCTAGATGATCTGACTGATGAGAGTTTTGGTGAGCCTCATGGTGTTGATTTTGGAGCTTTGCTAGCTGTTGAGTTTCTAGCAGCAAAGAAGTTGGTTAGAACCAAGAAAAAGGAGGCACACCATGGCAGTTTAGTGACACCTATCATGATTAGGCTCGGATTCGAGTGTTTCCCACTTGTGTTTGAGGACATGATGTGTTTCATTGACCATGTGATTATCTATAGCATTCCTTGATCCTAGTGCGCAGACACACGGTTATTCAATTTTAGGACAAAAAAGGAGCATACAGGTTCTTTGCAGCTACTTGCACCAGAACTGATGACTATCACTTCCAGGGCGCATGTTGACTTCATGCCTCCCACTGCTGCTCTCTGTCCATGACCACCAACAAGACGCGCTGCCCCCGCCTTGCTGCATGTGCATCTGCTCAGGGATCATCTCATGATCCTTTTGCCAGAGCATCTACTTCCTCTCAGGCACCTCTACTTGAGTTTGATGAGTCTGATTTCATCGCTTCAGAGTTTTTTGAGCTTCATGATGATGATGAGTACAGTCGGATGATGTACGATAGTACACAGAAGAATAATAGGATGCTACGATTGCTTATGGGGGTCTTCAACAAGATCAGACCATGCTATGTTTCTGCACCATCAGTCCGTGAGAGCCAGCCTGTGGACGTTGCGGATGATGTTCTGCATTCTTCTGGGGATACTAAGGAGGACACTGAGTTCACAGAGCCTCCTATTCCACGCAGCCAGCAGACGGTTGTTTCTGCGACGAGCATGGCTTCGATGAGTCCATCTGACTCCACTGCACAGAGCTTCAGGATGGCTTGCTCCAGGAGAGACCCAGGACAGCCGACAGGCTCGGATGATTGATCTTGCTGCCTCTCCACCGATCGGTGCTTAGTTACCACCGATTGGTATTGATCATCACTTGGACTGATCAGTACGCTGTGGATACCGATCGGTATGCTGCTTTCTGAAAACCATGTATTTATTTTTCTTTTCATTTTCTTTTTTTCTTTTTTAGGATTTGTATTAACTTTTTCTTATTTATGTGTATTTGTTTTATTTATTTTTACACCAAGATGGTGTAATTTAAGTCTAGGGGAGGATATCTCTATGTTACTAACGTGTGTTCTAACATTTGTTTCTATTTAGATTTTTTTGTTTCTTTGAGTCATTTTTCAGTTTTATTGAGTCAAAATGAGGGAACTATGAGCATTTCTTGGAACAACTATTTCAGAACAACTTTCTGGAGACTTATTCTGGTTCTGTTCGTGTCAGAACCGAATATTGGAAAGACCACGGGCAGACTCAATAATCAGGAAAGTCCATATCACTTTGAAACTTGAATGATTGAACTTAGCCTTATTAAGTGGAACCTTGAATTTGGACTTAATTGATCTAACTTAGGGACTTGGTAATCATGTCATGGATATTACATTCAGAGTTTTCTTCTTACCATTTTTACCACTCTTGTTAACTCTGAATGGCTAGTCTCATCTTTAGTCTAGTACCATACCCTACGTAAACCTTCTTTGGATACTTCTTGCATTTCTTGTGTTTTCATTATCATATGCATTCATGTGCAAAAACTATGGAGTATGCGGACCGGCACAGTTTTATGTTCCAAGGATCTTTGGTACCATTCATTGTTCTCTTTACATAGTTCTTATACGTTTTTGAGTTTTGACTTTGGTGTAGAAATGTTAACTAGAACTGGTTCCGACTTTGCCTTCTCTAAAAAAAAAGAGAATAAATATGAGAAGGGAAAGATGAAAAAGAGGAAAACGAAATAAAGTATGTGTAGAGTCTAATGTGTACCAACATTTGGTTTTTGTTTCACTGTGATTTTGCATAATAATTTGCATCCTTAGATTTGCTAAGATATGCTAAACACTTGAGCCACCACCAAAGAACCTTATATACCAAGACCATTGACATGTTTGATATTCTCTTTATGAGAGCTCACGCACTTTTAATAAATATCAAAAGGTTAAGTTCATTGATTCTAAGAGTTCTTTGTGATTTCGGGATTCAAAGTATAGGTGTTTGATACATTCATGGTCTAGTACATGTAGTAGATCTGTCTGGCCTAATTTTGATGCAGTTTACAAAAGGAAAGCCCGAGACAAGTTCGTTCCAAAAAATATGTGCATTCCCGCTCTTCAAACCTTTTCTCTTTCTAATCAAAAAAATAATATAACATAAATAACGAACACAATATAAGATACTACCTCCCTATCAAGCAAGACCAATCCAATCAATGTTTTTGAATTTCCTAGATAGATGTTATAACGGCGAAGAACCTTCACAAAAATGTGCCAACCAGAAATTGAAGGTTTCTACATGGCAAGAACATGACCACTCGACATAATTTAAAGTTCTGTTGTAAAAGTTTTTAAATCTACACTCAAGTTATTTTTTTTCTTTAGGTATTTGACAAACAAAAAAAAGATCAACTCTCTATGCATAAATATAGGAAACCGAAGAGACTTCCAACAAAACAATTATAAATTACATCTACTCATATTAATTTCAAAAAAAATCAAACATTTAGAAATCTCGGTAAAATCAACTAATAATCTACACATTTCAGTAAAATCAACAAACATCTAACCAACAACAAATCAACATATCTTTTGTATCTTAAAAAATATACAATTACAAATAATAAAACTGTTGGTAAAAAGATAAGATGATATTAATAATTTTAAATAATTTATGGTGTTTTAAAGAAAAAATATATAAGTAAATTAATCATATTGATAATAGATAAAAATTAATCAACCCTTTTTTAGAGGTACTATAACTAAAGAGTACATTTCAATAAACATAATATTACTAATTAATAGTTATGAAAAATCTACAAGTGTTACAATGTTATCATTAAATCACGTTACTCCAACAATCTTCGTTTATAAGAATTAAACCAATAATGGTTACTAACCAATCATGTTAATTTAAATGAATTGCCAAATTTATACGAGCTTTAAATTAAAAAGCGTGTTTACATAATATTTATAAAAACAAATTGAATAAGTATTTTTGCATAATCATTGTGATAATTATTCATTTATGGGACCAAATGATAAAGTTGTGAATATTTCTTCACTCAAAAGACACATGCACAAGCCATAACACTTACACTAACGTTTAGGATAAAATCACAAAATGTGAAATAAAAGAATAAAAAAAATCTAAGAAATCTAAAATTTTAATATCTTTGTGTCTTGGTTGTGATTGAAGAGAGAGTAATTCTGAGTAGGCCTGGACAAAAAATCCGAATCCCAAATACCGAACCGAACCTGACCCGAAAAAGAAGAACCGAATCCAAATCCGAACCAACAAAATACCTGAACGGTTTTTAAATTTCTATATCCGAAAAATCGAATCCGAATCCGAACCGAACCGAAAACCGAACGGGTATCCGAAATACCATTATATACCCTAAAAATATTAATTATTTTTAGATTTGATATAACCTAATTACCCAAAATTATAGTTATAAACTCAAAAATATCAATTATATTAAGATTAAAATTAAAAAAAAATATACCAAAAATAACAGAATATCTTCAAATTCTTAGTTATATTTGTAAAAAATTAACCAATTTTTATTTAAATTTAACTAATTTTAAAATTTTTCTCCAATATTTCGGATACCCGAATCAGATCCGAACCTAGATAGAACCGAACCAAATCCAAACCAAAAATTATAAATACCCGAACGATTATTAAATTTTTAAACCCGAAAATCCGAAAATCTGAGTAACAAAAGAAATTGAAATATCGTTTACCTTAATTATATATTTTCTGTTTTGATTTGAATTTAAACATTCTTCTCTCTCTCTCTCTAACTCATTTGCTCGATATCGATCAACGGAAAAAATTGATGTCCAAATTTTTTAATTCTCCAAAGTTCTCTTCGATCAATCCAACGATTTAATTTTCGTCTCATCAGATCTCACAAAACATACTCGAAGACTAATTCAGAATAATCATACTGTGAGATTTTTGTTAGAACAATAATTAGGGATACATTTCATCTTTCATTTCATGCTTAATCCATTTGGCCAGCACACAACCGCCTCCTATGTATTCAATTATGACTCTACTGTTGTTTAGAGACATGGCTGTTTTGAGCATCAATGGTTGTTCTTGAGAAAACTACAAATTTAGTGTTTCTAATTAGATTTTATAGACACATTGAAGAATACGAGAGAGAAGGAGATTAAGAGACTTCTAAATTACTTTAAATTAAACACTAGGGCTTCTTTGGTGCGGTTTCCCATGAATATTGCACTGTTGGTTTTTAGATATCTCTCTATCACCTTATTCTCTCATCTGAACTTGTCTCTAATCAGAGTCGTACCTAGAGTTTTAGAAACTTAAGGCAAATAAAAAAACGGTTACATATTCTTTAGGGTAGTAAAATATATGTTATAATTAGAATTTAATATATCTTTTGTAATAAACTAAAGATAGTAAAACTATTTTTTAGTCTATGAACATAAATTTTGTAATACTTTATAAAGATATAAAATTATTATTTTACTATTTTGTAATCTATTTTTAATGAACACTATTTAAATCGATAAAAATACTATTATTTAAAATAATTTTTTTTAAATATTAGAAATAATTAACATTATTTTCTTAATATATGAAATAGAAGTTTAAACTCAAGAAAAATAACACTAAAGTATATAGTTTACCAATATAGTAAATAAAATTTAAAAAAATTAGGGCCCTAAAATTTACTTAATATTTAGGGGCCAAAAAGCAAATGCCTTTTTATCCTCACATAGGCACTCTTTTGTCCCTAACGTCCCTAAGGGTTTGACAGAACCTGTTCGAATTAGTATCAGTATGCTTCTCTTTGGTTTCATGTGAGACTCAGCTGCATTTCAGACAAATGTTCTTTCGTTGGTCTTTGTTTAAGCAGCTTCTCTTTGTTTCGCTTTGTATCGTCTGACAGATATAAATAAGCATACATGCGTGGAAGACAACATAATAATACGTCTCTAAAGTTGAATCTTTGAACCAGGAAATAACCAGATTTCTCAAGAAACTTAATTGAAACGATTAAGGTCAAATCGGTTATAGGATCATTATGATATAAATATGAATGAGTTCATGGATGACACATGATGCGCTTATTAAGCGTACGATTCATGTCTCCCAAACATTTTATTTAAGTATGTGAGGAGTTATATTTGTAAATATTTTATTGGATATATTATTTATAATCCAAATTCACACTGGTTATGTATTTGGTTTAGTTTCAATCCGATTTATGAATGTTAAAAATAATAATAATTTCATCAGTATTTTGATATTCAGACTGACCTGGATGTTCTACCGGGATTAACCATGAACTTGATTAGTGATTGGTCATATTTATACTAAACTCGTGAACTATAAAATCAGATATAAAACCGCCAAGAGCAATTAAAATTATGTGAACTGGATTAGTGATCATTTTTTCTTTTGTTTTTATGACAACTTACATTTACGACTCAATTTAGATTTATTTTTAGTAACGTTGGACATAATTCATAGTCAGTTGTGTTCCATCTTGTTATATCTCTTATCCGTTCATGTTCCCAAATTCTTATTCCATATAGGAATGGATTCTCGATATGTGATAAATTTTGTATTCCCGATTGAAAACGGAACCGGATGGAATAACGAATTTTCTAAATTTATTTTGGTACAGATACAAATATTAATATATATTTTATAAATAATTCTATATATTCATAGAATATATATTTGACATCATAACTATCGTCACATTTCCATAAAATCCTGTCCCAATTGGAGGCCTTAAAGCCCAATTCGAATTTCAGCTTTAGATTCAAAGCAGAAAGCTAGAACGGGCGGACCCACACTATTAGGTGTGCAGTGCATGTACATGCACCCAGTAGAGTATAATTAATTGCATTGTCAAATGAAAGTGGCAGTTTGGTAAAGAGTGCACCCATTATTTTCTTAAGGTGGGAGGTTCGAACCCTCCTTGAAGCTTTTGTGCACCCATTAAAAAATTGTTGCTGGATCCGCTCCTGATCTCCAACATCATCGAACATAATAAATCTTCATATTAAAAAAGACAATCTCACAAATAGCAGAATAAAATAAACTTAACATTCAAGGTATTAAAAAATTCGTTCTTATCAAAACCCTTAATATTTGTCTATAAAAGATTGTTTGAAAAGTTTGGGGTTATGTGTTTCTTCCCGAAACTATCTGTCCGTCCAAAACAATAAAAAATGGCTACCGCTTTTGGGTCAAGATTCTTAATTCGTGGAAAAAACATTCTGCAAAATCTGAGGATATCCTGGAAATGATATATTTTAACACATAGAGTTGTAAGTTTTTTGTTTTGCTAGCAAACATGGTAACATACTGTAAAATATAGAGTGCAAATTGGATAGATGACAAAGACAATATAATTATAAATTTTTCTTTCGGAAGCTAACGGAAAACAACAAAACATTCATAGACCAGATAGCATAAACCACAAGCTACAAACAAAAAACAATATAATCAAAACTATAAACCTAACAAAAAAAATTATAAGCCAATAGAAAGAAGTAATTATCATAAACCAGAAAATATACAACACAACTTCAATAATCAACAAAAAAAAAATAGCCGGAATAGAAAACAAAAACAATAATGAAAATTGGTTAAGAAACAATGGTGATATAATGAAAAGACATTAAGCATAATAAAAGTTGTAACTTTAAATAAAAACAGTTATAATAAATAGCACATGTAGAAAGAAAAATCACACCATTGACATTTATTCAGTTTTGCTATTAATATATAGATTATCCAAAAAGGGGATCAAAACTACACTACACCGTGGTTAAAGCAGACCAAAAAGTTAGCCAAAAGGAGGAAAAACACAGCTGGAAAATTACAAGGCAACGACAAAACTAGGTACGTTTTTGTAAGTACATATGATATGTACATGAATCGCTTGGGTATATGTGTTTCGTCATTTGCATTAGCACTTTGTCTTACAAATTGAAATAAATGTTTGGATACTAGCTCAAACAATATAACCAAAAATAAACTAATTATGTTTGGATACTAGGTAACACATTATAGTTTCGAATGTGATACGACAATAATTTGTACAAAGTCATTATTCTCCTGACAGTATTTCTGAGACAGTTTTGCATGGTGGACGTAGAAGTGGCATAGGCCCTGTTTGGAAATGAGTCGCAGCAACAGACCAAAAAATGAGTTTATTTCTCATTCACATTTCCTTCATCTCCGAAAATAACACACCACCATAGTGTTTTTCTTAAAGCAGCAGCAACCATCGCTCGTTCATCAACCTCATAATGCTAGAGTCAATGGCTTCTTTAAAAACATGTCGCCATGAGTATCGTGCGACTCTCAAAAGAACAGGATCATAATCGTCTTTTTGTGTTGAAGAGAAATTAAAAACATAATTTCTGCTTTTTCGCAATCTTAAGTTTCAAAACTAACGAGTCTCAAAAGAAAGAACTTTAAGTTGAAACAAAATTCATTTGCTGAGGCAACATTACATAACATATGGATTCATCAATAGTTAAAAAGACAAAGGGAAAAAAAAAAAAAAACTTAAACCAGTTTTGCTACTTCACTCTCAACATCTCTATCAGCCTTTTCTACTTCACCAGACAAAACAAAAAAGTGGTCATCTTCCTCAGACAAAAACCTACTCTTTATGTTCCAAAAGTATGTCTATCCACTGGTTGAGTATCCAAACTGTTGACAACATCCATCCATGGTTTTTCTATCACCAGGATTGAGTTTTTAGAAAGGTGACCCACAAATAAAACTGGGTGCTTTGAAGGTAAGATTTCAAAGTTCTTTCTTTCATTACTCTTACCCTCCAACTGATACTCTTCTAATCGACGTTTTCGGTTTGTACTTTTTCCTTTTTTCAAGTTGCCAAGTGTACCTTCTACTAAGGTTTTAGACAGATTGCCGTTTGGTAAATCTTTCTCTTCGTCTTCTTCTACAGGCTTACCAAAGTCGATCAAACACTTTGCCCTGCTATGCAAACAATACATGAAAGGTGTTACAATTATATATATAAATGCAGATGCATATTGACTTAGGCTTAATAGTGAGAGCAGTACCTAGAACTGTAAACTATCACAGATGATGAATTTGGCGACGGAGAAAATGAGAGTCCAATGACCTCACCAGGAAACTCTTGGTACCTCTTTGGTAGAACATTAGTGTGTAGCAACGACCATTTGCCTAACTGTCTAGCCTCCACATCAAAAGCAAAGACCTGGTTCGAGGAGGTTGAGATCACAAGTACATTGTCATTCCAGGGATGAAAACCAGCAGCTGCAACAGATGCACCATCGAGCCTCGATATGAACCAATGCTGCCTGTCGTTAAAACACCAGCATTCAAAATTAGAACTTCACTACAAAAGTAAACCCAGCCTGTTCGACACATGGAAGCCATAGTCATAATTCTATAGGGGGCACAATACCATCTATTTGAGCATAATAAATAAAACAAAGTTCCAACCTTTGTGTTTCGAGGTTGAATATGTAGATGTCCCCGAAGCAATTGATAGCAGCTAACCACTGACCATCTGAGCTAGTATACAATTTTGTTATCGGAGGCTCCTTAGGTGGAGCTTCACCTTCATGCGCTTCCCGGGATGGTGTAAATGCATATATTAGTTCTAATCTACTAATGTCAATAGTCTGCCACCAAAATATGATACAGAAGTTAGTGTAAATTCAAACAATACACATAATTCGAAAGTGAGAAATCCTGATTCATCAAACAACTCTGGAACTTACATATATCCTTCTATCATGCCCTGCTGTAATCAAACGAGAGCAGTCTGAACTGAAAATCATGGAATGCGCAAATGGAAGTTCAGGAAGTCGCCTTCTACTAACACTCCATGGACTCTTTGCCAATTCATTTTTCTTCAACTCAAACAGACTGGGGCCAATTTGGTCAGAGTAAGCAAAAAGTGATCCCGATTTAGAAATTGCACTGCATACGATCTTTTTGGCATCTCTACTCTTAACACGAACCAATGACTTTGTTGAAGCACGTCCACTACCATCACTGCTTACGTTAAGTCGAAGAATATCTAAAGTACTAATACCCTGAACCAGGAGAAGAGAAGTCTTATTGAACACTGAATTATGTACCATTTGCATGGGTATTCTCTGAGGCGCAGGACATATATCATGTGGGGAGAACTTAGTAAATTCCTGAATTGAATATGCAAAAAGCTTTGCATCATCACCAGCAGAAATGAGCATCGGCACACCCAAATGAGCCCATTTATGGTAAGTAAAGTCAACAGGCTTCCCTTTTTTGCGATGCTTACGACTTGATTTATAGGGCAACATATCATCCGGAAAAGGATCTACAGAAAAGTGGGACTTAATATTAAACATAATACCTAAAAGATTAACAAGCTTCTAAATATTTGTGTATGTTTGGTTAATATGCATCTGAAAAAAAATTTGATTGCAAAGCATATTTACTAGGACAATTCAAACTTTGAATAAGTATAGTTCAATATGACTCTGACCTTCTCGACTAATTGGTACAGCAACTGTAAGAGCTCGGATGTCATGTGTATGAGCCTTTACGTAACCAATATAATCCCATTTCTGAGAGGAACAAGGCTTCAAATCTTGAGAACCGTTTGTACTGCCAGAGAGCTTATAAAGAATAACCTACAAATATAGTATGACTAGAGAATTAGAATGTTAAAACATAAAAAAAAACATTCAGAAAAGGACTTCACTGATACATACACTTAATTCTTCACAATTGGGCAAAGTATTTATTTGTAGTTTTATTTATGGACTCATTTCTTGTCAAAAGGAAATATTTGAGTTATACTAGAGACAAGTCTTCAAAACTACCATCAAAATCTGACACCACACTCAACTATAATCTAAAATCTTCGGTTAGATCTACTGTATAACAGTTACTGCATTCTAATAATTTCATTCACCTGTCCATCCGCACCAGCAGAAAAAACTCGATTATGACTTGGGGCTGCTGCAAGAGTATTGACATCACCTTTGTGATTAGAGTGTGATTCCAAAAGAGTCCCATGCTGACTATCCCAAAATTGGACAGTTCCTGTACTATCTCCACTCACAAGAACTGAACACCTAAAGTAACCATGTAGATCCTTAGTAAGAGAGAAAAAGAACCAGACACGATGTCAAAGCTGAAAATTTAACATTATCATAAGTACCTCAAAGAAAGAAGTGACCAAACACAGAGCTCAGAACTACTTCCCAATCCTCCAAGACCAACTGTAATTCTGTATACTTCATGACACAAGTCAGCGTCCCAGCATCTTATTAGCCTACAAATGATTGTTCGTATGAAAAATTATTAACATTAGAATGTCATTTCTCCAAGTAAAACATGAATCTTTAATGAAATCTAACAAACTCACCCATTGCTACTACCCGAAAATATCCTCTTTGCATCTGGACTCCACGTTACACTTAAAGCACGCCCTACAAAGATAAATTTCTCCATAAAGCTAAATAAGTAAAAAAGAAGGAGAATGTCGATTATTATAATAACAAATAATGAGGTGAAGATGTCTCACCACTGACCCTAGGCAACGATCTATAGTAAGTTAACTTGTTTAAATCAGAGATACGATACAATCTCACACAACCATCATCACAAGCAGCTGCAATAAGCCTATCTGTATTCTCTGATTTCTCATGAAACTCATCCGAATCAGAATCATCATCTTCACTCTCATTCTCACTCTCTTCCTGACGACCATTCTCAATTTCCTTAGAATTAATAATATTAGTTGGAGCTACAGCCATTTGCCAAATTGAGACTCCAATTGACTCGAGCACAATCTGCATAACAGAGAAAAATTAGCCATTGATGAAAGGAAACAAGATCATTTACAAGAGATGTCAATATTTTCACCTTCTGTTTCAAATCGAAAAGATCCCATTCAGAAATCGAGCCATCTATGCTTGAAGAAAACAACCGACCCGAAGATAGCCCTATAGAACCACCAGCACAGCACCACGCAAGAGACGAGATTCTCGAATTTGGATCGCCATGGATGGTCTAAAACGGTTAAATTAATAAACCAAAAAACACACAAATCAACTCGACATACTTCACGAATCCAATCGATTAGCTAAAAGCTAAATCGGAAGAGAAGAACTAAGGTTTTTTTCCATAAGGAAACCGTAGAGTACGTACGAGTTGACAGTGCCATCCAACGGCGCCAGGAGAGACGAGCCAGATTTCAAGAGAACCGTCCTCGCGAGCAGCGGCGACTTGAGAGTCGTCAGCGCTGTTAGCTAGGGCTACCACCGGAGATGGTTTCCAGTCAACGGAGCTGCAACGGTACTCAAGCATGATGAAGGAAGGAGACGGAGATGAGATGAGAGGAGAGGAGGCGAAGAAGCATTTAGGTTTTTTGAGGGTTTTACCTAAAGACCTTATGTGGGGGCGGCAATTTAAACGGGTTTGGGTTGCCTGTATCTGACCTGACCCGACCCAATTTTAATTTCATGTTATTTTTGGTTTGAATTTTATTAAATTCACTCAGGCTGTTTTTTTTTTTTTAGCATCTTCTTTATTAATGAATAATGCCAGAGAAATCACAATGTAGATCATGAGTATTTACATTAATTTTAAAAGATATCATGAAAAATTCACTCAGGCTGTTATTTAGAAATTCGGTATCTCCTTAATTTTAAAAAAATATAGTTTTAAAACAATTATTTTAAGTAAAACATTAAACTAGAATCTAGGCTACAACAAAAAAAAAAAAAGCAGGACCAGTAACTTGACTCTTCTCGACATTTTCGTATCCAGTCCAAAATACTTGAACCCGTTTAGATAAAGGTATTAGAATTTACCTATTTGAATTAAGATTTTTTTTAAATGGATAAGGGTTAGATCGAGTACTTATCTAGGATATCCGAAATATCCATTTCGGTAGTTGTAAACTTTTTAAAAATTTAAAATTATTTATATATTCTTAAATTTACTCAAAATTATTTGATATTTGATAAAATTATTTAAAAAATATCCAAAAGTTTCTGTAAATTATCAAAAGTTTGTTAAGAAGTTTATTATGATACAAAATTATTCGCAATTATTCATTCAAATAGTGATTTTAAATAAGAAAAATTACTCATTTAGATAGTAATTTTAAGTATCTGACTCTACCCTTAACCTGTCCTAACCTGCTATTATCCGATCCTTATATTAACATATATATTTTGAATAGTATTTTCTGAGATCCAAATTACTCTTACCCGATCCTTACCTGAATTTATCCGACCCTATACCTGTAATGCTCAGGCCTACTAGGATCCATGTACATATACGGGTATAAAAATAAATGTTAAACTTTATTGATAATTTTTTAATTCTAATTGTTAACAACACATTTTTGGGTTTATCTAGTAACTTTTTTAAAAATCCAATTTGAATACAACAAAATATATCTCAGCATAATAAAACCAAATTTTAAATCTACACATATAATCTCGATAAATAAAAGCTAAAACTTTTATATCAAAAATAATATGTCCAGTAACGTAGGGTTAGGCTAGTGGCTGGATCCCGGAAAGCTGAAAAAATATGCACCTAATAGATCAGGAGTTTGATTCTTACCGGAAGAGATAATTTATATAAAAATCTGATCTCGACCGTAGGAGATGTATGGACCTAAAGTTGAAACTTCTAGGTTAACAAAAAAATAACGAAAAGTTTTAAAATAAATAATAAAAAACAAGTAATGATATGATTAGTAAAAAAGGTCAGTTGGCAAACTAGGCAATTTTTCAAAAATAATTGGTAAAATGGGGAAATTACTATTTAAGATTAGGAGATTGAAATATTTACGGGCACATAAAAAAAGAATGAGAGAAACTTATTTGATTTTTTTTTTGGTTGAATGTTAATTTGTTTTAAAAACTTTATATACAAAGGTGGAAGGAAAAAGCTTAAATTACAATAGACTGAAAATGATTTAAATCACCCCAACATCGTTCATTGGCCTGTAACAGCCCACCAAGTTTTAAGCTCCCCAAGTTTGTTGTGTTCGTCGCAATGGAGAGATTCAATATGATCTCTTATCACCCTCCGAATCAGATGAACCACAGACTCGGTGGTGTTTGAAGCTTGTTAATGATGTCAAAGTTTCTTTCTCTCCACACATGGTAAACCGAGGCTTGAAACACCATGTATAGGATCATTTTATCAACGAGACGCCACTGAGACAGTTCTAAACTACGTGATTTATGTAACCAATCCGGTGAGAGCTTTCGGCCAAGAAAGGGGAGAGAGAGCTCGGACTAGATGGTAAAACTGTAAGGGCAAGCAAAAAAAAAATGATCATGTTTTGATCCGGTTCTCCACAAAATACGCAGCTCTGAATTTGTCCCCAACATCGAGTACGCGCTCCAGTCGCTAGTCTATCTCTTATCGCTAGCCAAACAATAAAAGAGTAACGAGGTGTCACCTGCGGAAACCATACATTCTAGCCCAGTTTACCTTCGGTTTCCAGACACGGATATGATTCCATGTTTTACGAGATGAGAATGTACGGCAACATCCACGAATCCTTAATAGTAGAAGATAGCGAGATGTCGATAATTTGTTTCACATCATCCACCAGAAACAAGTCTTCTAGTATCAGTTTTAACCATCGCTGATTCTCACTAAATAAGTGAGAAACCTTGAGGTTCAAATCCATGAACGTCTCCTTGTTGATCAGCCTCCTTGGCTGGTCATCCATTAGACCATTACCCATCTATCATTCCAAACCAACGTGTCCTGACCATTACTAATGTTTTTCATGACAGCTTTCTTAAGTAGTTCACATCTAAATGTTAAGCTTCTCCAAGCATAAGACGGCCGAGACCTAGAGCCACAATCAAACAAATCCCTATGGAAAAATATCTCGCCTTATATAATTGAGAACACATTGCATTAGTGATGAGATTTGGCCCTCGAATCGACACTCAGAAGCAAGTAAGATGATTGAGGATTCTTGCACAACGAAGCCACAGCCGCGATGAGAAGGAAATGGATCAAACAATGCCACAAAGGTTGCAGAAAACCCCTTGATAAATCGGAGATGATCTTTTCGATAAACATACCAAATAGATAGGGGTTTGATCTTTGTATAAACACACCAAGAGATCGGTTTTGAACTTTGGATAAATGCACCAAAATTTTGATTTGTCGGAATCACACCAAAGATGATCAAATCTTAGAAAATATTTTTGATAAAAAGATTATAGTTTTTCCAAGAGAGATTACACGACATATAAAGAAAAGAGAAGAGAAAAGAGGAGAAGGGCATGTTCACGAGAACACCTCGAAAAACAATCCCTCGAAAATACAACAAAACATAAACACAAGTTTGAAAATTCAAAATACAAAAACAAAAATATATCTTCTTATCCTTAGCCGCATCATCCTCTTGTTGGGCTTGGACCATGATCGATCAAATCACATCCCTCGTATCTATGATAGTCAAGCTTCGGTGGTTGTTATAACTCCTTTGACCGAACCTCTCATCATCGCCGAGCCTCATTTTTATTACGAAAATCTATGAACCCTTGTTATATTACCAAATTATCTCTTGTTGCAATCCACAACCAACAATACTCCACTTATCTTCTCCAGCGAACTATATTTAAGTGTGTTCTTAGATGCAATGGCTTGTCTTCTTCGATGATCATAGCGTGAAATGCTTTATCTAAATGAACCTTGATTCGATCGATGAAAACCAAATTCGATCAATAAAAACTTACCAAAACAGCTGAAAAAACGAAAAGGATGAAGAACCCTAAAAAGTTCAAACTAGTGCCATCTTCAACAACGAGAAAATAGAGTAAAGAACACCCAAATTTTCAAAATTTATCTAAATATTTGTTAAGATACAATAAAAATAAACTGAAGCTCGCATAAACAAAATATCCCCGGAAATAAGCTCTAGTCACAAACCAAAGCTTCCAATTGAGAGAGAGTAACCTAAGTCCACAAGAGGAAAACCCCACTAACAGGATGAAATGAATAAAATTTAGTTATGTATTTAAAAAGGATTTTATTGATATAAAACGGAAAAGGATGAACCATTGACTTATCTTATATTGTTGAAACAATAGGTATAATATAGAAATAAACAAATTTATAACAAATCAAATTTTAAAATCTCGTTGACATTGACGTAGTTTTTAGTTCTTCCATTAACATCCAATGCATATGCCCTATTCATCATTTAAATTATAAAATTTTGAATTTATTTAATGTATAATTTGGCATATGAATATTCCTTTCTCCCTAATAATGCAAAATGATAGTTCGGCACTTCGGTAAGGGTTTTCTTGTAAACCAAAGCAATTTTGACATAATCTATGCAGAGGAATTGGAATCCAAAAGACGGCCACAGAAGTCCAAACGTGGCATACCACAAACACTCACTCACCGACAATAGTTATTCTACAAAATCAAAGCAACCATTAAACAAAAAAAAAATCAAGGCAACCATAACAAACGCCACACAAAAAAATAATGAAAATTGTATATTCGATATTCACTATGTCGTCTTTAATTAGTTAGAGCTTCTAAAAGTATATCTGTAATTTCATAAAAAAATTCAAATTTGTCAAGAATGATAAATCATAGCCATATATTGAAAAATACTTTTTTTTTTAAAACAATACTTTCTCTCTTTTTCAAAAATTGATTTTTTGAGTATTGCACACTGATTAAAACGATAAATATTTATAATAAATATATTATCTTTTACATTAAACACTTTCTCATATATATCAACGAATATTAGTTCAAGAATTCAAACACGCTTAATTAATACCTTTTTGTAGTTTACAAATTACTAACTTTAACTAATAAAAATTTTAAAAAATCAATCTTTTAGAAACAAAAAATTCTATAAATCAAACTTTCTGAAAGAGAGAGAGAGAGAGTAATGCTTAAAGTGAAAAAAAAAGCTTTATTATTGGTAAAACTTTCGATGATCTCAAAAAAACAATAAGCAAAAAGCAGAGTTGGTATCAAAGCAAATAAGCAAAACCCATAGAGTTGGCACCAAAGCAAATAACATCTACAAAACCATGAACGTTCGAGTGGAGAGATCCAAGCATTGATCTTCTAAATTTTCAAGAACGTTCATGCAATACAAGCTCATTGGATTTAATGAGGGAGTGTATCTTTTTATCCTTGTCCTTTTGATTTGTTTCATATTGTGAAGATTTGTTGGAATTTTTTCGTCAATACTTTTTATTACAATCCAAATAATAATTACCTTGATATATGTGTGTTTTTTCAGAGAAAATCAAATACCAAACAAAGGAAACAGAAAATCCATATATAGTTCTTAAAATAGTTATAAAATTTGACTAATTTTGTTCAATATTTTAAGAATTCAAACTGTTTTCTTATATAATTTTACTGATCGATAAAATTAACTAATGTATTTTTTTTTTTTAAATCATAAAACTAAAATTAAATCATGGCAACCGCACTTAAGCAGTTAGCATGTGTTACACGTGCAGTTCACAAATTACATGACCAACACATTTTAAAGCGCACCACACTTGAACCGTACTTACATGAACCGCATGGTTCGCACAGCAAAAATATGAATCAAATAGTTCAACCTCACCATACCATCTAAGTGTAACAATGGTCGTAGTACCATTGTACACGACATGCGATTAAAAATGTCTCTACTACGATTTAGAAGGATTTGCTAGAGTAGAAATAACACTCAACGATTGTAAACCTCTAGACTACATCATACGGTTAAAAGTTTGACAGAGAAATCGGATTGAATTTTTTTTTGTTTTTGGTTAATAAATCGAATTGAATTTATTGATTTAAAGATAAAGACCAAACAAAACTGATACATGTGTACAACGATTAGATAGAGATTTCTTTCTTTTTACAAAGAGAGATAATTAAAAAAAAAAAAAAACAGGTAAAAAAACAAAAAACGAATAATTAGGAGGCAAATGTCTAAATGAACGGTGTAGCAAAAGACTTGGTCTTTCCTGTCTGTCTTGCCCACTCATTACAAATTTAATCACAGTAAAAACAGAAAATCCATATCTCAAAATCCATTCATCTATTTTTGTTTTCTTCTTCCTTACGGATTTGCTTTTGCAGATATTGTTCAAAATCACGATATTTTCTATTTAGTTTTACTGTCCTTTTTTGTTTCGCGTGTGATCATTAACTCGAGGTAATTTCTCTAATCTTAGTTAATATCACACGCGGAATTATCAAAGATCCCAAATTGTACAGTGTATCCAACATTTAGAGATTTTATGGATAAAAGTAGAGAAGAAGAACAAGAAGAACAAGGCCAAAAAATTTGGTAAAGACAACTTCTGGTTTGTTTTTTTTTTAATTCAGACAAGGCTAACCATTTCATTTGGTCTGGGAATCTAGAAACTCTTGGTGTTTTCGACGTCACCTTTTTTTCAATAAACAAATAATAAAATCAATCGTGGGTGGAGAATAAAAGAGAATATCAAAACGTTTTGACCATTCGGTGTAGTGTCTCTCAATATATTCTTCTGGGTATTTGTATATTCTTGAAAAAAAAAAAGAATGTGTTGAGCTGTTACCACTTTTTTTTTTGTTTTTTTTCTCTCTTTTGTCTCTTAAATTTCTTCATTTTTCTCTTCATTACAAAACATATCTCGGGAACAGAGTTTTCTTCATTACCTTCTTCTTCTCCCAATTACACGCGTCTGTTATTATCTTCTTGCTGTCAATGAGATCCAATTTGTAGCTCTTTCATTTCACATCTCTTTCTTTCATCTCTCTTTTTTTTTTTTTTTAA
Source organism: Cardamine occulta (assembly GCA_028015245.1). NCBI lineage: Eukaryota > Viridiplantae > Streptophyta > Magnoliopsida > Brassicales > Brassicaceae > Cardamine > Cardamine occulta. The sequence goes on from CM051393.1 coordinate 7,572,307, forward strand.
TCTAAAAAAATGGCACCAAAGTTTGAATGGTGGGCTAAAGGAAACAACAATCGTAAAGGAACACCAGTTGTTGTAAAAATGGAGAATCCTAACAACTGGTCAATGGTGGAACTTGAATCACCATCAGATCAAGATTTCTTAATCTCTTCATCATCACCTCGTGACAAAAAATCTCGTAACAAGAACGCACGTCAACTCACTTGGGTACTTCTCCTTAAAGCTCATCGTGCCGCTGGTTGTCTCACTTCTTTAGGCTCTGCATTAATCACTCTTGGCACCGCCGTACGTCGTCGTATCGCCGCTGGTCATACAGACACCGAAATGTCGAAACTATCTACAAGAAAATCGAAGCTTTTCTACTCTTGTTTAAAGGTGTTTCTATGGCTTTCATTAATCCTTTTAGCTTTTGAGATTGCTGCTTATTTCAAAGGATGGCATTTTGGAACTTCAAAGCTTCAGCTTCAGTTTATTTTCACTACTCCTTTTGGTGTTAAAGGCTTCTTTGATTGGGTTTACACGCGCTGGGTTTTGTTGCGCGTGGAGTATCTTGCTCCACCACTTCAGTTCTTAGCCAATGGTTGTATTATTCTCTTCCTTGTTCAGACTCTTGATAGGCTTATTCTCTGTCTTGGATGTTTCTGGATTCGATTTAAGAAGATTAAACCGGTTCCTAAACCAAATGCTATCTCTGATCTTGAATCTGGTGATAATGGTTGCTTCCTCCCTATGGTTCTTGTTCAGATTCCAATGTGTAATGAAAAAGAGGTAATAGCAAAACCCCAAACCAACATTTTTTGAATTGGTTACAAAATTTCATCAAGTTTTGATTTTTTTTTTTTTTTTTTGGCAGGTTTATCAACAATCAATAGCTGCTGTGTGTAACTTAGACTGGCCAAAAAACAAGATTTTGATTCAAATTCTTGATGATTCTGATGATCCAATCACACAGAGTTTGATTAAAGAGGAGGTTCATAAATGGCAAAATCAAGGTGCAAGAATCGTGTATCGTCACCGTGTGAACAGAGAAGGTTACAAAGCTGGGAATCTTAAGTCTGCTATGAATTGTAGTTAT
>CM051393.1:7573478-7634702 GCA_028015245.1 Cardamine occulta
TTTAGTATTTAAGATTTAGGGTTTTGGACTTTAGGGTTTAGGTTTTAAGGTTTAAGATTTAGGGTTTGGGGTTTAAGGTTTAGGGTTAAGGATTTTGGGTTTTGGGTTTGGGAGTTTAGGTTTTAGGATTTTGGGTTTAGGGTTTAGGGTTTAAAGTTTAGAGCTTCGTTTATGGTTTAGGGCTTGGGGTTTAGATTTTAGGGTTTAGGGTTTTGGATTTATAGATTAAGATTTAGGGTTTAGGGTTTGGGGTTTGGGGTTTGAAATTTAGGTTTTAGGGTTTAGGGTTTAGGTTTTAATATTTGGGATTTTGAGTTTAATGTATAGGGTTTTGTTTTTTGGGTTTTGGGTTTTGGGTTTAAAATTTAGGGTTTAGGGTTTAGGGTTCAGGGTTTAGGCTTTAGGATTTAGGATTTAGGGTTATGGATTTAGGGTTTTGGACTTTAGGGTTTTGGACTTTAGGGTTTAGGTTTTAAGGTTTAAGATTTAGGGTTTGGGGTTTAGGGTTTGGAATTTGGGATTTACAGTTTAGGGTTTAGGGTTTAGGGTTTAGGGTTTAGGGTTTAGGGTTTAGGGTTTAGGGTTTAGGGTTTAGGGTTTAAAGTTTAGGGCTTCATGTATGGTTTAGGGTTTGGGGTTTGGATTTTAGGGTTTAGGGAATTGGATTTAGAGATTAAGATTTAGGGTTTAGGGTTTGGGGTTTAGGTTTCAATATTTGGGATTTTGAGTTTAATGTATAGGGTTTTGGTTTTTGGGTTTTGGGTTTTGGGTTTAAAATTTAGGATTTAGGGTTTAAGGTTTAGGGTTTAGAATTTCAGGTTTAGGGTTTAAGGTTTGGGATTTAGGGTTTAGGATTTAGGATTTAGGGTTTTGGACTTTAGGGTTTAGGTTTTAAGGTTTAAGATTTAGGGTTTGGGGTTTAGGGTTTGGAATTTTGGATTTACGGTTTAGGGTTAAGGATTTTGGGTTTTGGTTTGGGAGTTTAGGTTTTAGGATTTTGGGTTTAGGGTTTAGGGTTTAAAGTTTAGCGCTTCGTTAATGGTTTAGGGCTTGGGGTTTAGATTTTAGGGTTTAGGGTTTTGGATTTAGAGATTAAGATTTAGGGTTTAGGGTTTGGAGTTTGGGGTTTGAAATTTAGGTTTTAGGGTTAGGGTTTAGGTTTTAATATTTGGGATTTTGAGTTTATTGTATAGGTTTTTCTTTTTTGGGTTTTGGGTTTTGGGTTTAAAATTTAGGATTTAGAGTTTAAGGTTTAGGGTTTAGAATTTCAGGTTTAGGGTTTAAGGATTTAGGGTTTAGGCTTTAGGATTTAGGATTTAGGGTTTTGGACTTTAGGGTTTAGGTTTTAAGGTTTAAGATTTAGGGTTTGGGGTTTAGGGTTTGGAATTTTGGATTTACGGTTTTGGGTTAAGGATTTTGGGTTTTGGGTTTGGGAGTTTAGGTTTTAGGATTTTGGGTTTAGGGTTTAGGGTTTAAAGTTTAGCGCTTCGTTAATGGTTTAGGGCTTGGGGTTTAGATTTTAGGGTTTAGGGTTTTGGATTTAGAGATTAAGATTTAGGGTTTAGGGTTTGGGGTTTGGGGTTTGAAATTTAGGTTTTAGGGTTTAGGTTTTAATATTTGGGATTTTGAGTTTAATGTATAGGGTTTTGTTTTTTGGGTTTTGGGTTTTGGGTTTAAAATTTAGGATTTAGGGTTTAAGGTTTAGGGTATAGAATTTCAGGTTTAGGGTTTAAGGATTAAGGGTTTAGGCTTTAGGATTTAGGATTTAGGGTTTTGGACTATAGGGTTTAGGTTTTAAGGTTTAAGATTTAGGGTTTGGGGTTTAGGGTTTGGAATTTGGGATTTACGGTTTAGGGTTAAGGATTTTGGGTTTTGGGTTTGGGAGTTTAGGTTTTAGGATTTTGGGTTTAGGGTTTAGGGTTTAAAGTTTAGTGCTTCGTTTATGGTTTAGGGCTTGGGGTTTAGATTTTAGGGTTTAGGGTTTTGGATTTAGAGATTAAAATTTAGGGTTTAGGGTTTGGGGTTTGGGGTTTGAAATTTAGGTTTTAGGGTTTAGGGTTTAGGTTTTAATATTTGGGATTTTGAGTTTAATGTATAGGGTTTTTTATTTTTGGGTTTTGGGTTTTGGGTTTAAAATTTAGGATTTAGGGTTTAAGGTTTAGGGTTTAGAATTTCAGGTTTAGGGTTTAAGGATTTAGGGTTTAGGCTTTAGGATTTAGGATTTAGGGTTTTGGACTTTAGGGTTTAGGTTTTAAGGTTTAAAATTTAGGGTTTGGGGTTTAGAGTTTGGAATTTGGGATTTATGGTTTAGGGTTAAGGATTTTGGGTTTTGGGTTTGGGAGTTTAGGTTTTAGGATTTTGGGTTTAGGGTTTAGGGTTTAACGTTTAGCGCTTCGTTTGTGTTTTAGGGCTTGGGGTTTAGTTTTAGGGTTTAGGGTTTTGGATTTAGAGATTAAAATTTAGGGTTTAGGGTATGGGGTTTGGGGTTTGAAATTTAGGTTTTAGGGTTTAGGGTTTAGGTTTTAATATTTGGGATTTTGAGTTTAATGTATAGGGTTTTGTTTTTTGGGTTTTGGGTTTTGGGTTTTGGGTTTAAAATTTAGGATTTAGGGTTTAAGGTTTCGGGTTTAGAATTTCAGGTTTAGGGTTTAAGGATTTAGGGTTTAGGCTTTAGGATTTAGGATTTAGGGTTTTGGACTTTAGGGTTTAGGTTTTAAGGTTTAAGATTTAGGGTTTGGGGTTTAGAGTTTGGAATTTGGGATTTACGGTTTAGGGTTAAGGATTTTGGGTTTTGGGTTTGGGAGTTTAGGTTTTAGGATTTTGGGTTTAGGGTTTAGGGTTTAACGTTTAGCGCTTCGTTTGTGGTTTAGGGCTTGGGGTTTAGTTTTAGGGTTTAGGGTTTTGGATTTAGAGATTAAAATTTAGGGTTTAGGGTTTGGGGTTTGGGGTTTGAAATTTAGGTTTTAGGGTTTAGGGTTTAGGTTTTAATATTTGGGATTTTGAGTTTAATGTATAGGGTTTTGTTTTTTGGGTTTTGGGTTTTGGGTTTAAAATTTAGGATTTAGGGTTTAAGGTTTAGGGTTTAGAATTTCAGGTTTAGGGTTTAAGGTTTGGGATTTAGGGTTTAGGATTTAGAGTTTAGGCTTTAGGATTTAGGATTTAGGGTTTTGGACTTTAGGGTTTAGGTTTTAAGGTTTAAGATTTAGGGTTTGGGGTTTAGGGTTTGGAATTTGGGATTTACGGTTTAGGGTTAAGGATTTTGGGTTTTGGGTTTGGGAGTTTAGGTTTTAGGATTTTGGGTTTAGGGTTTAGGGTTTAAAGTTTAGCGCTTCGTTTATGGTTTAGGGCTTGGGGTTTAGATTTTAGGGTTTAGGGTTTTGGATTTAGAGATTAAAATTTAGGGTTTAGGGTTTGGGGTTTGGGGTTTGAAATTTAGGTTTTAGGGTTTAGGGTTTAGGTTTTAATATTTGGGATTTTGAGTTTAATGTATAGGGTTTTGTTTTTTGGGTTTTGGGTTTTGGGTTTAAAATTTAGGATTTAGGGTTTAAGGTTTAGGGTTTAGAATTTCAGGTTTAGGGTTTAAGGTTTGGGATTTAGGGTTTAGGATTTAGGGTTTAGGCTTTAGGATTTAGGATTTAGGGTTTTGGACTTTAGGGTTTAGGGTTTGGAATTTGGGATTCACGGTTTAGGGTTAAGGATTTTGGGTTTTGGGTTTGGGTGTTTAGGTTTTAGGATTTTGGGTTTAGGGTTTAGGGTTTAAAGTTTAGCGCTTCGTTTATGGTTTAGGGCATGGGGTTTAGATTTTGAGTTTTAGGGTTTTGGATTTAGTGATTAAAATTTAGGATTTAGGGTTTGGGGTTTGGGGTTTGAAATTTAGGTTTTAGGGTTAGGGTTTAGGTTTTAATATTTGGGATTTTGAGTTTAATGTATAGGGTTTTGTTTTTTGGGTTTTGGGTTTTGGGTTTAAAATTTAGGATTTAGGGTTTAGAATTTCAGGTTTAGGGTTTAAGGTTTGGGGTTTAGGGTTTAGGATTTAGGGTTTAGGCTTTAGGATTTAGGATTTAGGGTTTTGGACTTTAGGGTTTAGTTTTTAAGGTTTAAGATTTAGGGTTTGGGGTTTAGGGTTTAGAATTTGGGATTTACGGTTTAGGGTTAAGGATTTTTTGTTTTGGGTTTGGGGTTTAGGGTTTGGAATTTGGGATTTATGGTTTAGGGTTTAAAGTTTAGAGCTTCGTTTATGGTTTAGGGCTTGGGGTTTAGATTTTAGGGTTTAGGGTTTTGGATTTAGAGATTAAAATTTAGGGTTTAGGGTTTGGGGTTTGGGGTTTGAAATTTAGGTTTTAGGGTTTAGGGTTTAGGTTTTAATATTTGGGATTTTGAGTTTAATGTATAGGGTTTTGTTTTTTGGGTTTTGGGTTTTGGGTTTAAAATTTAGGATTTAGGGTTTAAGGTTTAGGGTTTAGAATTTCAGGTTTAGGGTTTAAGGTTTGGGATTTAGGGTTTAGGATTTAGGGTTTAGGCTTTAGGATTTAGGATTTAGGGTTTTGGACTTTAGGGTTTAGTTTTTAAGGTTTAAGATTTAGGGTTTGGGGTTTAGGGTTTAGAATTTGGGATTTACGGTTTAGGGTTAAGGATTTTTTGTTTTGGGTTTGGGAGTTTAGCTTTTAGGATTTTGGGTTTAGGGTTTAGAGTTTAAAGTTTAACGCTTCGTTAATGGATTAGGGCTTGGGGTTTAGATTTTAGGGTTTAGGGTTTTGGATTTAGAGATTAAGATTTAGGGTTTAGGGTTTGGGGTTTGGGGTTTGAAATTTAGGTTTTAGGGTTTAGGGTTTAGGTTTTAATATTTGGGATTTTGAGTTTAATGTATAGGGTTTTGTTTTTTGGGTTTTGGGTTTTGGGTTTAAAATTTAGGATTTAGGGTTTAAGGTTTAGGGTTTAGAATTTCAGGTTTAGGGTTTAAGGTTTGGGATTTAGGGTTTAGGATTTAGGGTTTAGGCTTTAGGATTTAGGATTTAGGGTTTTGGACTTTAGGGTTTAGGTTTTAAGGTTTAAGATTTAGGGTTTGGGGTTTAGGGTTTGGAATTTGGGATTTACGGTTTAGGGTTAAGGATTTTGGGTTTTGGGTTTGGGAGTTTAGGTTTTAGGATTTTGGGTTTAGGGTTTAGGGTTTAAAGTTTAGAGCTTCGTTTATGGTTTAGGGCTTGGGGTTTAGATTTTAGGGTTTAGGGTTTTGGATTTATAGATTAAGATTTAGGGTTTAGGGTTTGGGGTTTGGGGTTTGAAATTTAGGTTTTAGGGTTTAGGGTTTAGGTTTTAATATTTGGGATTTTGAGTTTAATGTATAGGGTTTTGTTTTTTGGGTTTTGGGTTTTGGGTTTAAAATTTAGGATTTAGGGTTTAAGGTTTAGGGTTTAGAATTTCAGGTTTAGGGTTTAAGGTTTGGGATTTAGGGTTTAGGGTTTAGGCTTTAGGATTTAGGATTTAGGGTTTTGGACTTTAGGGTTTAGGTTTTAAGGTTTAAGATTTAGGGTTTGGGGTTTAGGGTTTGGAATTTGGGATTTACGGTTTAGGGTTAAGGATTTTGGGTTTTGGGTTTGGGAGTTTAGGTTTTAGGATTTTGGGTTTAGGGTTTAGGGTTTAAAGTTTAGCGCTTCGTTAATGGTTTAGGGCTTGGGGTTTGGGGTTTGCAATTTAGGTTTTAGGGTTAGCGTTTAGGTTTTAATATTTGGGATTTTGAGTTTAATGTATAGGGTTTTGTTTTTTGGGTTTTGGGTTTTGGGTTTAAAATTTAGGATTTAGGGTTTAAGGTTTAGGGTTTAAGGTTTTGGATTTAGGGTTTAGGATTTAGGGTTTAGGCTTTAGGATTTAGGATTAAGGGTTTTGGACTTTAGGGTTTAGGTTTTAAGGTTTAAGATTTTGGGTTTGGGGTTTAGGGTTTAGGATTTGGGATTTAAGGTTTAGGGTTTATGGTTTAGGATTTAAGATTTACTATTTAGGGTTTAGGATTTAAAGTTTAGGATTTAAGGTTTAGGGTTTAGGGTTTAGGGTTTAGGGTTTGGGAGTTACGGGTTTGGGATTTAGGGTTTAGGTTTAGGTTTAGTATTTAGGATTTAGGATTTAGGATTTAAGGTTTAGGGTTTAGAGTTTCAGGTTTAGGGTTTAAAGTTTGGGATTTAGGGTTTAGGCTTGAGGATTTAGGGTTTAGAGTTTAGGTTTTAAGGTTTAAGATTTAGGGTTTGGGGTTTAGGGTTTAGAATTTGGGATTTAAGGTTCAGGGTTCAGTATTTTGGATTTAAGGTTAAGGGTTTAGGGTTTAGGGTTTAGGATTTAAGGTTTAGGGTTTAGGATTCAAGGTTTAGGGTTTTTTGGTTTAGGGTTTAGGGTTTAGGATTTAAGGTTTAGGGTTTACGATTCAAGGTTTAGGGTTTTTTGGTTTAGGATTTACGGTTTATGATTTAAGGTTTAGTGTTTAGGTTTAAGGTTTAAAGTTTAGGGTTTAGGATTTAAGGTTTATGGTTTTTAGGTTTAAGATTTACGGTTTAGGATTTAAGGTTTTGGGTTTTATGTTTAGGGTTTAGGTTTTAGGATTAGGGATTTAGGGTTTAGGGTTTAGAATTTAGTGTTTCGGTTTTAGTGTTTAAGGTTTTGATTTAGGGATTAAGGTTTAGGATTTAGGATTTTAGGTTCAGGGTTTAGGGTTTAGAGTTTAGGATTTAAGATTTAGGATTTAGGGTTTTGCATTTAGTGTTCATGGTTTAGGGTTTAGGGAATTAAGGTTTGCGGTTTGGGGTTTAGGGTTTGGGATTTAGGGTTTAGGGTTTATGGTTTAGGGTTCAGTATTTAGGATTTGGTACTGAAATTTTAATGTTTTGGATTTTGTAGTTTGGGTTTTGGGTATGGGGTTAGAGATTTAAAATTTAGGATTTAGGGTTTAGTGTTTGGGATTTAGGGTTTAGTATTTAAGGTTTAGAGCTAAGGATTTAGAGTTTAGGGTTTTGGTGTTTAGGATTTATAGTTTTGGGTTTTGGGTTTAGGGTTTTCGGTTTGATAATTGAGGGTTTAGGTTTTTAGGTTTAGGTTCGATTTGGGAGTTTAGGGTTTAGGGTTAGGTTTTAGGATTTGGGATTGAGGATTTAGGGTTTAGGATTGAGGGTTTTGGTTGTAGGGTTTAAGGTTTAGGGTTTAGTGTTTAGGGTTTAGGATTTGGGATTTAAGGTTTAGGGTTTATGGTTTAGGATTTAAGATTTACTATTTAGGGTTTAGGATTTAAAGTTTAGGATTTAAGGTTTAGGGTTTAGGGTTTGGGAGTTACGGGTTTGGGATTTAGGGTTTAGGTTTAGGTTTAGGATTTAGGATTTAGGATTTAAGGTTTAGGGTTTAGCGGATAGGGTTTAGGGTTCAGTATTTAGGATTTAAGGTTTAGGGTTTAAGGTTTAGGGTTTATGATTTAGATTTTAGGGTTTATGGTTTAAGATTTAGAGTTTAGGGTTTAGTGTTTGGGAGTTTAGGGTTTGGGATTTAGGGTTCATGGTTTAGGGTTTAGGGTTTGAGATTTAGGCTTTAGGATTAATGTTTAGGGTTTTTGGGTTTGGGATTTAGTGTTTAGGATTTAAAGTTTAGGGTTTTGGGTTTAGGATTTTGGGGTTGGGAGTTTAGGGTTTAGAGTTTAGGTTATAGGATTTGGGATTGAGGGTCTAGATTTTAGGATTTATGGTTTAGGTTTTAGGGTTTAAGATTAAGGATTTAGGATTTAGGGTTTAGGGTTTAGGATTTGGGATTTAAGGTTTAGGCTTTAGAGTTTAGGATTAAAAGTTTAGGTTTATTGGTTTGGGATCTAGAGTTTAGGATTTAAGGTTTAGGGTTTTGGGTTTTGGGTTTACGGTTTGGGAGTTTAGGGTTTGGTATTTAGGGTTTAGGGTTTAGATTTTAGGATTTGGGATTAAGGGTTAGGATTTAGGGTTTTGGGTTTTGGAATTAAAGTTTAAACTTTAGGGTTTGGGCTTTACAGTTTTAAATTTAGGGTTTTGGATTTAGAGTTTAAGGTTTAGGGTTTAGGGTGTAGGGTTTAGGGTTTTGCGTTTAAGATTTAGGGTTTAGGGTTTTGTTCTAGGTGCTTGACTTGTAGGAAAGCCAAGTCCCGGGTCCAATCCATGGATTATACTTACCTCTACCAATCCCACTTCACTATATGTCGATCGCTCAAATGACTTTGTGTTAGAGCTACCCACAGTTAAACGCAACGTTACCATCTTGGTGGTTGTGGACTGGTTTTCTAAGATGGCTCACTGCATCCCTTGTGCCAAAACTAATGACGCCACCCAAACCGCCGATCTTTTCTTCAAAGAAATGGTAAGGCTTCATGGGATACCAACGATCATCGTCTCGGATCGGGAACTTAATGGAAGAAGCTAGGAACCAAGTTGGTTTACATGAAAGCTTGTTATGCCCAAGCCGATGGGCAAATCGATGTGGTGAATAGGACGTTTGGAACGCTTCTAAGGGAAACCATTATATTGAACATGAAGACTTGGTTTGAATGCCTACCATTTGTGGAGTTTGCTTACAATTGGGCTACATACTCGGCCACCAAGTTATTTCCATTCGAAGTGGTTTATGGTTTCAGCCGTTTGACACCCTTAGACATGCTACCCTTACACCCAAATCAGATTGAGAGCCAAAAAGACATCTCTAAGGCCGAGTTCATCAATAAGCTCCATGAGAAGGTTTAGGTGAGCATCAAGAAGCAGACCATGCATTACGTGAATCAAGCCATCAAGAGGCATAAACAAGTGACATTTCAGCCAGGGCTACATCTAATGCCCGAGAGTTTTCCGCCACAAAGGAAAAGTAAGCTTGCACCGAGAGGCGACGGACCCTTCAAAATCTTAGAGAAAATCAATGATAACGCCAACCCGCTGGAGCTACCAGGTAAGTTTAATGTTTCTACCTCTTTTAATGATGCTAATTTGGCTCTTTTTGATACAGGTATAGACCATGTTTTGAGGACAAAAACTTTTGAAAAGGGAAGGAATGATGTGGACATAGCTACCAATCATCCTATGGAGCATCCAGAAACTCCATCACCAACGGACATGGACGAGAGGTGAAGCTTGTGGCACCAACCATACCTCCTGGAGCTATCAAAAGAAGCAAAGCCAAAGTCTATAGGGACAAGTTCAACGGGTTTATGCATGAGGCATTGATGCTAGAAGAAGCCAGGCGCGGACTAAGCAATGCTCTGAGAATTCTTAGCATTCCCTATGAAGACTCGTGGACCTTGATCAGCTTTGGAAAGCAAGATCAAAGTGTCTTCACTACCTCCCAAGAATGAAGACACCCCTTAAGACGCCAAGGTAGTTTTGCTCTTTTTCCATATCTTGGATTTATCCTAATTGGTTTGATGAGGAGGTTTTTAACGAGGCAATGATACTTGGTGCATCACATTTCAATAGCTATGCATAATCTACTTCGAAGCATATACGAAAAGTATAGTTAAGCAGGAAATGTGATCCTATCTCCAAAGAAAACATCCGCTAAATAAGTCTTCTTTTCTTCTTTATTTTTGTTAAGTATGTTTTTTTGTCGTTAAGCGGCCCAACGCTATGATCCTTTGTTAGCTTTGTTGGCCTTGATTTTTTGCCCTATTTATTGCCTATAAAAGGCTAAAACACTCTCTTGTAGTTTTTAGCCTACTTTTGAATCAAAACTTAGAAAGTTTCTCTCTTTGGTTTTTATTGAGCCACCTAGCTCTAGATCCATTTCTCTTCAAGATTTCTTGAGCCGAGGTCAGTAACTTGAAGAATCCACTGTATCACAAGTCCTACCATAACTCATGTGGTGCCTACGATCCATTCCCACCTCACCGTGAAGAATCATCTTGAGTTTCTCACTGGTTCTCCACTCCTTCCGTTCTAACCGACTGATGATGCATTGAATGGAGTTTCTCTTCAACCTTCATCAACACCGACAGTAGCCACTTGAGGATCTGAGACCCAAACGTGTATCAAAAGGGTAATCACACGAGGGTGATATGACTCAATGGAAGCTTAAGCTCAAGGGAAAACTGCGTGAGAGAGTTAAGAAATTGTGACGAACCAAAAGGAACAAAAGACACACTTTTGTCGAAAACTTTCAAATTTATTTCAATAATGATTGCTGTTTACAATGGTGGGAGTGAGCTTATATACACATTTTACAAAAGAAATTAACATAAATAATAAATCAATCAAAGCCTTGATTGATATTGCATTTATTTCTTGATTTAAACCAAATGAGGAAAGCATAAAGGCTCCTTGTATCTAGACAACTTGGGCATAAAGTTGGGAAATCATGGAAGCTTCTTGAAGGTGTAGAGGGTCTCCAAGTCATGCCCAACAAGTTTGAGACAGAGGCATTGGAGGTTTAAAGCATTTGGTTCTAAATAAGGCAATTCTGGTCTTGAATGAATTCTCTTCATTCTATATGGTTTAGTGCAGCTAAGGACATGTGTAAGAGGCTCTTGATGAAGTATAGGATCTCCAAGTTTGATGTCCACATCACATAAGATAGAACCTGCAAAGTGAGAGGAAGAAGATGGAAAAAAACAAGAAAATAACACAAGGATTTCAGCGAGTTCAGCCACCAATGAGGTTAAGCCTAAGTCTCACCGGGAATGGTGTCCTGGAATCCACTAATCAACTGAAAGTTACATCTTTGTCTCTCATCCTCACCGAAAAACCAGTTTTACATAGTTGTCCAAACCAATATATAGTATTACAAAAAAAGGTGATTATCAAATACTAAAACTATTTCCAAATAACAACCATTGGAGTCCTTGTCTTGGCCGCAATTTATTTTGCGTCCTTGGACGCTTTTCCCCAGCCGATGGAAAACTTTTTACTTTCTTTCTTCCCTTTTTATTTTTCTTTCTAGAGGTATGATTTGTTTGCTTTTGATTTCATCTGAAACATCCCATTGAGACATATCCGGCACTAAATAGATTGTCATGTAATATGCCATTGCCCACAGCTCAGTCGAATAATATTTTGAACACAAATCATGTAATTGGATATCACGAGCTCTATCATTATGCCTTGAGAATTCAATGTAAGCGGCTAGTGCTTGCATACAAGGATACTTTTTAATATCAAACACCCTGCAAGAGCAACTTTTTAAGAGCAAGTTCACCATATAAGCCTTTCCATCATTACCGATGACACTATATTCAAGATTGAAATTGTTTAGCTCCGTCACAATCAATTTCTTAGCATCAGGCCATAGATCGTGCATGAGGTTCTCAACTAAAGGCACCAGTTTATTTGTAATCGATCCAGACACGGTCTCCTTCCGATGCTCATTAAACTAGTACAATTTTTTTTTAATGATCATATCAAGCATAGGTATTAAGGAATACTTCCTTGCTTACTTAAAAACATTGTTCAACGATTCCACATTGTTACTTATGTCTAAGTTGTATCTTTCTCCTAGAAAACAACACCTTGCCCATTTTTCTTTCACGGTACTCTCCTCCACATACTTGGCCGCAGAAGGATATCTCGAATTAAATGAAGTATAAGCACAGTTGAACGGAGCCACAGTATATGCCTACTGCACATCTACATACGACTACGTGTTTGTTGGCGTTAGAAGCATGACCTTTCACATTTTGGGACAAATGCCATACACAATACCCATGATGAGCCTTGGAATACACAATACTTATGGCGCTTATGAGGCTTGCATTTCTGTCACTCACAAATACTAATTCGGAAGAGTCCGGTATAATGGTTTTTAGCATCTCCATAAACCACGTCCAACTTGCATCATTCTCACCATCGAGTACACCAAACGCTATGGAATAATGGTGACGATTAGGATCTTGAGCATTGGCAAAAATTAGTACACCACCAAATCCGTTCTTGAGAAAAGTTGCATCCACAATTATCACTTTCCTCATGACTTGGAACCCTTCAAAGCTAGATTTCAAAGCTATGAATAGGTACTTGAATTTTTTCTTCTCATCCAATTTCACACGTGTTATTGTACCATCATTGTACTTCTCTAGCATGTGCAAATAGCAATACAACATCTTGTAGTTTTCTTCCGGGGTACCATGCAAATCACCAACAGCTAGATTTTTCCCTCTCAACGTTGTGGAGTATGATATAGTCACACCTAATTTTGTCTTCACAAGATCCATGATATCTTGAGGAGTTGGAGTTTTCAAATGTCCTAGATAATCCTCTTGTAAAATAGCTACAACTAATTCTGGTGTGCCATGCCTCTTAATATTGCGCTCGCTCTGACTAGCCCGTGAGCATGTCTGCATTTTGTTGTACGTTCTAATCTAGAAAATATCTGTATGTTTAATCCTTGTAGCTCGTAAACACCATGTACAACTTTTTTGACTACATTTTAGCACTAAATGTCCCGGTTCAGACCTTTTTATAACAAAAGAAAAACTGTTAACAAATGAGGCTCTATCCACCACATTTTGCAATGCCTTCCTATTTGGAAATTCTTGAACTAAACTCACACCCAAACTGTCTTCCCATGTGATATGATCCTCCCAAGGATTTTCACTCGAAGTTGGTAAAAGGGATAGGTTTTGCTTCTATGAAACTGAAAAAGCTTCAAAGAACAAAGGATGGGGATTGAACGGTCTCACAAAGGATACGGAAGGCCTTTGATTCACCAATCGATTCTCTTGGATATGACACACCAAAAGAAATCGATAAACTTGTAGGATATGACACACCTAACAAGCAAGAGAAAAGAATCACTCTCAACTCAAAGAAGAAACAAAGTTTCACAAAAATATCAATTGATTCCTCCCTCCAAATGAAGTTACAAAGAGTTTATAAAGAAAATAACCTAAGACAAAATCTAGCTGTTAGAAAGCAAAAGAAATCACGCCCCAAATGCATGAAGGAGTGAGAAATAGCATCGGGATGGTGAATTGGGCGGCAGCAATAAATGTGGGCAGCGAAACATAGGTGGTTGGATTTCATCTTTCCAACAGCCCTTCCTTTTGTTATTCCTTTAGGGCCACGAATTTGAATCTCCTATTGGGCTTAGTAGATGTTCCAGGATGCCAAACATAATTTTGTAAGCTCTTAAACGGACTGGGCTTGGAGTTCTTCAAGTACAGCACCAGGTTGACCCCTTTAGGCAAATGGGTAATAACTTTGTGGTCCGATATCCATTTCTTCTGTTCTTGGGCTTGCTGGAAACATAAGAGCTCCAGTAAGATTCTCCAATTTATTTTACGTCGAGATCGTACTTGAGTTGGGTTATGCATCATAATCTTTGGCTCAGTCACGCAATAGGGCCTGAAGCAGATCCATTGAATTGTAAAATTCATATCTCCCAAGTCTGAACTGGCGTTGTTGTGAATCCAATTTTCCCAGATCCTCTGATGATTCAAGATTCCAGAATTATTTGTTTTATAGCTTGATTCCTTCTGGTTTTGTTGGAAATAATTATTTAACGCACGTATGTCTGAATCGCGTAAGCTGGGAATCACTTGACTTGGAAGTTGAATAACTTCTTCACCTAAACTCGGATTAGACTGATTCAACTTCGAGGTGTACTCTAGATAAGGTGAGAATGTACTCCAAGTGGATGATGGGATAGACAAGTTGATCATAGACTTCGTTTGTGCTGAACAAGGCACACGGGTCTTCTCGGATGATTCCATGATCGCATCACCATGTCTCTATAAACTTACTACTTTCTACAAAAAGTGGAAGCTCAAGATAATCATCACCCTTATCCCATGTATCCATACCGTCATCCACACCTTCATCATGTGATAAAGTTTCATCCTCTTTAATATTATCATCAACATCCACTATTGACTCATCTTGTTGTTTTGCTTGTTCTTTTTCTACATACATTGTAATGGCATTACCTCCGATTTCACAATCATTTGAATGCAGCTCGTCATCAACGAAACAGTTGCTCGGACGGTTCTGATATAGTGATGACCTCCACAAACAAAATACACCTATGGTTCTCTTTATCAATGGACGTTAGATAAACACACACATCCTTATCATTACAGATAGTGAATTGTTCCTCACATCCCACCAGCAGTGGATAGTATCTCTATTACAATCTAACCTTACTTTCATCTAACGCAAGCTTCTTGTATATCCTACCTTCTATCCTCGACAAAGTTATCTCATCCACTGATGTCTTCAACATTAAACTATACATGCGACCTTGGCATTTTAAATGTATGTTGATGTTGTTGCTCATTGTACCCTGCGAAAACAATACAAAAAACTCAATCAGTAATACTAGTTATACTGCATTTATCAGTTATACTAGTTTTACCCATTCTCCTATAGCACGAACTCAAATTGGATCGTTTCGGGTTCAAATCTATAATACACTACGATTCAATCACTGAAATCTATTTGTTACCAATTTAAAGTCTTAATTGACTCAGAAATCATGGTAAAACACCCAATATGCATAGACTCAAATCCTCAATTGCAAATCTAAAACCATAAAGAACATGGATGTTGAAGCTCAAAGAAGGAGATGTAGACCTTCACAGTGATGCAGAGCTACACCACTGAGCTTGACGACGCCGGAGAAAGCTCGACATCGTCGTCGGAGGAGTGCTCGCTGGATTGTTTCATTTTTATCGTTTATTTTTTCGTTTTTTCATTTTTTTGTTTAATTGTTTTCATTTCTTAAAAATTATTATTAGAGATAATGGGGAGAGGGTATTTTCGTCATCACATATTTTATTAAAGGTGTTGTGGGTTTTGAGATTAGTAAGGGATATAGGAGATTAGTTATTTGGAGAAGTGGGGTTTTGAGAAGTTGGCTCATGTCTGTACCACGGAGAGACTTATTCGGAAACACAGATAGGTATATCCCGTATTGTGTTAATAAAATAAATGAGAGTCGAGAAAGTATATAATAAGAGTTGTTCCAAACACTACAATACGCTCCTCTGTTTATTTGGGCCATTAGGCTCATTTGATGTCCATCACCTTGTAGGCCCATATTGTAGTGGCAAACTGAATCATTCAAACCTATTAATTAATAAATTTGTATATATTGAACTCTACTGAATTCAATTTCATTTGATTTAGTTGGAATACAATTTAATTTGGTTGGTTTTGTCTAGTTTAACCCTTACTAGTTTATCTGAAAAAATTAAAATTTAGGGTTAACAAAATAAATAACCCTGGAAAATCCAAAAATTAGTTTTCTAACACTCATCCATATTCAAATCTAGACAAAAATATCCTTCATAATTTTATCGGGATAAATATTTTATTAACTATCAAAATATTTAGAAGAAATAAAGGTCTAATGTTAACGGGTAATTATTTTTATTAACACGATAAAAAAAACTTTATATCATGTGACATATATTGATTCATATCTAAACTATTATTTAACGAGGTATAAAATATATTATCAATATAGTAATATATTTATCTCGCGCATGATAAATAAAATTGCTAGCACTAATTTATTTGTCAACATGTAACAATGTTTATCAGTATAACACAATAAATATCATGTTAATAAATAAATTATAGCTAAAAACTTGATTCATCATTTGTCGGAGACATATATTACTATGTAAATATCATATTTGATATCACGTTAAATAATTATTTAGTTATGATTCCATATATTTCATATGATACAATATTTTTTTATCGTGATAGTAAAATAATTAGCCGCCAAAGCTAATTTTTTCTAAATATTTAATTGTTAATATAATAATTATTCCGTTAAAATTGTGTTAGGGATATTCTTATCCAAATTTTAATAAAATAAGATGAAAGAGAAATAGATGTGAAAAAACTAATTAAATAGTACCATTCTTTATAATTACCCTAAAATTTACCCAACAAAGCCTAAGTTTTAACCATCTAACAATTTTGAAATCATTACATAGATAAAGAGAAACATTTTTGCTTTTTGGGTAAAAATAAAGAGAATCAAACTTGGGTATACGTCAAAAAAGCTTAAATTCAAGCTAAAGACGACAAAGTAAACTATACTTTATCTGATTCTCATTGTTTTTTTTAATTAAATTAAATTTATTCATCCCACAAGTGGGCTTTGGCTTTATTAACCAGTGATTTCGCCGGAACAGAGATTAGGTCCATCCGGTTCTGGACGGTTAACCGGACGGAGCGAACCCCATCTACCAAGACCGGCGTTTACAAGGTCAACTCCTTTGCAGCTACGATGCCGACTTCAGACTGATGGACGGAGTAAACGATTCCAACCGCCAAGACGAAACAACGCAAGCCAACCCGGAGCAATACCTCCATGATTCTCATTGTTAGTCACAAGCCATGTTAGCCATAGCAAACTTTTCGGCTTGCTGGCGAGCCACTGGTTCCGAAATCATGGCTTGAATCAGCATCGTCTTCACTTCCCATGGTCCATAAGAGAAGCTCTTTCTTGCATAAGAGTTAAGGAGAGCTGTGATCCCCTGCTTCAACAATGCACCGTACGCATTCCCTTCTTCGTCATTCCTAGCGGTTGATTCCATCAGTGTCAGATCAGATCTCCACCATTCTGTTGCCACCATCACTCCAAACATTTTCTCCACCGTTAATCTCTCCGGCACCATCCTCAGCCATGCCTCCCTCTAGCTGCTCCAATACCTGCAACCAAACCTCAAAACACCACCGAGTCAGATCTGACTCAGCCAAAGAAATATAATGAGTCAAAAAAAATTTAAATTGAAGATTTGAGTGATTACTGTGGCGTTCATCGTCCTTGGTGCCTAGTGTAGAAGAAACCAAGCCTCGTCGCCGATGAATTTTCGGCGAGAAAGCAAAGGAGAAAGAAGGTGAACAGAACAAATCAACTCATAAAACAATGTGAGTCCATTGATAGGCGCCTAAAACAGCATTAATCAGCTCTTTGGGTCTTCGACTTCTCTGTTGTTAAAGTGCTATCCAGAATCTGAGTTTGCTTGAGTTATCGGTTTTCTCAATTTGTCTATTGCTACCTCGGGAAATGAGACAACTTTGACGCTTTTACGCTTGGAATTCAAATTAGTGTCAAGTGGAGAAATACGGGGAATGGTGAATATATGAATCATCATGGAGATATAAACGTCATTTAGAGGAACGCACATGAGCTTTGTCTGAATACGTATATATGTATTTTTAATTCTTACTTTAGCAATTGCATGTCGTCGTCAGTCCTCACGTGACTATGCATGGCTCCAACGGTTTTAAAATTTACTATTACTTTTGTTTTGCTAAACGGTTTTAAAGTAACATTTTAAAACGCTAATTTGTAATAACAAAATCATATATTGTTAACAATTGTTGTCCCGTTAAATATTCTTAAATTTTTATAAATATAATATTATTTTTAGACTTCGTTTAAGTTCAGCCAAAAACAAACAAAACTAGTCATAACTAATAAAAATGGTTAACCATTATAACTGGCACTCGATCTGATGATTCCAACTTTGTTTACAGTGGTTTTGATTCATTTCCACATGCACTAAATGGGCCTTGTTAGACTTGTATTATCAGTGCAATATCCTAAATGGGAGTTTTTTTGTAATTCCAGCCCACATTTTTCGACTTGTATCATCAGTGCTACTCACATTTACTCTAGGGTCCAAGTCCAATACCATCATTACCATTTTGTCTCCACCAATGTAGTGTGTAGCACTTTCGGTGTCATAAGATGACCCCACGTTTCCCGTCAATGCCAGACTATGTTCAACGATTTATACACGTTTCCACTCATCAAATTCATTAAAATGCAACTATATTCATGAACCATGACCAACTAACATTTTAGTTATTTATTTTATTGTGTAATATAACTCGTAAACCATGTTTTGTGGAGATATATAATTATTCTGTTCTGAGTGTCAAAAACAATTTCAGTTCCGAGTTGGGGTTTGTGGAGATGAATTCCGGCAAAACTTGAGACGTTTAGCAAGATCGACGGTGGTTCCAAATATAGGACGTGTCAGGGAAGCCACCAGATTATTTGGCCTTGCCTGAAAATGTAAACCTAGCCGCCACCCCCATTGCTTGTTAAACAAGAATCATTTGTAACTGTCAAAATCCTGAAAAACCCTAACCTGTTTATTGAACTGTTTCTTGTGCTGAAAGTTAGCAGATTGTAAGAGCTGTTTTAATTACCAGTTGGAGTCTCTATACACCATTTTCAGCTAGCTAAGGTGAGGGTGTGATCCGCGGAAACGGGATAAAATGTTCTATTTTTATACTTCTTGACTCACTATAGAACTAGATCTGATTGTTTAATTTCTATAAATATTGATAAATATGATTGTTTCAGAATATGGTGATATATGCAATATTGTTTATGTGATGTTATGATGTCATAGTGATGACAAAATGTATGAGATTAAAGTGAACCAGTGAAAATAGTGGAACCTAGACTGCAGTGAACCGGGTCACTGCATCCCATTAACTGGTTGACGAGCTTAGTGGAACAGATAGGTTACATGCACATATTGGATGGCTATACCTGGTATTGTTGTAAAGATCTTGCTGTGGGCAAGGGGAAAATATGTGTTATCGCTCTGCATAGCGATGCTGGCTATATGTTTATTGCATCTATTTCTGTGTGGTTTTGATAGTTGTATAGATATAGAATCATGTTATTGTGCTTCTCCAGTAGGCGGAAAGAATCATCTCACTGAGTAATTCGTTACTGTCTCCCTTCATTGTTTTTTAGATCAAGTTAAGGATCTTGAGTAGGTGCGCAAGTCCTCTCGCTCTTGGAGTTATTTTGGGAATTTTAGATGCTTTTATTTACTTATGTTATTTTTACAAAGACTTAGAATTTCATATGCTTTCCTTTGGAGTTTTCTAAATTTTTTTCGACACGTTTTAAGATGAGGTATTTTAAATGAATTAATTCTCATAAAGAAGGTTTTCATTTTTATTTATGGTTGTTAACTGAGATTTTAGAGAAATGAAATAAGAGGATATTTTTCAGTAAGGTGAGTGGCATGCTATCTAAAATAATTAGGGAGGGGTGTTACACGGAACAAAACATGAATCATGATGTCGATGTACACAGGTAGTTGAATTTTTTTGAAAACAATTTGGTTATATTTGAATCTAGTTTTCAATGACATGTTATAATATTATATCCTAGTTAAGCAATGAAAACCAAACAAATCACCGATGAGACAAAAAAGGCAAAATTGAAGGTGTTGACTAATAATATAATGTGTCCATATTTGATTAGAAACCATGTAACTATAACTTAATACATAATGGACAAAACAAAACATGAACGCTGAAGTCTAATGTCGGACTATAAACGAAAATTTACTAAACTAGTAGTTTATATTTGTTTCTATTTGTCAATGACATGTTTCAATACTATACCCAAAAGTAGGGCTTGAGAACCCAAACAAATGACCGGTGACACACAACTAAAAGCAAAATTCGAAGTCTATGAGTATAATAATTCATGAAATCAATCATATTAGATGGTATGTACAATATAAGAAACTGCGTGCACATTTGATTAGAAACCATGGCATTTTAAATTAATACAAAATGGACAGAACAAAACATGAACCCTGAAGTCCATGGACTCATGTAGAGAAAAAGAAAGTAGGATTGACATGTTAGCATACTAAACCCTATGGAAGGGCTTCAGAACCCAAACAAATGACCGATGACGCACATTATAAAAAAGAAAATACTAGGAACATATTTGATTAGAAACCATGTCATTATAAATTAAAACATAATGGACACAACAAAACATGAACCCTGAAGTCCATGGTCTCAGATAGACAAATATGTAGGAAACAATTTGGTTATATAGGTTTCCATTTTTCAATGCCATGTTAGAATACTATACCCTAAGCTAAGGATTGAGAACCCAAACAAATGACCGTTGAAACGGAAAAAAAAGAAAAAGAAATAATTATGTTCATATTTGAAAATACTATGTTCATATTTGAAAATACTATGTTCATAGTTGAGTTAACTTTAATTAGAATCTTCATAAAGCCAAAAATCGTGATTGTTGCTACAAAAGTTAAGTCATTTTTTGACAATTTGAACTTTATGGTCTAAGTTTAAAGCAATAGATTATTATTTTGTGATTCATTTTGAGCAATTGAGATTGCTAGAAACCCATTTTGAACTAGATTTATTGATTGTTGTCTGAGATATGAACAAAGATAAAGGGGAGAAGAAACTGAACAAGTCAACATGGTCCAGGTACGTACCACTATGCAAGCTCAACTTCAGGCTTTGGGAGATCACATGACACGGATGAACGCTATATTTTAGGGATTTACTAGATCTTGCTATATACATGAAAACTTACTATAAACTCTCAAATGGAATTCTCCATTAATACGAAGGAGAATCACATTTTTTCAAAATCACATAGAGCGGATTTAATCATGTTTCTAGAAAGAAGTATCATATCGTTTGGAAAAACCAAGTAGAATAAAATTCTAAGGTTCTCCTAATTGGTTTTCTGAGTTGATATCAGAAACCAACTTGTAAAGCTAATTTTAATCCGAAACTGTATCTAAAATTGTTGCAGCAGAAAAGGAAAAGAATTTCAAATTTAATAATTCATTTTTCAAGTAAACTAACAGTCCATGACCATCAAAACATACACAACAATTTAAGTACATTTTCGTTTGGAAAGGAAGCAACAAAAACATCGTTTAAACTATAGCGTAAGCAAATAAAAAAAAACATTAAGAAAGTAACAAGATACCCAACAATGGAAAAATAATTTATGGAGAAAATAAACGTGAAAGGTAAGAACATACACTATATAGAGAAAACATACACCATGAAGTCATGCACTAACACTCGTAAAAGAGAAAACAAAAACAAGCATGTTAGATAGTTTGAGACAAACGCAAATAAGAAATAACATAGACAATAATAAGCAAATAAGCAACAAAGTTTGTATCAAGATCATAATTACTAATAGACTGAGATAAGCCGTAATAAAGCCATGATTATTGACGTCATTATCAATATCATAAGAAATAGATAGAATTAGACTATTACCACTCAAAATAACCATAACAATTAGTCTTCACCTGGAAAGCAACTTGAAAAATCTAATTTGAATCGAAACTGTATTGGAAATTGTTGCAGCTAAAGAAGGAAAAGGAAATATAAATCCAATAATTAAACAACAGTCCCTGACCATCAAAACATACAGAAGATCGTTTTAATAGAGTAAAAAAATAAAAAAGAACCATTGAGAAATTTAAAAGTTACCCAACATCGGAAAGTAAACAGAAAGGTACGAAGAATAGATAAAGAAAGCATACACCAAAAAGTCAGACACTAACCTGTTAGATAATCTGAGACAATCACAAATAAAAAAAGAACCAGAGACAATCACAAGAAACCAACAAAAGCATCAAAAGATTTGAGACAATCGCAAATAAAATAAAATAAACCCATCAAGTTGGTGTCAAGTTCATAAGAACTAATAGACTTAGACAACATGTAATAAGGTTAACCGTAACAATAACCCTCAGAGAAGTATTAAGTATGAATCTTGATCTTAAGAACTAATAGATTTAACCTATTACGCATTCATAACCTGTACAATAAATTTAGTAAATTCCTTCAAAATAAAAGTAAAAATTAGAATGAGGAACAGAACAAATTTGATAGAAAAATAGAGACGAGGACTGCAATTTAGACGAGATTTCTTACCTTATAGCAACTTTAAGTGCAAAGAAGAGATCCCCAAGTAAGTAAACATGCTCAGTGCAAAATAGATGAAATGTTATGATGAGTGCGAATAAGATTAAGCACAAGAAAAATAAGAAATTACTCTTTTCTGCATTTATTCTTACCACATCAATCAATGTTTGCTTGAATGGAAAGATATAACTCGGCAATTGGAACATCACAAAATCTCCTATAACCTGAAATTTCAAGTTTATGCAAACAAACGTCGCGCGAGGTGTGAATATTATTCAAGAGTAAAAACATACATCAGATAACTCACAACCTTGTGAAGACAAATGTCAAGGCATTCCCTTTTGAAAATGTTACAGTCGGTTAAAGAAATTTTGAAAAAAAAGAATAAGAAGCAACATGAGTCAAAAAGCTTCTTGGAGATCAAGAAAGTGATTGCATCATTGAAAGATCTTACGGAAATAGACAACTAATTTTGTGACACTCTCATACCGAAAAAAAGAAGACCAAATGCTCCTGAAAAAAAAACTGAATGCTAGAGAAAAATAAAATTAGTTTTCTGGGAAATAAAAAAGAATGAAAGCATGCGACTCTTTACCTAATATAAGGCTTGTTTCATGAAGTAGATTAAGCTTTTTTTTCTTTGATAAATGTTTCAATGACGTTTCCTGCATATTCTAACCAAAAACCCAGGAAGTTACAAAATGGTAGTGTGGTAAAAATGGTAAAACACTTTTTGCAGATATCATTCTCATTTTTAATATTGTAATATCTTAACAACTGGAACATCAAACGATTAGAGTACCGGCATACCTCTACAATGACCTATTATTATAACCTTGTCTAGCTAAAAAGTCGCCGAATGCTTTCACTTCGTAACTGTAGTATAAAGAAGCAAACTATTAGATTTAGCCTATCACCCATTCATAACCTGGAAGACAGAAATTCAAAAATAGAACGAGGAACAGGTCAAATTTTATACGAATCACAGGCAAGGATTTCAATTTTGAGATTCAATTTCTTTACCTTTTGAAAATTTGACTTCAGCTGAAGAATCCTACTCTCGTAAACCACCATAGAAGAAATTAAATAAAAATGATGAAGGAATTACTCTTTCCTGCATATATTCTCTATATCACTTTTCATAGAGGTAGTTGCTGCAGATTTTTCTTCCTTTCTCGTTGATATATCTGAGAGCTGTTTCTGAGCATCTGTGAAGGCTTTCATAGCAGCTTCATGCTAGAATAACAAAGTGATAATATTCTAACAGATTAAAAACATTAGTCTTCCAACAGTACTTTGAAAAATTCAGTCAGAAAGTATAGTTATACTATTTTTAGAACCAATATAAAGATCCACAAGCTGAAAGTTCACCAATATGTGTCGCCTAATAAGCAAGACAAGTTGTATCTATTAGCTCTATTTTGAGTCCACAGAAACTTTGTAATTTAAGATGGATTAACTAGATTAGCTAGCTTAGCTGAGTACATACTTATTATTGTCATTAAAATAACTTTGTAGCTTAGCCAACCTTGGTGAGCAGACATAATATACCTGATCAAGATCCTTTGCCACAGCAGTGTTTCCCAAGGCTGCTTAGAATGCAAGTTTCATCCTTAAATCCTATCAGATCAAAGAGGTGTGGTACATCCTTGAGAGAGTAGTTCAAGTGACACCGATTACTGAAAAAATAAACAAGAAAGGTAAGCACAGATAGAGGAAACTTACTCCAAGAAGTGAGGGACTAGCATTTTAAAACAGTAACAAAAACAAGCATGCTAGATCATTTAAGACAGTCGCAAGTACGAAAGAACCAGAGATAATCTCAAGAAACAAAAACATCAAAAAATCTGTTTTCAAGATCATAAGAACTAACGAATTTAGACAAATTGAAATAACTGAGGTTAACAAATAACAATTAGAGTCAGAGAAGCATCAAGTTTGAATCAGACAGAGCAGAAGTATAATAGATTTAGCCTATTACCATAACAATTACCCTCAAAGAAGAATCAAGTTTTAATCAGGATCACAAGTACTAATTGATTTAGCCTATCACCCACTCATAACCTGCACAACAAATTCAGTTAAATCTTTCAAAAATATTATATAATTAAACAATGGTTACATATATGAGTCTCAGTTGCAGATAAACATGGAAACGACATTATAAACATGTATAGAGTTAGAACTTGTCCGCAAATATCAGGTGCAGAACCATGTTCAGGTTCAAAGAGTCCAGGTCCCGGTATTCAACATGTCGAGTGTATGTTAAGAAAAGATCATATCACTACATACTCAAAGATAAAATTATTTTATATTATCCTGAAGCATTGAGACTAGCAAATGGAAGCATTCCTATGCTTCCTTTTATCATTGAAGCTTCATTGGATAATATATCACCAAAAATGTTGTTTGTGACGGTTGTGTCAAACTTCATATATGAAACAATCAAAACCATTGTAAGAATTTACACAATTCCCACATCAAGGCAATATCAACGCTTACTAGTTTGTCAAATGCACGTAGCTTTTTTGGGTCACGAAAAGCTGCATCGCAGTATTGTAAACATACATATGTGACAGCTCAACATCAGGATTTCAAAGGCTAATGCGGTTACTCGTTTCCTCCATAAAACTGAGGCCTGGATACAAGAAAATAACATTGGATTCAGCGTTATATGTATTCCATAAGAAACAGGAATAATCCAAAGAAAAGGTAATTAACAACGATATATCCAAGACATTAGCTTTGTCAACAGAACACAGCTCGCCACACCGTTTCCAAGCAGTCTCAAAGGCAACCTGAGCAATTCTATCAATCTGGGGAACATAAGAAATGCCTTACACCTGTACATAGTACTGAGTTTTACATTAGTCGGCTGAAAACCGAATCAAGATTTTCAATAAAGTACCTTGTGAGCAACAGAAATCTCAGTATATTAAACCCTAATTCCTCACCATTTTCGTTGGTCTTTATGCGCCCTGGCTCTCCAAAGTAACTACATGTTACTGTGAGAATTCACATTGTAAGGAAACTGTCTCACTACAAAACGAGAAGGACAAGAATTACAATCGATTTAAACAAACTAATTAAACTGAGCGTCCGCTACCTCTCTCTTCAAGGTCGAAGCATCCACTTACTGATTAAACAAAAGATAATTAAAGTTTCACACAGGAAACACACAAACTCTTTCGAGATTCAAATTCTCTACCTTTTGAAAATTTGAGTTCCTTCTTGTAACCCAGCGGAAGAATCATACTCTCGTAAACCACCATAGAAGAAAGGAAAATCAACAAAAAATCATAAAAATAACAGAGACGAAATTGATAGAAATCGAAATACACAGTGGACTGAAATTAATTCAACGAGTCGGTCTCTTACCTATTTCAATTTAAGTGGCCTCAGAAAAATGAAATCTTGATACCACTGAACATGAAAAAAAAAAAACATGGAAGACAGAAATTCAAAAATAGAACGAGGAACAGGTCAAATTTTATACGAATCACAGGCAAGGATTTCAATTTTGAGATTCAATTTCTTTACCTTTTGAAAATTTGACTTCAGCTGAAGAATCCTACTCTCGTAAACCACCATAGAAGAAATTAAATAAAAATGATGAAGGAATTACTCTTTCCTGTATATATTCTCTATATCACTTTTCATAGAGGTAGTTGCTGCAGATTTTTCTTCCTTTCTCGTTGATATATCTGAGAGCTGTTTCTGAGCATCTGTGAAGGCTTTCATAGCAGCTTCATGCTAGAATAACAAAGTGATAATGTTCTAACAGATTAAAAACATTAGTCTTCCAACAGTACTTTGAAAAATTCAGTCAGAAAGTATAGTTATACTATTTTTAGAACCAATATAAAGATCCACAAGCTGAAAGTTCACCAATATGTGTCGCCTAATAAGCAAGACAAGTTGTATCTATTAGCTCTATTTTGAGTCCACAGAAACTTTGTCATTTAAGATGGATTAACTAGATTAGCTAGCTTAGCTGAGTACATACTTATTATTGTCATTAAAATAACTTTGTAGCTTAGCCAACCTTGGTGAGCAGACATAATATACCTGATCAAGATCCTTTGCCACAGCAGTGTTTCCCAAGGCTGCTTAGAATGCAAGTTTCATCCTTATATCCTATCAGATCAAAGAGGTGTGGTACATCCTTGAGAGAGTAGTTCAAGTGACACCGATTACTGAAAAAATAAACAAGAAAGGTAAGCACAGATAGAGGAAACTTACTCCAAGAAGTGAGGGACTAGCATTTTAAAACAGTAACCAAAACAAGCATGCTAGATCATTTAAGACAGTCGCAAGTACGAAAGAACCAGAGATAATCTCAAGAAACAAAAACATCAAAAATCTGTTTTCAAGATCATAAGAACTAACGGATTTAGAGAAATTGAAATAACTGAGGTTAACAAATAACAATTAGAGTCAGAGAAGCATCAAGTTTGAATCAGACAGAGCAGAAGTATAATAGATTTAGCCTATTACCATAACAATTACCCTCAAAGAAGCATCAAGTTTTAATCAGGATCACAAGAACTAATTGATTTAGCCTATCACCCAATCATAACCTGCACAACAAATTCAGTTAAATCTTTCAAAAATATTATATAATTAAACAATGGCTACATATATGAGTCTCAGTTGCAGATAAACATGGAAACGACATTATAAACATGTATAGAGTTAGAACTTGTCCGCAAATATCAGGTGCAGAACCATGTTCATATTCCTGTTATCATTGAAGCTTCATTGGATAATATATCACCAAATATGTTGTTTGTGACGGTTCTGTCAAACTGCATATATGAGACAATCAAAACCATTGTAAGAATTTAAATAATTCCCACATCAAGGCAATATCAACACTGACTAGTTTGTCAAATGCACGTTGCTGTTTTGGGTCACGAAAAAGCTGCATCGCGGTATTGTAAACATACATATGTGACAGCTCAACATCAGGATTTCAGAGGCTAATGCGGTTACTCGTTTCCTCCATAAAACTGAGGCCTGGATACAAGAAAATCGCATTGGATTCAGCGTTATATGTATTCCATAAGAAACAGGAATAATCCAAAGAAAAGGTAATTAACAACGATATATCCAAGACATTGGCTTTGTCAACAGAACACAACTCACCACACCGTTTCCAAGCAGTCTCAAAGGCAACCTGAGCAATTCTTTTAATCTGGGGAAAATAAGAAATACCTTACACCTGTGCATAGTACTTAACAAACAGAGTTTTATATTAGTCGGCTGAAACTAATTCAAAGAAGCATCAAGTTTTAATCAGGATCATAAGAACTAATTGATTTAGCCTATCACCCATTCATAACCTGCACAACAAATTCAGTTAAATCTTTCAAAAATATTATATAATTAAACAATGGTTACATATATGAGTCTCAGTCGCAGATTAACATGGAAACGACATGCTAAACATGTATAGAGTTAAAACCTGTCCGGAAATATCAGGTGCAGAACCATGTTCAGGTTCAAAGAGTCCAGGTCCCTGTATTCAACATGTCGAGTGTATGTTAAGAAAAGATCATATCACTACATACTCAAAGATAAAATTATTTTATATTATACCGAAGCATTGAGACTAGCAAATGGAAGCATTCCTATGCTTCCTTTTGTCATTGAAGCTTCATTGGATAATATATCACCAAAAATGTTGTTTGTGACGGTTGTGTCAAACTTCATATATGAAACAATCAAAACCATTGTAAGAATTTACACAATTCCCACATCAAGGCAATATCAACGCTTACTAGTTTGTCAAATGCACGTAGCTGTTTTGGGTCACGAAAAAGCTGCATCGCAGTATTGTAAACATACATATGTGACAGCTCAACATCAGGATTTCAAAGGCTAATGCGGTTACTCGTTTCCTCCATAAAACTGAGGCCTGGATACAAGAAAATCGCATTGGATTCAGCGTTATATGTATTCCATAAGAAACAGGAATAATCCAAAGAAAAGGTAATTAACAACGATATATCCAAGACATTAGCTTTGTCAACAGAACACAGCTCGCCACACCGTTTCCAAGCAGTCTCAAAGGCAACATGAGCAATTCTATCAATCTGGGGAACATAAGAAATGCCTTACACCTGTGCATAGCAATTAACAAACAGAGTTTTACATCAGTCGGCTGAAAACCGAATCAAGATTTTCAATAAAACACCTCGTGAGCAACATAAATCCAAGTATATTAAACCCAAATTCCTCACCATTTTCGTTGGTCTTTATGCGCCCTGGCTCTCCAAAGTAACTACATGTTACTGTGAGAATTCACATTGTAAGGAAACTGTCTCCCTACAAAACGAGAAGGACAAGAATTACAATCGATTTAAACAAACTAATTAAACTGACCTTCTGCTACCTCTCTCTTCAAGGTCGAAGCATCCACTTACTGATTAAAAAAAAAGATAATTAGAGTTTCACACAGGAAATCCAAAAACTTGAGGCTAGCAAGAAATTTAGATTAGATTTCATACCTTATAAAAACTTCAAGTGCAAAGAAGAGATCCCCAAGTAAATAAACATGCTAAGTGCAAAGAAGAGATCCCCAAAAATAGGCGATTGCTTGATGTTTCTTCCTTTCTCGTTGTTATATCCGAGAGCTGTTTCTATGCATCTGTGAAGGCTTTCAGAGAAGCTTCATGCTAGAATAAAAAAGTGATAATGTTCTAACAGATACAAAAAATTAGTCTTCCAACAGTACTTTGAAATATTCAGACAGAAAGCAATGTAATACTATTAGAACCAATATAAAGATCAACAAGCTGAATGTTCACCAATACTAATAACCAAGACAAGTTGTATCTATTAGCTCAGTTTTGAGTTCACAGAAACTTTGTAATTCAAGATGGATTAACTAGATTAGCTAGCTTAGCTGAATTAATACTTATTATTGTTATTAAATGAACTTTGCAGCTTAGCCAACCTTGGTGAGCAAACATAATATACCTGATCAAGATCCTTGGCCACAGCAGTGTTCCCCAAGGCTGCCTAGAATGCAAGTTTCATCCTTAAATCTGATCATATCAAAGAGGCGTGGTGCATCCTTGGTTGTCTGCACTCTCTCCTTCAGTTTATGTAGATGATCCACTTGTTTTCCCTGCATAACCAAATACTGCAGAATGAATAAACCCTACTTGGCGAAGGAATATGAAGCTTTGGATTCAGTCCCCTAGAGAATTTACTGAGAGCGTTACCTATTGCATTTTATTTGCTGATTCACACAGGAAACAAAAAAACTCTTTCGAGATTCAAATTCTCTACCTTTTGAAAATTTGAGTCCTTCTTGTAACCCAGCGGAAGAATGATACTCTCGTAAACCACCATAGAAGAAAGGAAAATTAACAAAAAATCATAACAATAACAGAGAAGAAATTGATAGGAATCGAATACACAGAGGACTGAAATTAATTCAAAGACTCGGTTTCTTACTTATTTCGATTTAAGTGCCCTCAGAAAAATGAAATCTTGATACCACTGAACATGAAATAAAAAAAATAAAAAACATGGAAGACAAAAAATAAAAAATAGAACGAGGAACAGGAAAAATTTGATAGAAATCAAAGACAAGGATTTTGAATTCCGAGATTCAATTTCTTTACCTTTTGAAAATTTGAGTTCCTTCTTGTAAACCAGCGGAAGAATCATGTTCTCGTAAACCACCATAGAAGAAAGGAAAATCAACCAAAAAAATCAAAACAATAACAGAGACGAAATTGATAGAAATCAAATATACAGAGGACAAAAATTAATTCAAAGACTCGGGTCTTACCGATTTCGATTTAGAAAAATGATATCTTTGGTTTCTTTCTTGTTTCTTATTCCTCTTTCTCTCTTTATCTCTCTGTCAATGCCTTACTCGAGCATCGAACACGTCATGCGTTAGCACTCGGAGTACACGTCATGCGTTCGATTTAGAAAATGAAATCTTGATACCACTGAACATGAAATCAAAAAACAAAATTGATAGAAATCAAGCGGAAGAACCAAACCCTCTCAATGCTGAACTCGAAAAGGGAAAGTCAAATCAAGATGATGAAGGAAGAAAAACTGGAAGGAAATTAAAAAGAAATGTAAATTTGACTTCGATTACTCTCTCGTAAACCGCCGGGAGAACAAAACCACAGAAAGTTGAAGAACATATAATCAATTTGTTATAACGGTCACAAAGACCTCTTTGACTCTGCTTAAATTAAAAATAATCAGGTTCTGATCAAATTTAAATAATATTTAACTGATGTAACCAAGGAAATTGAAATAGCCGTTTAACTGTCGGTATCGTATAACATATGAAATCTCAAACGGTCATAAGAAAACAGGAAATTCAGTACGGAGTTATGAATTTTTTTATTTTTAACGCTTATCATTTTTCAACTGATTTGTTCTTTTTTGTTCAACATCATTTCATTAAAAAAGTCTGAAGTTAGCCCAATACAGAGTGTAAAGACATTAGTAAGGCCTTAGTTAAGCTGTCAACCAGCCCATTATCTAGTTTTGGAAAAAAAAAGAAGATTTGTTCTATTTTTTATTTATTACGCGTGACTAACAATTTCGAAAAAAAAAATCCATATTTTGTAATCCCAGCGTCTCTTTTACAAAATATAAATACGTGAATAACTTTGGAAACAGAGAAAACAAAAATCTCAAAAGAAATGCAACATACGTACTTTCATTCGTTGCTAACAAATTTATTACAGAACTAAAAAAGATGTGTTCAATTGTCAACCCAGAAAGAATATATATATATATACTGAATATTACATTTCATACGATACTGACAGTTATATTTCAATTTCCATAAGTTTTGGATCAGAATCTTCCAAAGAGGTCTTTGTGACCGTTATAACAAATTGAAAACCCAGGGAGAGTAATCATATGTTCTTCAACTTTCTGTGGTTTTGTTCTCCCGGCGGTTTACGAGAGAGTAATCGAAGTCAAATTTACAATTTTTAATTTCTTTCCAGTTTTTCTTCCTTCATCATTTTGATTTGACTTTCCCTTTTCGAGTTCAGCATTGAGAGGGTTTGGTTCTTCCGCTTGATTTCTATCAATTTTGTTTTCTGATTTCATGTTCAGTGGTATCAAGATTTCATTTTCTAAATCGAACGCATGACGTGTTCTCCGAGTACTAACGCATGACGTGTTCGATGCTCGAGTAAGGCATTGACAGAGAGATAAAGAGAGAAAGAGGAATAAGAAACAAGAAAGAAACCAAAGATGTCATTTTTCTAAATCGAAATCGGTAAGAACCCGAGTCTTTGAATTAACATGGTTCTGCACCTGATATTTCCGGACAGGTTTTAACTCTATACATGTTTATCATGTCGTTTCCATGTTTAGCTGCGACTGAGACTCATATATGTAACCATTGTTTAATTATATACTATTTTTGAAAGAATTAACTGAATTTGTTGTGCAGGTTATGAATGGGTGATAGGCTAAATCAATTAGTTCTTATGATCCTGATTAAAACTTGATGCTTCTTTGAGGTAATTGTTATGGTAATAGGCTAAATCTATTATAGTTCTGCTCTGTCTG
Organism: Cardamine occulta; assembly: GCA_028015245.1. NCBI lineage: Eukaryota > Viridiplantae > Streptophyta > Magnoliopsida > Brassicales > Brassicaceae > Cardamine > Cardamine occulta. The sequence goes on from CM051393.1 coordinate 7,604,738, forward strand.
ATTCAAACTTGATGCTTCTCTGACTCTAATTGTTATGGTTAACCTCAGTTATTTCAAATTGTCTAAATCCGTTAGTTCTTATGATCTTGAAAACAGATTTTTTGATGTTTTTGTTTCTTGAGATTATCTCTGGTTCCTTCGTACTTGCAACTGTCTTAAATGATCTAGCATGCTTGTTTTTGTTACTGTTTTAAAATGCTAGTCCCTCACTTCTTGGAGTAAGTTTCCTCTATCTGTGCTTACCTTTCTTGTTTATTTTTCCAGTAATCGGTGTCACTTGAACTACTCTCTCAGTGGTTACTTTTCATTTTCTTACACTATAGTTAAACTGACGCTTTTGTTGCACAAGAGCAGGCTGCCAGAGAATAAGTTGCTGCTGCGAAAGCATGTGTTGAGCTGTTGCGAAAGGAAAATCTTGGTGTTGCAACATTTATGATATTGGTAGTGCATACCACATTCTGTTTATATGCTTTAAGTCTTACCAGACCAGCCATTTTCATTAAAGTTGCTAACTTAAGCTGAAGAATCATTATACATGGATCTTTATGTCTGTGATACTTAGTTAATTAATACATCTAGGTAGGAAGTTAGGAGCGTGTTAAGGTGGATTTTGAATCAGGAAACAAAATAAAATAGACACGCTCTTAGTAAATTCTCAAGGGGACTGAATCCAAAGCTTCATATTCCTTCGCCAAGTAGGGTATATTCATTCTGCAGTATTTGGTTATGCAGGAAAAACAAAGGGATCATATACATAAACTGAAGGAGAGAGTGCAGACAACCAAGGATGTACCAGACCTCTTTGATCTGATCAGATTTAAGGTTTAAACTTGCATTCTAAGCAGCCTTGGGACCACTGCTGTGGCAAAGGAACTTGATCAGGTATAGTATGTTTGCTCACCAAGGTTGGCTAAGATACAAAGTTATTTTAATGACAATAATAAGTATGAATTGTGCTAAGCTTGCTAATCTAGTTAATCCATCTTAAATTACAAAGTTTCTGTGGACTCAAAATAGAGCTAATAGATACAACTTGTCTTGCTTATTAGGCGACACATATTGGTGAACTTTCAGCTTGTGGATCTTTATATTGGTTCTAAAAATAGTATAACTATACTTTCTGACTGAATTTTTCAAAGTACTGTTGGAAGACTAATGTTTTTAATCTGTTAGAACATTATCACTTTCTTATTCTAGCATGAAACAGCTCTCAGATATATCAACGAGAAAGGAAGAAAAATCTGCAGCAACTACCTCTATGAAAAGTGATATAGAGAATATATGCAGGAATGAGGAAATTGAATATATAAAAGTTGAATGTGGTAAAGGCTGATTGTTGTCTGATCCTGATATGGTCTTATTGGTCAATATCTATGTTGAAAAGAAGGTGTCTCTCAATTTAGAAATTATATACATATCTCTTCTACAATGTTAGTAGTTAAATATGTTTGGATAGCCTGAAATTGTATTTGTTTCATCTTCTGGGGGTATCTTACTCTATAGGAGAGAGCAGAATCTGCCTTACGTGCTTATCTTTATGGAATTCCATCTTTATTTCAGGTAGAGTGAGGTATAGACTGTGAAAAAGCAAAGCAAAAATTGCGATAAGCATCCCGAAGTTCCTATTATGGAGATTAAGTATTTTCGTCAGGAACCTGGTTTAAACCACATCACCATCCGGTTATGTGGTTTCATGCAAGTAAAGCTTCATTTCCCTTTATCTATCAATCTCTTGTGCTTTTTTAAACTTATGCATCTAACTGGAATGCGGAAATTGAATATATAAAAGTTGAATGTGGTACAGGCTGATTGTTGTCTGATCCTGATATGGTCTTATTGGTCAATATCCCCTACTGATTTTGGAGGAAAAATCGGTTTGGGGAACAGATGCACTAAGTCGTGTAAGTGTTGCTTACAAAACGTTTTACATGGATATTGATAGGCTGTCACTTAAAGCTTTACGCAATGACAAAATCAACGGAAAGCTTATAACTTTCGCTGGGCCCCGCGCATGGACAACCGAAGTAAGCTGGCTTATAGCTACTGTTCTTTTGTATGAAATGCATAGAGAAATGTTACTGAAGCAAAAACTTTTTCGCAAATGTCACAACAGTTCCAATTTCTATATTGAGAGTCACACGTCAGTTAACTCTGTTCTTCCGTTGGATAAACGATGTCCCGGATAGACTGGCCTTCACAGAGGTAAATATGATTATCCTTTTGTTTCATAGTAGTTTTCATATTAACAGAAATGATACTTCTAACATCTATGCGACACTGGCGCATCCTCTCGAGTGACACTGTCTTCTCTGCTCCCATGACGAAGACTAATAGTCTACAAGGTGTGGATCAGAAGGACATGGTGACTCTAGAGAAGTACTTGCAGTGTGCGGTAAATAATTCTCTCAATTTTAATTAATTTTGACATTACATTCATATTTTTTCTACAATGTGTTTTTCTCCAATAAAGCAGTGCAATTTGTTTTGATTAACTGGAACTTTAAATATTTCATATTTTGGTGGCTACGAGAGAGCAGAATCTACCTTACGTAGCTCTAGTAGAGGAGGAGGTAAAGTACAAGTTAAAGATCCTGAAGAGCCTGCAGCTGTACCTGTTAAGTTTCATGCTTTTTCATCAAGGAAGAAGTCTTGTTAGTGTAAACATTCACTTTACTTGTTAGTGTTGTAGTTGTTCAAACGGTGTTATCCTGAAATGTTTGCATCATACTCTTGTATGCAGTGTCTTCTTGCTAGTACTCCTGAGCAATTCCGAACGTCGTGAATGTTAGAAGCATAACTTCTGTACGGAAGGATAAAAATCTTAATGTAAGTTTCGCATTACTATTAGATCATTATTTTTCATACACATCTCTCTGTTTCGTGGTTTCTAAAGTATTGATCAATCATGCTTTAGACACAACTTCTCAGGAACTTCATTGTTGTCTTTATGTGACCTTTCAGATTAAACCGTGGCATACTGCTGAAAATTATGATGGTCAAGGTAGGGAGATTTAATTAACATATATTTGAAATTGTCCTATGTGTCCACCAGACACTATTATGATGGATTAGGAGCACGTTGTTCTATCACATAAAGATAAGCTGAAAATCTTTTCATGTAGATTATAGTAGTTGCTAATGATGTTTTGGCTCTAAAGGCTTGAAAGAATAAAAATTACCGTCTGATGATACTTGTCTTCCCTCCTTTCAGGTTTTTGAAACTGTGCAATAGCCACATGTTGTTCCTTTTAGTTCCTACTTTGAGGTACATTAGAGATCAGTAAAATATGGTTCTTGATGTATACACTTATATGCAGATCAAAATGTTTGGTAGACTACTTCTTTTAGGTATGGCAGACAACTTGTATGCTTATCAAAATGTTACATCCTCTAGTTTCTTAAGTTTAAATTCTTCTTATTGGTATTTCTTCAATCACTTCTTCTATTTTGTCTTCAATTTTTAATTATAGTTAGAATTTAACGTCTCTTTTCGTTTTTATCCAGTAACAGATTTCATATGTTCTTAGATGTTCAAACAATGGTGGTGACAGTGAGGTAATTTGTGAACATTTCTTGAAAATGAACATGTGCATCTTTCAGTTTTCTTATATAGCTAATGGATACTAATCTTCATGATTCTGTTTTTGGTACATAGGTTTATGCTCCCAAGACAGTTACATGTGTAATAGAAGCCTTATACAGTCAGTTACGAGTAGAAACACACTATTTATTTATTCTACTTTTGCATTACTGTTAGATAGTCTTTGATAAAATTTGGTCTCAATTGTTTCAAGATCTCAAGAGAGATAACGAATATGCATCTAATTTCACAGTTTTCCTTTTGTCATATATAGCAAAATCATTGTAGAAGAAGAGAGAAAGGATCTAAGAGTAATTCAATAGAAGCTTTATATCGTCAGTTAAGTTTAGAAACACACGAATTATTTATTTACTATGCATTACTGTTAGATAAACTTTGATAAAAATAGGCCTCAACTATTTCAAGATCTCAAGAGAGAGCTCAGGATTATGCATCTAAGATCACATTTTTTCCTTAGTCACATAGGAAAATCAATGGAGAAGAAAGGACAAAGGATCGAAGAGTAATTCAATATAAGCCTTATATCGTCAGTTAAGTTTACAAACTTACGATTTATATATTCTACTTTGCATTACTCTTAGATAGTCTTTGATAAAAATTAGTCTCTGCTGTTTCAAGATCTCAAGAAAGATCAAGCCTTTTGTTAGTAGAGCCATAACTTTTGGAAATTTTCATCTGTAGTGGTGCTTTGTTATGTTTATGTCTCTGTGGAATTCGTTCTTTATCCCAGGTAGAGTGAGGTATAGATTTGCCTCGTTTTGGAACAGGAACCATACATTAAAACCATTGCAGCGTCCTGTAATAATTATCATGTAATGATAGAAGTTGAAAAGAAGGCCTCTCTCGATTTTTAATTAATATTGACATTAGATACATATCTTTTCTACAATGTGTTAAATTTGTTCGGATTGTCTGGAATTTTAAATGATTCATCTTTTGGTGGCTATGAGAGAGCAGAATCTGCCTTACGTGCTCAAAGCTCTGTGAGAGGAGGTAGTTAAGTACAAGTTAAAGCTCCTGAAGAGACTGCAGCTGTATCTGTTAAGTTTCAGCTTTCATCAAGTTAGTGTAAACATTTGTTGTTTCTTATTAGTAATGTAGTTGTTCAGAAGCTGTTATCATGAAATGTTTGCATCATACTCTTGTATGCAAATGTCACAACAGTTCCAGTTTCTATATTGAGAGTCACTCGTCAGTTAACTATGTTCTTCCGTTGCATAAACGATGTCGCGGATAGACTGGCCTTCACAGAGGTAAATATGATTATCCTTTTGTTTCATAGTAGTTTTCATAATAACAGAAATTATACTTCTAACATCTATGTGACACTGGCGCATCCTCTCGAGTGACACTGTCTTCTCTTTTCCCGTGACGGAGACTAATAGTCTACAAGGTGTGGATCAGAAGGACAGGGTGACTCTAGAGAAGTACTTGCAGTGTGCGGTAAATAATTCTCTCAATTTTAATTAATTTTGACATTACATTCATATCTTTTCTACAATGTGTTTTTCTCCAATAAAGCAGTGGAATTTGTTTTGATTGCCTGGAACTTTAAATATTTCATATTTTGGTGGCTACGAGAGAGCAGAATCTGCCTTACGTAGCTCTATGAGAGGAGGAGGTAAAGTACAAGTTAAAGATCCTGAAGAGACTGCAGCTGTACCTGTTAAGTTTCATGCTTTTTCATCAAGGAAGAAGTCTTGTTAGTGTAAACATTCACTTTACTTGTTAGTGTTGTAGTTGTTCAAACGGCGTTATCCTGAAATGTTTGCATCATACTCTTGTATGCAGGGTCTTCTTGCTAGCACACCTGAGCAATTCCCGAACGTCGTGAATGTTAGAAGCATAACTTCTGTACAGAAGGATAAAAATCTTAATGTAAGTTTGGCATTACTATCTAGATCATTATTTTTCATACACATCTCTCTGTTTCGTGGTTTCTAAAGTAGTGATCAATCATGCTTTAGAAACGACTTCTCAGGAACTTCATTGTTGTCTTTATGTGACCTTTCAGGTTAAACCGTGGCATACTGCTGAAAATTATGATGGTCAAGGTAGGGAGATTTAGTTAACATATATTTGAAATTGTCCTATGTGTCCACCAGACACTATTATGATGGATTAGCAGCACGTTGTTCTATCACATAAAGATAAGCTGAAAATCTTTTCATGTAGATTATAGTAGTTGCTAATGATGTTTTGGCTCTGGAAGCTTGAAAGAATAAAAATTACCGTCTGATGATACTTGTCTTCCCTCCTTTCAGGTTTTTGAAACTGTGCAACAGCCATTTGATGTTCCTTTTGGTTCCTACTTTGAGGTACATTAGAGATCAGTAAAATATGGTTCTTGATGTATACACTTATATGCAGATCAAAATGTTTGGTAGACTACTTCTTTTAGGTATGGCAGACAACTTATATGCATATCAAAATGTTACATCCTCTAGTTTCTTAAGTTTCAATTCTTCTTATTGGTATTTCTTCAATCACTTCTTCTATTTTGTCTTCAATTTTTATATTATTGTTAGAATTTAACGTCTCTTTTCGTTTTTATGCAGTAACAGATTTCATATGTTCTTAGATGTTCAAACAATGGTGGTGACAGTGAGGTAATTTCTGAAAATTTCTTTAAAATGAACATGTGCATCTTTCAGTTCTCTTATATAGCTAATGGTGGTGACAGTGAGGTAATTTCTGAAAATTTCTTGAAAATGAACATGTGCATCTTTCAGTTTTCTTATATAGCTAATGGATACTAAATGTCTGTTTGGAATAAAAATGTTTGTCAATACAAAGTTGTAACTAGGTCTTGGCAATCCGATATTAAGTTCGGTTTCGAATCTTCGATTATAGGATTTTAGGAGTAGGTACTAAAATGGTTTCGGTTCAGTTCTACAACGGTTCTGCTAAATATTGGAAAAAATGAATAAAATTTAAGTAAATTTTCACTAATATAACTATGAATTTTATGATATTTATGTTATATTGGGTATTTTGGTTATTTTGATCTAAAGATAAAGTCATATCTTCAAGTTTGTAATTGTAATTTTGAGTTATTGTGTTATATCAAGTTTAAATATAACTCATATTTTTGGTATATAATGGTATTTCAGATATTTTCAGTATCCATTCTTGATTCAGTTTTTTTCTTTTTTGTGTATGAAAGTTTAAGATCCATCAAATATTTTATAAATTTTGGATTCGGTTTAGTACTGATTTTTTAGATCGTTTGGTTTGAATCTTTGGTTCCATCTATTTTGTCCACACCTAGTTGTAACTATTTTAGATCGGTTTGGTTCGAATGGCTTGATTGGTTTACCTAAAACCACCCAAAAAACGTTGCATTTGCAGTGGTTGTGGTTGCAAGCGTTTAATAAGAATTATGCAAATCACTACAGATTGCTTGGAATCGCTAGATTTCAAAAGCTCCTTCCAACTAGCGTTTGCAGCTGCGGACAGTTGAAAATTATTTTTTAATGTATATAATATTTAATACTTCATTGTTTCAAACTTATTTAATATTTAAAACTTCTTTGTTTCAAACTTTTTAAAATAAAGAATTTTAATTAATTATTCTAAAATTTATTTAAAACTTTACTGTTTCAAATTTATTATATTAATCTAATTTTTTCATATAAAAATTATATATTGTTAGGCACTGTGTATTGTGTACCATCCGTGTTTGATGATATTTGTTGCATTTGTTTTTGAACGATAGTTATAAGTTTTTCCTTTGCATTAATATTGTAATACTCAGAACAGGGCAGTTCATAGAAGTTGCTATCTCTCGATTTCTTCATATAGCTCTTTGTATTGGTGTTAGTTTAGGTATCAATATGTTTATCTATACTAGATGGGCTGGAGAGGATCCTCAAAACTTTGTTGTCAACAATTTTATGAATGCTCCCACTTCTCTTGATGCTTGACTGATATTTTGTCTTTGGTCTTTCAGGTTCTGTTAATGGATACCTCTACTGTGTCAAGTACAAGAGGATCTGGTTCAAGGGTTACAGATCAACAGTTGAATCAACCAGCCAAGAAGAGTGGTATATTTCATAAAGAATCATCATCATAAAAAGAGACTATTTTTTCTTCCATTGCTTGTCGTCTCTGAATTAGTTTGTTCTTTATCTGTTGTAATTGCAGAGATGCTTTTCACGAAATGGGAGCCAACTAATGGACAATACAAGTCTTTTAACTACCCTTGGCAGAACTACGTCAATATCATTAGTCTTCATACACATGTCATTGTTTCGCAGAACTTCTTTGTTGTGGCATACTCCTGAAGAATATGATGATCAAGTTTGGGAGATTAAGTTCACATCTATTTGAAATAGTCATATTTGTCCACCAGACACTACTGTTATGGATTGGCAGCACGTTGTTCTATCACATAAAGATAAACTCTGATACCATTGAGGATACGTTTTGAAATTTATGAATATATATAGATATGTATATATGCAGTATATAGATATATATATACACATAATTAACTTTTATTTAAGTGTATAATGTATATTAATTAACATAATATTATTACTGTGTTGCACGGGGTAAAAAACCAATTCTAGGTCCGCCACTGGTCAAAGATTCTAGGTAATTTTCATGAGAAGTATAATTGAAAAGGAGAATCGTCGAGTTTGAGGTTTTTCCCCAAATTAATACCATTATAGTTTTTTTTCTTTGTACAGTTCATATGGTTGTTGAACGGGTCCGAGTCCACGACTCTAATTTCCTTCTTCTCCCTCCATTGGTCTCTCTATCTCAAAATTTCTTCTATCTCAGAAATGCTTCAGTGGGCCCATTTAACCGCAGGGATTCTCTCCGTTGTCGTCCTCTCTTCTCTCCTCATAGTCTTCCTCCGCCGCTGGTGCTGTCTCCGCCGACCAGAGACCGCCACCACCCTTACCGTGGCCAGCCCCATTCGAAGCGATAGCTTTCAGGCAAGAATCTCTAAGCTCCACCAGACAAGTCTCATCCACCAGCTAGATACCTCCGACATCAAACGTAGAGGAAATATCAACAACTATACTGTCTCTCGAAATGCCACAACCAAGCCTGGTCTATTCATCTGGACGGACCATCCAGCTTTAGTAACCGAAGCGGTCGAGAATGGTTGGACGAGGTTTGGATTCGTTGTTCATCTATCGGCTCCTTTAGTGACCGGAGCTTCCCCAAGATCAGCTCTTCTTGGCCTTTGTAAGACGGCAGGTGTTGCCTCTGGGAGCGATGATCCTGGAGTAGTGATCACATGGGAAGTGTCAAACGGCTCTGTTGATTTCACACAGACGATCAAGTTTAATCAAGTCAACGCAAAAAACACGTTGATGGTTCTCCGAGCAGCTTTACCACTTCCTGGACCACAACTCGTAAGCTCGGCTTTCCCACAAGAGGCTTACTTTGAAGTAACAATTCTTGAAATCCATGGATTTGGTAGGGGTGGTGACGTAAGTTGTGAACTTGTGGAAGGTGAAAAAATTAAGTTGTTTAAGAACGAAGGATTAAAACTTGTCAAAAGAGGAGATTGGGATGAAGAAAACGAAGAAGCTGTTTTGTCTTTGGGACTAGCGACTGGTGATTTTGTTGGCGCCGGCGAGACACGACTTCCCGGGAAATTCCCGGCTTCTATTGGGTTCCAATCGGACGGTGCTGTCTATCTAGATGGTAAGCATTTGTTTATTGCATTAGTCATTTAATTTTAATAATCTATTAATGAATCTTCAAATCGTTACTAAAGAGGAATTAAGATTATTTTTCCTGAAAAATACTGTAGCAGAAAAGTAAACGGATAGAGAAACAAATTAGATAAGCAAAAGAAGAGAAAATGTATAAAAGTTGGCCGTCCTTTAATTTCAGATGTTATCTTTGTTAATGGGAAATGGAGACCCACTAAGGAATATAAAACGTCGTGGTCATTAACGAACATAGAAGGGTCGTTCAACCTTCCATATTATCTAGAAGCCCACATCCTTATAACGCCTCTTTGCTTCTCAAAACTAGGACCTTTAATTATCAACTAAGAATATGATTTGGCTCTGCGTGGACTTTAATTTTCTGATTTGTTTTTAAAATTAAAATATCTTGATTAAAACTTTGATTCCATTAACCTTTACATTGTATGTGTTTGTTAAAAAATCAAAAAAATTTTGTTTCACTTTTTATTTTTGTATTCCTAAAAGGTGATATCCTACGTAGAATTGAACAAAGTTTAAAATATATTTAAAAAAAAAAAACAAAATAGTAAAAAGAGAAATTTGTAATGTAGAAGGATTTGATAAGTTAAATACATCGGCTTAAAATTATTTCTTTTTATAACATGATTTAAAAAGTTTCTGCTGCCAAAAAAATAAAAATTTCAGAAGTTGAGTTAAATCAGCATAAAAAAAAAAAGGATTCTTCATCCCGACTATTATAATATTATACATTTATGTCTTTGTTTCACAATTTTAACAAAATTTGGTGGAGCTAAGCACTATGTATAGAATCTTAAATATTACTCTTTATTTGTGCTAGGAATGAAGTTGGTTTGTGAATCGGAGAAACATGAATGGGCGAAGGAAAGTAAGGTTGTTGGTTGTGGTTATGATCCAAGGAAGAAGAAGGTTTACTTCACTGTGAACTCGCACTTAGTTCATGTCATTAACTGTAAAGCAGATGAGTTTGGGACACCACTTTACCCCACTCTTGCTTCAAACAGAGAGGCCACAATTCTCGTCAATTTGGGACAATTCCCATTTTATTATGGCCCGGCAAACGGGCAGCGCACACCTAACCCGTGTGCTGGTGCTGTAGCCGGGCTTGAGGACAGCAAAGAACTCTTTTCCATTGGGAGATTAGATTCTCAGTATTTAAGCAATTTTTTCATTAACAGAGGAAAGAGTGACGAGATTGCAAGTGGAAGGACAACTGTAGGATATAGCCATAGACGGAAGCTTGAATATGACGAAGAATCTGATGCTGATCTTTTTGAGATTGCGCTGGAACGTTCTGGTAAACTAAATCCTGCCAAGTTATAACATTGTACACGAAGCACATGATCTTGTCTAATACAGTATATCCTTATTGTAAAAATAACTAAAGACTCCAAGCTCATGTTGTATTCACTCTGTTAATATTCATTCATGATGAACAAAGGAACTGAGAATTGTTCCTACTCTTTTTTAGTAGCTTTTTTGAGAATAGTGTTTTCAAAGTTTTGTGTGTAAATTCGACATTTCTGAAACTACCATTAATTTGTTAACTGCTATCGTGGCTAATAGCTAACTGCGTAAACTATCATTAATTTGTTTGCATGAAGTTCATGCACATCGCAAAAGTTGAGAAACTGGGGCATAAAAGAAGATAAGAAAATATAAATCTTATTACACAAAATTCAAAAGTGATATATTCTTGATGTTTCTTGCTAGTAGAGCAAGAGAAACACACATACCTACATTCAAAGAACCAGAGTTGACTTTAGGAAAGATATCAAAGAAAAGGTGGGTACTGTTTTCATGACAGACAACCTCAAGCAAAGCTACTTCCAAACCTAACTTCCATTAGCGAAATATAACCAAGCAGCCATTAAAATTCAGTCTATTAAAGCCAATAAACACTCTAGACAACTAAGTCCTTGAGCTAGACACATAAATCTCTGGAATTAGTTGGTTCAAGCATTTCATCAAACACATTCCAGGAGTGAAATTGTGGGTTCTAATTCCAATTGATTAGAGACAAATTAGCATTAAGAACACCTAATCTAGATGGGATTCAAACAGATATAAGCTTAAACATCTAAAGAGACATAGGAATCCTCACTAATCTATCATATCCTCAAGAACCCTAATCACTACTAAGAAATCATCATCACGAACACAAACCCAGAAAATGATAAAAGTGACATAATCATAAAGAGCAATGTGAGATGAGATGATTTGTGAAAGAAATAAGTGCAAAAACTCAAAATATCAAAGTAGATCTGGATTACAAAATGTAAACATGTTCTAAGGTGGATGCGAAAAGTTTAGAGGATAAAAGAAGGATCCCCAGGTTAATGACCTAAAGAGGGTATTTATACCCTTGGTCAAAATCCTAATACACAAAAAGACAAAACTAAGTAAAATGATTAAGTCGGTGGTCCAGCTCGGTCTGCACATCGAGTCCTCAGGTTGAGCTGGCTCAAAATCCAAAGATGGCATCTTTTTCACTCTGACTCGATCAGCACGTCGAGTGGACTGATCGAGTGGCCTCAAAATCTAATGGTGGTGGCTTTTTTCACTCGGACTCGATCAACACGTCGAGTGGTGTTATCGAGTGGCTTCTACTCGAGCTGTAGATTGAGTATTTTCATCGAGTCAGCTCACATCCTTTAACCTTCTTGTCCAGATTAGTCCTCCAAAGCTTCATTAACACCTCAAAACAACTCCAAATGCAATAATTTATGCAACGCTAATGCAAAAGCTACTAAGTATGCAAAGTGAATGAAAAGGACTATGAATGATATGAAAAGAGTGATGAAACAATGCTAAAATGATGGTAAATGCATACTTAAAATAGGTAAGATACAGAGATATCAACTCTCCCAAACTTAGTATTTGCTTGCCCTCAAGCAAACAAACAAGATTAAGTTGGAGAAGAGGTTTGAAAGTGGAGACTCAGAACCAAAACATGCTAATAGAAAGAATTAAAATCAATGTCCAAGTTAGTAATTCTAAGATGCAATGTGAGTGAGATCTTCTTTCAAAATCTTAGCCATGCTCTTTACAACACAACCCAACTTCCGTCTTAACCTACACATGTATTCAAATCAACCAATCCCTTTAACATTTATTAAACAGTAACCATGAATCAAGCTATGCACAGTCAATGAACTCATTTAGCTAAGGGAAAGGTTAAGAGACAAAGATGGTCCCTTCACATGTTGTTTAAGCAATTCATAACATGGATCTCTCAATAAAAGACTGAGCTTTAGAAGAATGCTAAAGGTAAGGGCCAACCTCTGCATACAAGAATAGAATCTCATCTACCCAAAGATACATAAGTGATTCAGCCCTCTTATTTCTAAACCTAGAAAATGATCCTATTTCTACCCTTTTCACTTAAGGCTATTTTTGTGCTTGAACTCTTCTTGGATCAAATCATTCATTCTTTTTGTTTTCATTCTAAGGAGAGGTTTTTCTTTTTACAACTGCGGACTCTAGCGGATTGGGTTTTCTTAACTGCTAAGGCTCTCTTTTCTTCTTATCACATGAGACTTTTTAGGCTTTTTGCCTTCCTTTTTCTTTTTTCTATTTTTACCAAAGCCCATTTTTATCTTTTTGTACCCCCAAATCCTTTACTAGAGCATCATCTTTTCTTTTTTAATACTTCCCTCTCCTAAGAACTCTTAACCCTTTTCTTTCTTTCAACTTTCTTTTTTTTTCAGCACAACAAAAATGAATCAGCTTGACTCGATTTATTGACTCGAGTTGTTGACTCGAGCTGGTGAACCGAGTCTACACATTGAGTAGTGTATACAATCCAAACCCATATCCGAAATCAAGTTCCCACCTAGTCCTATCTAGTCCAAAAATGGTGAACCAGAACTACATGAGATACTATCCTTGTCAGCTCAAAACCTAACACTTTCTACCAAGCTCAATTCAAAAATAAGGCCTCACACTCAAAAAATATCAATGGCTTAAAAAAAAGTAGGTTAATGGTAGGGAAAAATGTTCCAAATATGAGAATCAGCTGCTTGGATTAGAAAGAATGGTAAAAAGATGGAAAAAAAATCCAAGTATGTATATGGGTAACCATAAAATCACATTCAATGCATAGACATGATAATTATGAATCAAGTTTCAGTTCTAATTGATAGGGAAAGGCATCAGATCACAGCATGCTTAATCAAGACGAGAATATCAAATTATGCATTCAAAGCATGGTGATATCTTAACTTCAAACTCACTCGATATGCATCAGACAACTACTAACGAGGGCATTGAGGTTATCTAATGAATCAACACACTTACAAGGTTATAATCATCCTAGTCCCCTATGCCAATGCATCAGTTCTAAATGAAATGCAACTAGACTCAATCTTAAAATGAAAATACAACTACATGAACACTTTTTTTTTTGGATAATTTTCGAAATTTTTTTAAATTTTTATGTTTTTTCTATCCCTTTAGATGTAATGTATGTAGACTCAAGTATGCAAAAATTAAAAATAAGAAACACAAAAAACTTCATCAAATACATCTTAAACCCTCTTTCAAACATGAATTACACAGTTCCTTGTGTAGTAAAAAATTCATAGGTGAGTTCAAGAGACAACAAGAAATCTAAACAAAATGCAATGGTATTTACAATGAATAGATGGAGTTGGTACCTTAAGGTTGGGGGAAGACGGAGGTGATTGATTTCTCCATTCTTTCCCTCGTATATCCAGGTGCTTGAGGTCAAGTGTGGTCCTTGGGTGCTTGACTCGACCTGCTGGTCGAGTGGTGACATTGAGCTTGGCCCCTCGATTTCCAGAAATCCCACTGCTCGCTGTTTTCTCTGCCTTGTCTCAAAGAAGGATGCTCTTGAAAGATCCATGGGGATGTTGTGCCTTGGTGCAATGCTAAAACAGCCACTTCTCCCCAATACACGAAGCCCTTGGGTGGTTTTTCTAGAAGATGAGCCACTGAATTTACCTTGGAGCTCTTTGATTTGGCCTTTCATCTCTTTCATTGAGTCTGTCAATTCTCTCACTGTGCTTTTCAGCACCTCCATTATTTTGTCTTGCCATTTAGACCACTTTTGGAGTATACCGATTCTCTTGTTGGCTTTTTTTAGGTTTATTGAGGGGTTGTAGAGAAGATCAGAAAGTGGCCAGAATTCAATGTTGCTCCCCATCCTAATTTTTGTGAAATCTGTGTAAGGAAACATTAGCTTGGCTTCTCCAATTTTTGGGTGAGTGAATATATAGAGGTGCTTTCCATCTGCCTTCTTGCTATCAAGATAATGAGTCTTGGTAAGATGTTATATGTCTACCCATTTGGGTGCATATGGCTTTGAATCTAACTCCATACTATAAGCAAATAGGATCGGAGTCACTATTCATCCAACACTTTGCTCTCCTCTAGTTCCCATCTTGTGCATTTTAGCTGCCCACTCCTTGTAATATAACAGCTGGTCCAGCAAGGTAATGGTGAGTCTTGTATCTATTCTATCTCCTTCAATTGCTTTCCCATCCCTTGTAGAATCAAGAACTCCCTTGAGTGCCAAATCTAGCATCTGCAGTTATCCTTCATTAATGTTTCCAGTGACTGCTCTTGCAAAGAAAGTGCTGGCTATGGCCTTGTGAACATATCGGATCACAGGACTTCTGATTTGTGAGCTCTTTGACCTTGATGATGAATAGTCATTCTTCCCACCTATTGACAAGTCTCTGTCCCACTGGGGAATCCGAACAATTCATCTAACTGCCTGATGGTGAGGATGAATTCTTGTTCCCTTACTGTGAAGGTATTGTATCCAAGCCTCCATCTAATTCAAGCTCTGGTTCATCTTCATAGAAATGCACATTCAAAGTTGTAGCTCATGAAGGTGGCAAGGTGGCACGTCTCAAAGAGCTACTCCACATCTCTGTAGATACCAAGCTCCTTCATGGTCTCGAGATGGGGATATCTAGTACCCATGAAGGTCATGCTAAGGAGCATAGCAAGGAATTCCTCCTGAGTGAACTGCTTCTTCTTATACTTCTTCATAGATTTCTTAGCTATTTGAGATTCATCCTTTTTTGCTTTCACTGCCAATATCGTCATCCACGACTTCCATTGGCTTATTTCCCTGAGCTATGTCACTCTTCTCCTTAGAGAACTTCCTAGTTATCTCTTCATCATCTTGATCCATAGGTTCCTTCCCATGAGTCTAGGTCCTCCTAACTTTGAGAACTGCCTAGTTATATCTTCATCATCTTGATCCATAGGTTCCTTCCCATGAGGTCTAGGTCCTCCTAGCTTTGAGAACTGCTTGGCTACTGTTTCAGCTGATGATCGATGTGTTGATGTTTGCTTGGGTGGGTACTTGGGGCGCATTGAGAGCTTAAGCTTGTTAATCGTTTTCAAAAACTTATTTGAAATCTGAATGAAATCGAGCTAAAAATCAAAAACTTTCTTAAGAAAAGCTTGGAAATCAAAAACAAGAGAGGAGAACTTTGAAAAATCGCAACTGAAGGTGTGTGAGAGAGAGATGAGCGTGTGATATCTATTTAAAGAGAATTAGATGCAGTAGAAGACAAAAGGAAGGAGGGGACAAGATTTAAAAACAGCTATGATATCTAAAATCATGTGTACAATTCAAATTTAAACCAATTTCAAATTCAAAATTTAAAATTCTGTGTTTTTAAGAGGGAACTTGGTTGAATTGACGTGTTGACTCGGTTTGACTGGTCGAGTTAACACTTTGACCGAGTCACGTGTCTAGCTCGATCATCGACTATACTCCTCGAGTCAATGCATTGTCACTTCCATCTCTTCTTTTCTTGATCCTTTTGTGCTCTAACACCTTTCCTGTGACCTGGCCACCTGAAATACTAAAGAAACATATCAAAAATAACTAAAACATAAAACAATATATACAAGAATAGACATGGGACTTCCTCCTAAGTGAGCTTGTTTTAAGTCTTTGAGTTTGACTTCTCAAACTCATTAGGCTTAGGGTAGGTTGATGAGAGGAACTGAGGTCCCCTCTTGAATGGTCTGATATACCATGTATGGCTTGACTCTATGCCCATTCACTGTAAATTCAACTCCTTCCTTGCTAGTCAAAGTGAAAGTTCCATAATGTAGGATTTCCTCTTCTTCCTTAGTAAACAGATCATCAAACTCAGCATGCTCTCTTGACCAATCTGCAGCTTGGCTCTCAATGGCTTTTTCTTCTAAGTAAGCTTCCTATTGATCTCGTGGATAGTTTTCTTCTCTAAACAATTATGATGACTTGGGTGAGTCTACTGACTTCTCATAGCCCAAAGTTTGACCATGGAGATTCCCAGTTTCCCCACTCTCGGTTAAATCAGTTTGAAGTTGATCTTCCTCAGCAAGCTCCTCTGGCAATTCATCAGCTAGCTTATCCATTTTCTCAATCGAGAAATCTGTCCCTCTATCATTGGCTTCTTCATAGGATCCTTGATATCAAACTTTATCTTGAAATCCTTCCCCAGATCAAGATCAATCTTTTCTTTCTTGACATCTATGACTGCACCAGCTGTAGCTAATAAGGGCCTTCCTAAGATCAGAGGATCTTTTGGTTCTTCATCATTTACAGCACTGTGAAGTCTATGGGCACTTCTACATTTCCAATCAGTTCTTACATCGAGTTCACTGACTCGGTTTAACAAACCGAGTGGTTTGATCGAGTTAGTGATTCGCGAATCAAAACTTTCAAAACCTATCTCACAACCCAATAGCAAGCAATCAACAACATATAAACCATAAGTATCAAGGATCAATCATATTAGCACGGATTAAACAAGCTTTGAAATCCAACTCTAACAAGAACAATTTCCCAGAATTTTCATAAACATGTATAATCTCATCATTTCAAAGTAATGAATGATAAACACTAATAGAATAAGCCGAATTCAAAAGAAATTTTAAGTTTTAGTGAGAATTGAGTGAGTAATTTAAATTCAAATCCAAGAACATTCAAACCCTAAACCCAGAAAAACCTAGAAATTTCTTTAATTAATCATAGATTTGACCATACAAACTATTTCTAAAAGCATATTCATTTAGTTCCAACATTATTTAAGCGGATTCAAAAAGTTTTAAACATGAAAAACTCAGAATTCAATCAATTTCAAAACCTAGAAACTCAAGAACAATATCTTTCAAAAACCCAGAAACTTTTAAAGATATGAATGTAGAACTTTACATGGGTTTTCTCAACTTGACATGACCAAAGATTTTGAGAACTCAAGTTGATAAATCGAGTTAAGAAATCGAGTTAAGAAATCGAGTTAAGAAATCGAGTAAAAACTGAAAATTCTTCTGAAAATTCTTAAAAAGCTTCGAATCTAGAGAGGATATATCTATGGAAATCTCTGATAATGGTGTGAATTAAGAGGGGGGCGTATAAGATATATTTAAAGAGAGTAGGATGAGCTAAAAACCAAAAACCCTAGACCCCACTTGAGCTCCAAAACCGAGTTCACTTTAAAATTCAAATTCAAATTTGAAATTCAAACTTAAATACACGCGATTAAGAGGGAATATTGATTCGGTAGACTAACTCAATTAGCTTAACTCGGTTTGAGTGCCCGAGTTAGCTCATTGACCTAGATTGAGGTGGCACTCGGTCAGTTTGACCGAGTTCTGTCAACCGAGTGGTTACCTGAACCAAAGTCTTTACCTAACTCAGCTTCATGATCGTGTTCATTTGACCAAGTTCATCTTTAGCTCTTCCAACACTTACTCCTTAGCCTCCCTTGCATAAACTTGGAGCTTAAAACTTGATCAACAAAATAACTAGAAAATACATTAACAATAACAATTTAAAGCAAAGAATATACATAGGGATAGTCATGGGACTTCCTCCCAAGTAAGCTTGTTTTAAATTTCTAAGCTTGACTTCTTACACTCTTAGACTTGGGGTTGTTTGTGGAGAGGCACTAAGTTCCCCTCTTTATTGACAAGAGTGTTAGCTCCTTAAGATAAGACTTCCTCTTCTTTCTCAGTGAACGGATCATCAAAATCCACATGTTCTCTCGACCAATCAGCAACCGAGTTTTAATAGTTTCTTCATCTAGGTAAGCTTCTTGTTGGTATGGTGGGAAACTTTCTTCTCCAAACCACAACAACTCTTCATTTTTCAAGGCTTGACTGTGAAAACTCTCAGTTTTTTCACATTTGGTTAGATCAATTAGAGGTTCATCTTCCTCAGTAAACTCTTCTGATGGTTCTTTAGCTAACTTTTCCACTTTCTTGATCGAGAAAAGCTGTCCATCAATTGTGGGTCTCTTCATAGCATCATTGATGTTGAACTTCATCACCAGATCCTTTCCAAGATTGAGACCAATCTTTTCATATCATACATCTATCAATGCCCCTGCAGTAGCGAAGAAGAGTCTTCCCAAGATCAAAGGATCACTTGGCTCTTCATCCATATCCAGAACTACAAAGTCTATCGGAACTTCCACATTGTCAATCTTGTAGCCTAGTAGACCTATCAACTAACATCAAAGAGATGTTCCTTGGCTTGTATTTGTTGAAACCTAGCTTCTGAGCTACTAAGAGTGGCATAAGCTTATCGATGCTCCAAGGTCGCAGAGGAAGTTTCTGAAAACTAACAAACCTAATGAGCATGGAAGAGTGAAAGAACCGGGATAACCAAGCTTTTCTTGGACCACCTTCTTCTGTATCACAACATTGCATTCAAGGCTTACTAGTTCTAGGCTCTGATATTCCTTAATCCTTTCCAGTACCGCATCTTTCAAAGATTTCTGATTTGGAGGTATAAGCTTGATAGCTTTAGATAGAGGTATAACGGGCTCAATTTCCTTTACCTGCTTCTCAAAGAGGGTCTTATACTTCTCCACTAGTTCCTTCTTAAATCTTCTTGGAAATGGAAGTGGTGGGTTGTATGGAGAAGAAACATAGAACGTTTCAGTTTTTCTGAAAATAGATGTTTTTTCAGCAGGGGTGGGCTTGACTCTGTCATTTGGTCGAGTCTAGCTCCCTATGTGGATTTTTAGCTTGATCTTCAATTTGACAAAAATCTTCCCCACCCAGAACTTCACTATCATCAATGATTGTAGGGCTTCCTGCTGGTATAGATGCCTCTTTGCAACTCCCTGAGGTAATAGCATTGACATGGGCATACTCTTTTGGGTTTTGGGATAACTTTCTCAGGGAGTTGTCGAGTAGGCTATGCGGAGGAGGTATATGCACCCTTGTTTTCTAAGTATTGGAGTCTGGAGTTAATGGTCTCAATCTTGCTGTTGAGAGCATTGTAGGAACAATCGATATGATTCTTCATCTCTGCAAGCTTCTTAGCCACCTCCATTGTACCATTAGCTTGGCCCTATAGGATCTGCTGCATCATGTTCTTTATATCAAGATCTGGTGCATTGGATGGCTGGGGTTGCTGAGTTGCAAAACCTGGTAGTGCATTAAGGATTGGCTGCTGCTGATATCCGCTCTAAAACTATTGCTTAGGAGCATACCCTTGATTCTGATTATAATGAACCATATGCTTGTTCTGCAGCAGCTGCTGTTGTGGAGAGATCATGTCTTGTGGATTGGCCACATTGGTGCTCCTATAAGCTAGATTGGGGTTTGCCTTATAGTTTATAAATCCTTTGGTGTACCCTCCTTGATTTTGGATATAGCTGACTTCTTCTAGCTGCTCGCACTCTCCATCTTGGATCGAAATCATCTCTTCCTCAGAAAGAAAGTGAGCATGCTTCAGCTGTGCTAGAAGGAGTTTGTCAAGCTTCTCATTCAGAGCTTTTATCTCTTTCTTATACCTATCATCTGAATAGAGGTTTCTCTTATGGTTCTGTCATACTCCTCGTTGTATGTACCATCAGATTGTGCAAGATTTTTCATAAACTCTCAGCCTTCTTCCACATCTTTGTTCAAAAAGCTCCTATTACTGGCGATGTCGAGGAGCATTCTAAACTTGGACAGTCGACCACGGTAGAGAGTACTGAGTAGAGATTTAGTATTGAAGCCGTGGTGAGGGCATTGAGTGGTATAGTTTTTAAAACACTCCCAAGCCTTATAGAATGTCTCTGCATTCCTTTGAGCAAAAGCAGAGATATCATTCTTGAGCCGAGCAGTTCTGGAGTTGGAAAATAACTTGGCATGAAAAGCCTTCTTACAATCATCCTATGAAGTGATGAAACCATGGGGTAAGGTTTTCGACCAGACATGTGTCTTATCACCTAGAGAAAAAAACAACCGAAGCTTAAAACCGTCTGCACTAACTCCATTAATCTTGGTGAGGTTGCAAAGCCTATCAAACTCATCTAAGTGATCTAGAGGATCTTCCATAGGTAGGCCATGAAATTTGTTGCTCTGCACCATGGAGATTAAGCTTCCTTTGATTTCAAAGTTGTTATTGTGAACTGGAGATGGGACGATGCCTTGCCTCTGAGTATGAGTATTGGGCACATCTCCAGCTCTAATTAAACGAGGCCTCCTCTGTACTGGTGCTTGAGCAGCAGGTGCTTGCTCGTGTTGTGCTTGGTGATTATCCATATCCACTGGGTCTTGCTGATTAACCCTGATTTGTTCTTGTTGTTCTTTCAAAACCCTTGATAACTGATTGATGTTGTCGAGGTACCGAAGAAGATTCTGATTTCCTTGTGAACGAGTGTGCATAGAGGACTCAATGTGAAGGACTTGATGTAGCACGTCGAGTTAGGGAACTTGAGTTGGAAACTGAGTACTGAGATCGAGTGTTGCCCAAATAGCAGGACTCGATGTGGCTGACTCGATGTAACTCGTCGATTTGGAGAACTCGAGGTGGAAACTGAGTACCTAAATCGAGTTGTACCTGAAACAGAGAAAATCTAGAAAGTGTGTAACAAAGTAAAACAAAAAACCATCTTGATTTTAAATGATCTGAAATCCTAAATGAAACAATCAACACTCAAATGGTAACGGCGCCAAATTGACAATAGATATTTATATCTATCAGAGTTCAATTGCCTATTGCACAATCAAGTCATTGTAGCACAAGAGGTTATCAATCCAAATGGGTGGACACTAGCAATTAGGATATGATCAAGAACCCTTTAAGCAAGTATCAATCAATGAGAAGAAAAGTCTTAAGGATGGGATTCATGGATCTGTGATTCTCCTTGGTCTTAAGGATGTTTAACAAAACTTCACATAAGCTATCTTTAGACAATGAACATCAAAACAAGGTGAATCCACTCTCGTGATAAACACCAACAAGCCTATACCACTTCCTAATCTTAATACCTATTCAATGAGACAGAGAGGAGGTATCAATAAAACATAATATAGGCAAGCATTAAGAAACAATTTCATTAATGTCAAAACACAACTAAAACAATCAATCTCTTGTGTCAAAGTCATAAATCTCTGGCATTATTTTGATTAGGCATTTCATCAAACACATTCCTGGTGTGAAATGCCTGAGATCTATGCAATCACAAGTTTAAACATCTAAGGAGACCAAAAATCCTACATAGATCTAACTCATCCTTAAGAACCCTAGTTCATTACTTAGAAATCATCCTAAAATGCTTAAACCTAGAAAATGAAATAAAGTGCATAATCATAATCGGAGAATGAGATTAGAAGGATTTTGAAGAAAATAATCAAAATAGATCTAGGTTATAAAATCTCAAAAGTTTAAGAGGTGGCTACAGAGAATAAAGAAGAAGATAAGATAAGATCAGAGATAATTAGGTTTAATGAAAGGAAAGGTTTTTATATCCGTTACAAAATGAAATCCTAAAACACAAAAAGACAAAATAAGCTAATCTAGATTAGGTGGGTGGAGGTCGAGTTGAAAACTTCTTCAAAACTGACATTTTGGTCTTCAACTCGGCATCAAATTGAGTGGTGGACTCAGTCACAGATCGAATCTTCAGACCGAGTGGTCGTCTTCTTCAAAGGTTGCAGCTTGGCATAGGACTCTGCATGTTGATCGAGTGGTCCACATCGAGTTCTCCACACCATCATTCCTCAAACTCTAGATATTCTTCCAAAGCATCCATTTAACCTGAGAACAACTCCAAAATGAAATGTGTATGCAAATCTAATGCAAAACCTAATATGAATGCTATATGAGTGAAAAGATAGTAAATTGAGTGAAACAACTGATGACACTATGCCTAAGTGATTAGAAATGCATGCCTAAATGAGGTAAAATACACAGACATCAAGACCACTAACTCACGAAGCTATCCTCCAAAAATCAGCAAGGTCGGAGCTCGTTTGAGTCTCCAAACGTTCAATACAACAAACCCTAACAATTCTGTTTTTCTTTTCTCTTACCTCCGAAAATTGTCTCCCTTTTTCTTTACTTCTTTGGACACAAAAATTAGGTTAAGAGTGCTTTATATACTCCTTCTTAACCTACATCCCAATACAACCTTATGAATTTAATTAGGCCCAAGTTTGATTCTCAAAACTAAACCCATATTGGTTTTTCCACTAGGAGGAAACCCAATAAACTCCCCCTCTGACTAGGTGGAAGAAACAGCCATCTTGGCTATCTCTCGACAAACTTCAAGCTTCCCTCTTAGCAATGAGTTCATCATCATATCAGCTCCATTATCATCCGTATGAAATTTTGTAAGCTCCACTTCCTTAGAAGCCACCACATCACGTATCCAATGATACCTCCTATCAATGTGTTTCAAACGCGAATGAAATGTAGTGTTCTTCACAAGATGACTTGCGCTTTGATTATCACAAAGCAACTCATATTTATCTTTCTTGAAATTGAGCTCCTCCAGATAACTCTTCATCCACAATAACTCTTTACAAGCTTACGTTACGGCTATAAACTCAGCTTCAGTGGTAGAAAGTGCAACACACTTCTGTAACCTTGATTGCCATGCCACAGCTCCCTCTGCAAAAGTTACAAAGTAACCTGAAATAGACTTACTTAAATCAATATCTCCCAACAAATCGGAATCAAATATTTGATTAGCAATGGCTTATCACCTCCAAAGGTAAACTTCAAATCAGAAGTCCCTCGAAGATATGCAGCAAATGCGTGTTAAAATTGATGATCTTAAGGAGTGCTTAGTGCAGAAAGAAGAAGAGATTTCTAGGTTGAAGGAGTTACTTGCTAAGTGATGATCTGTGGTATCTCATTATTAGTTACATTTTCCAAACACTAAGTTGTTAAATTTTAGTTTGTAATGGTTAAACATCTGTGGTATCTCATTATTAGTTACATTTTCCAAACACTAAGTTGTTAAATTTTAGTTTGTAATGGTTAAACATCTGTGGTATCTCATTATTAGTTACATTTTCCAACAACAAAACAACATGTTATGACAAATCGAGATCAACTAGGACAACTAAACATATATAACAACAAGAACAACTAGGTCACATAGGACAACTAATCATATATAATAACAAGAACAATTAATCGAGAACAACTAGGAAAACTAAGCGAACAAAAAATCGAGAGCAACTAGGACAACTAAGCATAGAAAAGAACAAGATGACCAAACGGTTAGACTCCTTCGATTCGTAAATAATCGAGAATGCCTATCAAATACCCAAACATTCATGGGAGAAGGGATGGACCTTACAAAATTGAAGAAGACGAGATGAGAAAACAGACAAACAGAGAAAAGGGGAGGCTCGCTGGAAACAGATCTCTTCGCCGTTGGTGGTGAATGTGGTGGTTGAATTTTTATTTTTTCACTTTTACGATTTAAAAAGAGACAAAAGAAGAGAATTAGAGTAAAAAACAAAATTAATTTAAAAAAATTGGGTCATATCCATTGGATTATTGGACTTGGGTCGGAGATTTAGGTTGGATTGGTAGTTTTATGTTTTTGGTTAGGTTTTTTTGACTTTTACATCATTTAAGATTTAAAAGAAGTTGTTAAAATAAAATAAAAACATAACTGTAGCATTAGAGAAAACTTTTTCTCAAGTTGTGGCATTTAAGCCATTGATTCTCAACAAGGTCTCCACTCTCTTCATCACTTAGAAGAAAAAACCCTCAATCTCAAATCTCCTATGCGTCCTCCCGGCCAAAATGCCGACCGTCGTCACTCACGAGCCTCCGGCCTGACTTCTCTGAGTACGTTTACTTCTTCTCTTTGTCCAGAAGTTTTTTCATCTCTTCCTTCTATAAATCTCCATGGTTCTGTTTTCTGAAATTTGTGTTTGATTCTTCTCTAGTATGCTTAATTTTGTAATTACTCTCTTTCATTTAAGTTGGGTTATCATTATTTGATATTGGGTTGAGAATTCAGTTTTGTCTAGGGTTTGGAATTGGGGTTAGAGCACCACCATTGATACCTTCGTCAATTTTTGCATATTAGATTTGTAAATTTGTTTGGACTTTGTTGTTTGTGGTTTGATTTTTTTATTATTGGCTTTGAATTAGATCTTATGAAGTCGGAAGTAACAAAGTGTTGCAGGTTTTGGTCTTTAATTGTAATCTTTTGCAGGTATTACAGAACTAGCTTGTCTCTGCCTTTTATTTGGTGTTTTCTTGTTGTTGTTTGTTCTCTAGTCTTCAAACTGCCAAACGAGTAGTCATGTGTTTTTGATATTACTTGTCTGAGCCAAAATGTGTCCTATATTAGATTGAACTGGAGATTAGAGGTTTTGTATTGTTGCTTCAGACTGATGCTGCTTCAGTATTTGTGTGGTTCTATTAAGTTTCTATGTGTTTGAGTTAGGTCAACAGGTGCTAAGTATTCCCAGGTTTGATCATGATCCAATTTGTGGCTCCGAGAATATATTTTCTTCTTGAACTGTATACTAACAGTTTCTTGAGTTCAAACTGTTTCATCACTTCATATTTTTCTGCTTTTTACTTTGTTTTATGTTTTGCTCAATATGTTTTGGATTATCTGATCAGTTTGTTGCAAATTAGTAATTTAAACTGTTATGTTTCCAGTGATGCAACGGAGAATGCCAACAAGGACTTCAGCTGTAGGTCCTGCCATGCCACCAGCAGCTACCGGATCTAGAAGCGCCACATCTTCTGATGCAAACAACACACTCAGATGACCCTCAAAGCATTACTGAATGCTCCCTCTAGAGAATCCCAACCACACTTCCATCCTAGGAAACTCAACGGCACTTTTTGGTAAGTTTTCAAATGAATGTATAGTCTTCTCTGTCTATAAATCTATAAATTGAATGTATAATATTTTCTCTTTCTCTGATTTTGCTTGTTCTTAGCTCAGGTTCGGTGTAGACCCAAAGGTCCACAAATTCATTTGAACAACGTGGAAAGCCTACTACATGGGACCATGGTGTAATTGGTCTAAAGTTCCTAAGGAAAAGAGAAATAAGTGGTGGCAAACTTTTGTGGTAATTGTTTGTTTTCCCTAATTTAATTATGTTTTCTAACTTGCAACTACTTATTTTTTTCCTTTTCTTTTTGTAGCAAAACTACTATTGGGAAGATTGCTTTAAGGACAGGGTCTTCTACCTCTGGAAACTTCATACACAGACTTTAATCTGTCAAAAACTTTACAGGACAAAGAAGAAGAATGAAAAGCCTAAGTTCATGACCGATGATCATTGGACCACCCTTCTGGAGGGATGGGCAATAGAAACAGCAATTGAGAAGAGCAAAGAAGCTGCAGAATCCTACAAATCTGATCCTGATGGCAAAGGGATACACAAGCGTTGTGTAGGTTCTCAAAAGTTTTGAACAATCGACTATGATATGGTAATGGTTTCAATTGTCTCTCTATCTTAGTATTTAATCTATCATATTTATACTTGATTTTTTCTTCTTTCTTTATGCAGATGATTGCGTCTGGTTGTGATAAACAACCATCTTTCAAGATCTTGTGCGGAAGACATACACACGCAAAATGGAACTTTTATCGACCATTGAGCTCATTCAATTTACTTGAAGTAGAAGAAGCTGTAACACATATGACAACTGATGATGGATCTCCCAATGGTGTCAGCCAAACTGCTTCAACAGGTGTTACTCGCATTCTGCTCAACAAAGAATATGTCAAGGTACTCTTAAAAAAACTCACTCTTTCTTGTATTATTTGCATCATGTTTATATATGTAAATATGAGATTTTTGGCTGTTTGTGGATTAGTTGTGTCTCCTATGTGTTGATTAGTCTCAGGCTTGGTTTTAATGAAATATTCTTTGTCTTGAAAAATTGTTTCAGGTTCTGTTTTTATTGTGAATTATTTTGCTGGATGCTTTTAGGTTTGCAGTTGTTATCATTCTCACTTACACAAAATCTGTCTTTGACTTTGGTTTTTGATATGTATATGGACTCGTAATCTTTATGTTTGTTTTGACTAGCTAAGCCTTTATCTTTAATATTCTTGGTTAGCTAAGGTTTTTCTTTCTCCTAGATTCTTTTTCCAATGGACCTGTGTTTATTCTATGTTGTTGTTGTGTTTGTGGACATAATTTAAGTTTTAAGTCTTTTTTGATTGATGCTCATTTGTTTTTTTCCTTTCACAGTGGGGCCAGATTTTTCAAGGACGCATATATAGAATAGGTAGCGTTCAGTTCCAGGATATTAATCCATCCGAGTCAGTCTCCACTTCTCTTAAACACAACCTTGACATAGAAATGCGTATCTCCGGTTTAGAGACACATTCTGAAGCTGTCAACAACAATATTGAAGTGCTCAAGACTGATATGGTCACATTCAAGGGCGATATAGCTGCAACACAAACAACGCTAGAGGCAATCTTAAAGCTTCTCTAATCTTCTTCTGTTCCTGCTGCCACCATTACTAACCCTACTCCTACTGAGTCAGCTTATGTTCCTACTGCCACTACCACTAACACTGCTCCAACAGTGCCACCTTCTACTACATCTTTGACCCCAGACCAACAATCTGATTTGGATAGGTGGTGTGCTAATCTCGTATAAGTTTAGTATTTCCATCTTTTGTAAGACTTAGTAGAATGGTATAAGTTTTTTGGTTATGTATGAATTAATGAATGAATTGTTAGTAAGGTCTGACTTTTGGTAATGTATGATATTGGATTTTAGGTTTTCAGTTTTTTCAATTTCAAATTCAGTTTTTTGTTCTAAAATTTAATTTATTTTTTTTGGGAAAATAGATGCTTAGCCACATAAATATTCATCGCAAATACTGTGGCTAAATTACTTAGCCACGATTTAGTTACTTCTAAGAATGTGGCCAATATAGCCACAACAAAGCCACTTAATTTTTGTGGCTAATCTAGTTACGGCCTACCCACGGTCCTAACCATGGTTAAAAATATCACAGAATAATAGTGGCTAATTCATGACTACAACGCCACAAAATATATAAGGGTAAACCATGGCTAAAAGACACGAAAAGCCACGATTTTGTTTTAGTGACGATCCTATAGACACACTTTTTTCCGTCGCATTCCGTGGCTATTTTCCATATAGCAACGAATATTAGGGCTTAGCTACGAAACGTTTCATGGCTATACACTGTTTTTAACTTGTGTAAGTGTTTGGTGGACAAGCTCATTATTGAGATTCTTTTGATTGATGCTATTATGACTACTCCTGTAGTTAAAAGGTGCTTGAAGAAGATGCTTACGCAGGATATGAGAGAAGAAGAAGGTGTGATGATGATCTCTGAGGTTTGCAGCCCTATTTTGGACTGCTCTGTCTTCAAAGACAGGTTTAAAAGTTCACTGTGTGATTTGGGCTTGAGTGTTAGTCTTATGCCTTATTCGGTTGCTTTGAAACTTGGGATGATTGGTTTCACACCCACTCGAAATTCTCTAATTCTAGCTTATCAGAGTATCAGGATACCGGAGGGCCTCTTGGAAGATATGCTAGTGTAAATTGGCGATTGCATGATCCCCATAGATTTTGTGGTTCTGCAATATAGTGATCAGCCTAAGGATCATCTTATCCTAGGAAGACCTTTCTTGGCTACCGCTGGTGCTTTGATTGATGTAAAGAATGACAAGATAGCTCTGAATGTGGGTGATCTGGTGATGAATTTTGATATGTACAAGCTGATAAAGCGACCCACCATTGACTGACTGACTTACTATGTAGACACTCTCAGCAATCTCGTAAAGGAGATCTTTCATGAGATGCATCCTGCAGATCCTTTGGAGAGAGCTTTGATCAGTTCTAGAAAGGAGATAGATCATCTTGATGACATTGCTGCCGGCTATGTCAGGATGATAGATGCTACCAAACACGTGATGCAGTTGGTCGCTCAGGAGAACCAAAAAATTGGGTGAATGGAGTGAGGAAAAGGCTCCCAAAATCGAGTTCAAACAGCTCTCTGCAAAGGCTAAGGTACACATTTCTTGGACCAAATTCCACTTATCCTATCATTGTTAATGCTTCTTTGAACAACGCAAGCTCACTTTACTGCTAAGCAAGATGCGCAAATATCACAAAGCTCTTAATTATTCTCTTGATAACATTTCAGGTATCTCTCCAGACTCATGCATGCATAGGATGAGACAAAGTCATCGATTGAGCATCAGAGGAGGCTGAATCCGAATCTGAAGGAGGTGATTAAGAAGGAGATCCTAAAACTCCTGGAAGCTGGGATCATCTATCTTATCTCAGACAGTGATTGGTTTAGTCCAGTAATATGGTTTCTAAGAAGGGCGGAGTCACAGTGATTAAGAACGAGAATTCGTCGATTGCATAACATCCATCTCAAGGATGAGATGAAGTCATCGATTGAGCATCAAAGGAGGCTGAATCCGAATCTAAAAGAGGTGGTTAAAAAAGAGATCCTGAAATTCCTTGAAGTTAGGATCATATATCCTATCTCAGAAAGTGATTGTGTTAGTCCAAAAATGTGGTTTCTAAGAAGGGTAGATTCATAGTGATTAAGAACGAAAACAACGAGCTGTTTCCTACGCAGACTGTGATTTGACACATGATGTGTATTGATTACAGGAAGTTAAATGCTGCGACAAGGAAAGATCACTTCGCGTTGCCATTCATTGATCAGATGCTGGAGAGGTTGGCTAACCACCCATACTACTACTTCCTAGATGGATACTCAGGTTTTATTCAGATTCATATCCATCCCGAAGATCAGGAAAATACCACATTTACATGTCCCTATGGTAGATTTGCATACCGCAGAATGCCATTTGAACTTTGTAATGCTCCTACAACATTCCAGAGATTTATGATGTCCATATTCACACATATGATTGAGGATTACATGGAAGTGTTCATGGATGACTTCTCAGTCTATGGACCATCTTATCATTAGTGTTTCGACAACCTATGCAAGGTGCTTGCTAGATGTGAAGAGAAGCACTTGGTTATGAATTGGGAGAAGTGTCATTATTTGGTCAAAGATGGTTTTGTTCTTGGGCACAGAGTTTCAAAGGATGGAATTGAGGTTGATCAGGCATAGATCAAGGTTATAACGAATCTGCAGGCGCCAGACTCTGTTAAAACCGTGAGGAGCTTTCTGGGACACGTTGGTTTCTACAGAAGGTTCATCAAAGATTTTTGCTGCTTCGCTATGTAAGATTGCGAAATTTGAGTTCACTACTGAATGTCAATCAGCCTTTGAACAGATCAAGTAAGCGTTAGTGAATGCTCCAATTGTACAATCACATACTGGGAGTTGCCTTTCGAGGTAATGTGTGATGCTAGTGACTTTGCAATTGGAGCTGTTCTGGGGTAGAAGAAGGCTAAAAAGCTTCATGTCATTTACTATGCCAAAAGAACATTA
>CM051393.1:7634802-7684802 GCA_028015245.1 Cardamine occulta
GATGATGCGCAAAGGAACTATGCAACTACTATAAAGGAGTTGTTAGTTGTGGTGTTCACGTTTAAGAAGTTTTGTTTGATTTTGGTTGGTTCTAAGGTGATAGTACACATACACCATTCAACTCTGAAGTACTTGATGGAGAAAAAGATACAAAACCAAGGTCATTGAGGTGGATTCTACTTCTCCAGGAGTTTGATATTAAGATCCCAGACAAAAAGCAAGTTGAGAATAGAGTTGTTGATCATCTTTCCAGGATCAGGGTTAAAGAAGATGTCCCAATTAATGATTTTCTGCCAGAGGAGAATAAATACAAGGTTGAGACTAGTTCAGCTTTGGATTTAGAAGAAAAACTGCAGAATCGTCGAATCACAGAATTTATGTCAGTCAATGCAAGTCGGTTGATGCTTGGGAGTCGATGCGAGGTGGCCGTGTTGATCAACATAATCCTTGGTGTTAGTCGATACAAGGTGTCTACGAACCAAGAACCTTCAACGGTTCATATTAGCGACTACAACATGGAATTATGTGCTGTAACTATTCCCAATCAACCATGGTACGCCGATATTGCCAATTACCTTACTGCAAATAATAAGCCAGAAAAACAAGGTTGAGACTAGTTCAGCTTTGGATTTAGAAGAAAAACTGTAGAATCGTCGAATCAAGTCGGTTGATGCAAGTCGGTTGATGCTTGGGAGTCGATGCGAGGTGGCCGTGTTGATCAACATAATCCTTGGTGTCAGTCGATATGAGGTGTCTACGAACCCAGAACCTTCAATGGTTCATATTGGCGACTACAACATGGAATTATGCACTGTAACTATTTCCAATCAACCATAGTACGGCGATATTGCCAATTACCTTGCTACATATAATAAGCCACAAAACTTCACGGGATATGGCAAGAAGAAATACTTGTACAAGCACTGTGTACATGGGATTTACAGAAGATGCATTGCCGAGATTGAGGTTCCAGATGTTCTATTTCATTGTCATGGTTCTGAGTATGCTGGATACTTTGCGACTTTTAAGACAGTGTCTAAAGTTTTTTAAGCAGGCTTCTTGTGGTATACTATGTTCAGAGATGCTCAGACATTTGTAGCTCAGTGTGATGCTTGTCAACAAAAGGGAAATATTAGCAAGCGGCATGAGATGCCACAAAATTTCATTCTGGAAATTGAGGTATTTGATTGCTGGGGCATTGATTTTATGGGAACCTTTCCTTCATGATACGGGAATCGGTATATCTTGGTCGCTGTGGACTATGTGTCTAAATGGGTAGAAGCTATCGCTACTCCGACCAATGATGCCTCTGTTGTTCTTAAGCTGTTTAAGACCATAATCTTCCCTCAATTTGGAGTACCTCAAATTGTGATAAGTGATGGTGGTTCTCACTTTATCAATAAGGTCTTTGAGAAACTACTAAAGAAGCATGTTATGAATCATCGCGTGGCTATTTCCTATATCCTCAGACAAGTGGACAAGTTGAGGTTTTGAACAGACAGATCAAAGAGATCTTGGAGAAGACCATGGGCAAGATTAGGAAGGACTGGTATACTAAGCTGGATGATGCGCTATGGGCCTACAAGACTGCATTCAAAACACCACTGGGGGACACCGTTTCATCTTCTCTACGGGAAAGTCTGCTGCAGAAAGGCGATTGGTTCAGCACAAAGCAAATGGGCAGTAAAGTTGATGAATTTTGACATCAAGTTTGGTGCAGAAAGGCGATTGGTTCAGCTGAACGAACTAGATGAAATCAGATACCGTACCTATGAGAACTCCAAGTTATACAAGGAGCGAACAAAGGCATATCATGATAAAAAGGTCATCTCCAAGAACTTTGAACCGAATGACCAGATACTTCTATATAATTCTTGTTTACAATTGTTTCCTAGAAAATTGCCTTCTGGACAAAGGGTGAAACACTACTGGGTGAAAGCCAAAAATCCATCAAGACATATTGTATCTCTAACTGATGCACCCACTGTCTAACCGCAGTTCAGTCAAGCTAGTGACGTTAAACAAGCGCTTGGTGGGAAGCAACCCACCGGTCAGTATGTAAATACGCATTTTTGAGTCTTGTTTCATTTTATTTTCGGTTTTGGTGTATTTTGGTGTGTTTTGTGGTTTGATTTTGGCAGCTAGTGTCACTTATGCACGCCCCATTTC
Source organism: Cardamine occulta (assembly GCA_028015245.1). NCBI lineage: Eukaryota > Viridiplantae > Streptophyta > Magnoliopsida > Brassicales > Brassicaceae > Cardamine > Cardamine occulta. The sequence continues at coordinate 7,636,972 of CM051393.1, forward strand.
TCCGATTCGCAGGCTTCATCGTTTGCCCACTCCCCACCCCCTGCCACTGTTGATGCCTATAATAAACTAGTTTTTCTTCCTCGAATAAACTGGTTCTTTTTTCTTTTCTTCCTCTATTTTACCTTTATCTTTAGTCATATTGATGTTTCTATTGATTCGTATGTCATTCCTTGTGTTTAAAACTTAAGAACTTGATATTATGTTATGTTGTTGTTTCTGATTTTGCATTTGAGTCATTTGTCGACAAAACAACATGTGTCAATTTAAGCCTGGTGTAGATCGACACCAGGCTGTGTGTCAGTCGACACAGGTGCATCCGACAGGTAAGATTCATGTTTTTCTTGTTCTATCAGTTCCATATCACTTTCAGCCGAACTCAAGCTTCATTAACACTGGGAACAGTGTTGTTCAAGTCTGGAGAAGGTGGTTACTAACAATATCTTTTCTTTTCGTAGAGTCAGATTGTCATTTTATTGAGTCAAATCAGTTGGAAACTATGACCTTTCTCTTGGTTTATTGTGTTGACTATTTTATCTAAGTGACCGCTATTGCATAATCATTCCAAATCCGACTAATGAAAAAACTAAAGGCTGACCAGTTGACTTGAGACAACCATATTTCCAGCAGAAAGTCACTAAAGCGTGAGCTACTTTCTGATTTTTCCTTTTACCTCATCGATGTGACTGATGTTCATACGACTTGACTCCTCGTTCATACTTGACAAAAGGCAACCTGTGTAAAAAATGGTACTCTTCTCCCTTATTCTAAGTAACAAATATAAAAGAAGAAAAGATGAGATAATTTTCTTTTGAGTAAAGGGGTAGGAAAATTTTCAATGATCACTTTATTTTACTTTGCAAGAAATGATCAGACGAAGGTTGGAAGCAAGATTAGAAAAATTTCCCGTGATGTCATTATTCGTCTACACCTTTGAATAAAAAAAGAAGAAAAATGAATAAGAAAACAATAAATCTGGGGGAGAGAAAGAATTCCAAATGTTGTATGGTTGGTTTTTCATGGTATTGTATAAGAATAAGTCTAGAAGGTTCTTGGCATTGAGATCAGAGATGAGACCCATCGATGAAGAGCTTATAGACTATGTTGCAAAATTGTGGGTTGAATCTGGCAAGCTGCAAATGTCTACAGTAAAGTACATGAAGGTTCGATTTGGATTGGTTTTGTTGTATATGGATTATAAGATGATTGGTTAGTGCGATGCTTTAAAAAGAGGTGAGTTTCCGTTTTTTCAAACTTCTCTCTTTTGCTTAGTTTGTTGTTTACTTGAGGGCAAGCAAAAGCTAAGTCTGGGGAAGTTGATATATCATGGTTTTTATGAGATTTTAAGCCATGATATATGTATATAATCGAGTCTTTTATGTGTCTTTCAAGTCTTTTACAGGTTTACACACGTTTGGGATCATTTGGACATTCTGGAGCGTTTGTCGAGCATTGTAGCTGAGAAGTCGAAGTTGGTGTCGTTCGTGACCCTCTGTGTCGATCGACACAACCATGTGTGTCGGTCGACATGGGCCCTTTTCCATAAATCCACGTGAAGACTAATACTTTTGGAAGATTTACAACTTTGCCCTGAAGTTTCATGTAATTACAAAAGACCCCAAGTCGTGTTTAGACTATTAATTAGGGTTTTGAGGGTTATTTTGGAGGAAAGTTTTGGAGATATTGAGAGTTTGGGCTGATCTAGTACTCTGTACACTTTGAGAGAAGATTTTGAACCCTTGTTTCTATTTCTCTTTTAAATTTTATATGATATCTATTCTAACGATGTCTTTGTTTTCAATTGATATGTGTGAGTAGATCTCTTGTTAGGTTCAGAGATTCTCATTAGAGTTTTCATTGAATTGTAATTTGATTGATTTGTTAGGATTAAAAACTTGATAGTTCTTCACCTAGGTTATTCTTAAAGTTAGTTCTGGCTTGATCACCTAGAATCTAGATCATAGGTTGTTAAATTAGCACGACAGTGTGATTTATAATCTAACAGAACCTAGAGTGAGCAAGTTAGATAATTGAAAAGGAATCTGGATTAGATAATTTGTGAACAGATCAAACTTGTTCTTAATGTTTATTTAGAATTTTAAGATTCGCAAAAGAATTTGATTTCTTAGGTTTTAGACATAGTAAATTCTCGCAACGAAAGTTGGTTAATTTTATCTTTGTGATTTGAGTTCTAGAACTGGTTCGTAATTCGATCCTAACTGATTAATTGATATGCGTTACTTGATTTCTTGAGAAAATCCCTTGACTTGACGCTCTCCCATTTGATAACAAACCGATTTTATTATTGTTTTGCATTGCTTTTACTTTATTTCTCATATTGCTTAGCTTAATTCGAAACTAAAAGGTCTATCATGAAATTTCTGAGTCTCTGTGGATTCGACCCTACATACTACAATTGCATTCTGTGCACTTGCGGTGTACCTCTAGGGAATTGAAACTTTGAACATATCAAATAGCGTGTCCCCGTACTGAGGTTGGAAGTTTTGATCTCATAATCAATGGACTTGCCGAGGTGTCTCCTAAGAAAGATCACCGATTTAGCCTTTTCCTGGGTTGTCGTCTTATTGTTCTCTTTAATGGTCTCTGTTAATCTAAGAGATTCTAAATGCAACTTGACGTTGGTGGTCCAAGATATAGTTGGCTCCAGTGATGTCTAGAGATAGAAATTGGAGCTTCTCGATATTTGCCATTTTTTTTTCTAAAATAAATTCTCAAACAACATAATTAGAAAAATTATTTTATTTAAACTTGGGAGGTGCTGGAATAAGTAGCGCGATTACAAAGAATACAAGTGAATCAAAAAGTGAAATAATAACATCAAAAATTCTTTGGGATTAAAGTCTCCAACTAATAAACCATAAATAGAAACAATTATAAAACCTATTACAAATATTAAAAATGGATGAACCATTTTTCTTATGAAAAAATGATTTTAAAGAGGATTAGAGAGAGAGAGGAAAAATTTTGAAGTGATGAAAAGTGAGTGAAAGATAAGCGTTATGTAGATTAAAATTACTGTTCATTAGCCGTTTGAAAAATAAAAAATTTGAAAAAACAAATTTGTGACCGTTGGAGATTAAAAGTTAAAGTAATAATTAATATAAAATATAAATATTTAAAGATTAAATATAATTTATCAAATCGGATTTCAAAATATAAAAGGGTAAAATTATTAAACGATAATAAGATGATAATTATATGGTGAATAAATCAGTCATATTAGGCAGTAGAAATATTTAACTAATATTAAGACGATAAATAATAAAAAATAAATAAATTATGGTGATAAAATTCATCCATATCAAAACAATAAATAATAAACATTATATAAATTATGGTGATTAAAATTATCTACGTTAAAATAGTAAATAAATTACAGTAACTGAGTTATCCATCATAAAATAATAAATTGTGATGCATTAAACAACCATTAAAAACATTAAATTAAAATATGGAGCGGCAGAGCCGCATTTCAATCATAATAATTATAAATCGAACCGATAGAGTGATTGTGCTGAGCGTATTATAATTATATTATATATGAATGTATGTATATGTATATGAATAGTAAATTATGGAAGGTATTAACCTTTCATAGGAGAAAATATGAGAGAGAAGGAAAGCATAAATGAGAGCACTTGTATATTATTGAGAATATGTTGAAGTATGAAAATTGGGTTGTACAACAATTACAATATGTTCCTTTATATAGAGTAAAAAATAGACAAATATTACTATGACAGTATGACATTATTTACTACAATGAGCTCCATTACCATTTTCATACGCCAACGTTTTTTTTACTTTTGTAACAAAAGTAACATATTTAATAATTATGAGGATAGTGTTGAATTATTCAAAAAAAAAAATTTATGTTATTGAACTGTTCTAAAAAAGGTATAGATTCTGACATTAAATTTTCCTTTTTACCTATTTTTCCTTTGAATTAAATTCCGTCAAGTCGAAACTAGTTTAAAAATTTATTAAATTAATCAGATAATTTTAAAAAAAAAAACTGTGCAAATATTTTGAACTTTTTCTCCATGTAAAATATAAAAATCTATATAAGCTGTCTTGACAAATTTATCTTTTAATAACATGAGATAAATAAGGGCTGTGGACAGAGCTGGTTCACAAAGTCAGATCACAACCTACGCACAAGTTGAAGACAGCGCGAGAACACAGGCAATGAAAAAAAAAATTAACTGGAAAATAAAAATAAAAAAAAAGCAAAATAAAACAAATCTTCGTTAATTTTTAGGCACTCATCAATCCAGCTAAGGTCTTCCAACCTCTGCAAAGAATTAGACAGATTCAGAGAAGTACAAGAAGAAGAACAAGAAGAGAGAAGAACAACAATAAATCTTCTCTTCCCCATTTTTGATTTTGCAGATCTCATCTCCTTATCAATTATTTTGGGTATGACTTTTTAAACTCTACTTCTTCATTGTTTCTATGGCCATTGAAAGTGTTATCATCTCCCTTAGATCCTCTGTTACATTGTTTGTATTCTTAAGGGCTTTTTAACATTGTTATTTCCCATTCGGAAAAGAATCTAGTTTTATGGTAACGGTGTTCATGAGTCACACACCGTATTTGAGTTTCTAATCTCTATTAAATCATAGAGTGAAATTTCTAATTGGTGGATTTAGACTTGCACCTTCACCATTTGATGCAATGTTTTCATGTTAAACTCTTCAGGCTATTGTAATTGATAGTAAAAGGAGTTGATGTAGCTTTTATATTGACATTGTTAGGTAGTAGATTACTTTTTCAAATACAACTTCATTTTGATTTCTCTGTTAGGTAAAACTTCCTCTATCTTCCCAAATCGGAGTTTTGTTCCTCCTCTCCTTTATCCTTTTCTTCGTAGTTGTTGGCTCTTAGAAAGCTATCTTTTATTTCTACATATATATCTTGCGTGCATTTGATGTTACTGAACTCGTAGTTTGTTGTTTTCTCTTGAATGGTAAAGTGTAGCCTTTATGTTGACATTGGTTAGGCTCAAATGTAACTTTCTTAGGCCAAGTTCATCTTTATCCGTGGTTGAAAGAGCTGCTTCTATCTTCGCAAATCAAAGTTTTGTTATTTCCTATATTATTCTTGGCTTCGTAGTAGTTTGCTTGTAGAGTTAAGCTATCTTTTACTGGTATTAAATATCTTGCGTGCATTTGATGTTACTGAACTCGTATTTCTTTGAGTAAGATTATTTTTGTGTTTATGTTGTGTAGATGGCAAGTTCAAAGGAGTCTCAGAATCTTAGAAATCTTGCATACACTGGGAAACAGGCTTTACTTCCTCCGAAAAGTCCGTTTACTGGTGGTCCAACATTCTCCACAGATTTTGTTCCCACTAGTTTGATTGGATCCAAAGTTGTTCAGAAGCTGGGAGAAGGAAACATCAATCATCATCGAACTTCATCCGAGAGTTTTCTGATTGAGGAACAGCCTTCTTGGCTTGATGACCTTCTTAACGAGCCTGAGACACCTGTACGGAAAGGAGGTCATCGACGGTCATCAAGTGATTCATTTGCATATGTAGATGTGCCTCTTGGTTTTGATGTGGATTATGCACTTTGGGATGGTGGTAGATATAATAATAACAGTTTTACCGGTCATGCTAGAGGTCCCAAGGAGCTTGATTACCTCGAAGGCCAGCACGGCCCCTTCTACCCTTCGGTTCATTTCCCCAAACAGATTAATAGAACATGGGATTCATTATCAGATTCCGGTGCTCGCGCGAACAGTAGTTCTGGTTGTTTGGAGAGCACCGTTATCCCAAGATCAGGGTCCTCCGGTACCTTACATGAAGCAGAAAAGGTTTCTTGTGCTGCTGACGGAAAGAAAGATGTTTCTATGCATTTCATAAATATTTCCGCAAAGTCGTTCTCAGAGAAAAGGGATAATTCTTTGGCTAAATCTGCTGCTTCTGAGGCAGATACGAAACGTGCTAGACAGTATGTAGTTTATTTTACTATTTTAGTTTGTTTTCTATTTACTTTCTGATATAGAAACATCTGTGATTTTAAATCTTCTCTATATAATGTCTATTGCGTTAAACGTTGGACTGACATGTTATATAGGAGTAAGGAACACTCTTAGGTCAGTTATAACTTTATTCTGCTTAATCAAACTAGAGCATTTTGTTTTGCAGGCAGTTTGCGCAACGCTCTCGGGTCCGTAAAATTCAGTACATAGCTGAACTTGAAAGGAACGTTCAGATGTTACAAGTAGAAGGTTCTGAAGTGTCAGCGGAGCTTGAGTTTCTCAATCAACAGAATCTAATCCTAAGCTTGGAGAACAAATCCCTAAAGAAACGGTTGGAAAGCTTAGCACAAGAGCAACTTATAAAATACTGTAAGTCCCCTTAAAACTTTCCCTCATCATTTCATTTAACTTTGAAAGTAGGATGTCCATTTTTTCATCATTTCGTTAACTAAATTATTACGCTAGAAAGCTTATAAGCATGGAATAGATCAAAAGATGTCTTCTATTTTCCCTGAGTATGTAAACCATGTTTAGTGACATGACAACTTAATCTTGATTTCTTTTTGCAGTAGAACATGAAGTATTAGAGAAAGAGATTGTGAGGCTAAGAGCTTTATACCAGCTACAACAGCAACACGAGCCACTGCAGCAACAGCAGACAAAAAAACAAGGAGCATCTAGCCACCAGCGTTCTAAGAGTAGAGATCTAGAGTCACAGTTCACAAACATGTCCTTGAGGCCCTAAGGGTTTAAAGTTCCTGCCGAAAATATTCTAATGCTTATGGCTTGAGCTTGAGCTGTCTTCATGGTTCCAGGCCAGCTTCTTGTGCATCTTTCCAGCTGCTCTGTTTGTTCTTATGCTTCTTAGCTTCTTTTTATCTTTGTTGACCCGGTTTGACATCTGGATGAGCAAGTACCAGCGATTGATGGAATAATGACATAAATGAAACAACAGGTTCATTAGAGGCTGTCTGGTCTGTCTCTGCGCACATCAGGTATTTATGATAAGATATTATTAACTCATTTGTTCATGTCGTCTCCTCAATAGAATGCAATCCTTAATAGACTGCAATCCTTACCACGATACTGGCTTCATTCTAGGGCTCTCTCATCTCGGGCTGTGCATCGCTTGTATTGTGTACATGTCTGAAGAGAATGTTCCCTGTAAAACGTGTAGTGATGTAAGCTCTGTCTCAACTGTTGTTTGTGTTGTTCATCTGTTTGTGTAACCAAACTCACATCATTTATCAGAAATTTGAACATCTTTAGGAATATTATGGTTCTGATGTTGCTGTGGAAAATTCAACATTTGATGCTAATAAAATGTCGATCATTCTTAAAGCAAGCAAAAATGTCACATCTGAATATCTTGGTATGTTAAGGATGCAAAGTCATTCTTGTCTGCGCCTTTTGACATTGTCTGGCGAGAATGATTCCCATCTACTATGGTCTAGCAAGCTCAAATCTTGAAGCTCTGCTATTGCTAGAAGGTACTGAGTCAGCTTTGGAAGCTCTTGATCCTTATCTCGGTTAGCATGAGCTTTCCTGAATGGCTTGATGGTTAAACCGTTTTGAGGATTCATCACGAAATTCCTCCTTAAGTCATCAAACATTATCGTGTTCTCAGAATTATAGAACTGCACAAGTCAGAATAGCACCCATCAGTTACAAAGAAAGGTCATAATTTATGTAACAATAGAGATTGAATAGGATATGAATACCTCGGGAAGTAGTGCCCAAATTAGGCCTAGCGGTTTGCAATCAAAAATCCCGCGAGAGTCTGATTGAACAGTGATCATAGCAAGATGGTCGAGAAGGGCAGTGATCTTGTAGTTAGGATTGTTCAGCACTCCGAGCTCTGTCATCTTCAACTCAACCCATTTCATGCTGCGAGAGCCAAATTGAATAACTCTATAGCATCAGCAAAGCTAAGAATAGGACCAAATTGAATCGGAATAAATGCAACAAAAGCTACAAGCATATTAAAGCAAAATTGAAATTTTGAAGTAACAACATCACCTGGTAGCAGACCATATCATGATATCGTATTCTGCATACGCAGCAGTAAGAAACTCATGGAGATCTACAATAGGTAGTCAGAACATCCATCAGAGAAAGATAACTAGTTAAACATATACAGTATAAGTATAAAGGCTTACAAGGACGCATAAGCTGTAGTGGGTTCTCCGCTGTGGAACGGTGATCGAACAATGTGTAGTCAATATCTAAAACAAGAAGTTTCTTTCCTTTACGACATGGCGTTCGAAGGTTTATCTGCAAATAATGTAAGATGTGGAGTTACAAACATTAGCACAATGTGATAGTTAACATTTACTAGAACATCAAAACTCACCTTGTATTGATCAATTCTTCTTCGCAACTTTTGCTTATTGACTTCTTTGTCTTTAATGTCTACAGCTTCTTCCTTACCAAGCTCAAAATCATCAACAATTTCCGGAGATTCTGCTTGATCCACTATTATGTCATCTTCAGTTGTACTGAAAATCCGAAACCCAGAAGCATACACTTTCAGCTACCATTGAATTTTTATTTTTATTTTTAAATAACGAGTAATCAAAGCTGTAGAGTAGCTCGCTCACCAGAATTTTTTCAAATCCATGGATCATTTTATTTAGGGTTTTAGCAATTGAAACAGATGAAGAAAGAAAAGAAAGACTAACCCAATCATTGTCATCTTGAGCGAAGGTTTAAAGGAGATCGTAGAGAGCAAAACAGAATCATCAGAGAGTTTATTTCCGATCTTAGGATAAAGAAGCTTTTGGCGTTTCGGCAAAACGTTAGTGAGAAGACAGATGCGACGCTTCAACTCGGCTACTGAATCATCAGCACAGATTCGGACGGTATATTCTTTTCCGTTCCACTTAACCGTCAGCGTTAGTTCCTCCTCCGTTAGAGGAGATAGCGCCGCCGTCGGAGATGAGGAAGTAGAAGCCATTTTTTTAATTTCGTTCCTTCTGGCACTTCGCTTTTATTTCAATAACTGGATACAGTATGAGAGATGAGAGATTGAAGCAAAGCCCAGAAACTAAAAAGGGCCTCCTAACATATTTATTTATTTTAGCCTTTTTGTAAACTTAATGGAGCGAGCAAAATTTGATAACAAAAAAAAAAAAAACAAACAAACAAAATCTCTCTTCTTTTTGAGTTTTAGAGAAGAAATTTCTAGTTGTCCAAAAGAAAAAAAAATGATCTTATTTATCAGGAATGAACCCGCGCGACCGTAAATGTTTTTTTATTTACCTTTAAAAGTTTGTTGTTGTTCAATGTTCATTATCTTTATGTCAATTTTGTTTTTTTTTTCTGTAAGAATAGTGCATCATATCTTATTATATAAATATTGCTTGCTCTTATGAGAACTCAATACGTGTCAAAATTCTAATTAATAAGATTATGACATGTGTCGTTCGATCGATGAAATTTTGATATTTGTAAAAAATATTACGTTATCTTTTTTTTATCAAGGATACCCACCAAATAATTTCAATGTTCCATGTATAGATTCAAAGAAAAAATCTACATCAATAAATAATTTAATAAAAAAATGTTTCTGCTTACTTCTCCTCTAAGCTCTGCATAATAAACAGCCCCAAAACCACCTTGCCATTCTTAGAAGACAGATAGAAATGATCAGTATCCTTTGCAAGCTCCTCCAATGAAAACTCAACAGACTTGGCCACACTTAAGGCGGAAATGCGAGGAGACACTCCAGTACCAGCTAAGTCTCCACTTTGGAGGCTAGTTGCAGAAGCTAAAACAAGATTGATAAATATAGTAAGAAATTATATTTCAGCTAAGAAATTAACATTAAAGTAAAGATAAAACTCTTTGTATATGATCATCACAAAAATTACCATGATCAGCCTTAGTAGACAAGGCAATAGAAGATTAAAACAAATCATCCTTCGACTTGCTTTTCTGGTAAGCATAATATATGGTAAACACGATTAACAACAAAGCGACAATCACTCCTACAATTATACCAGCAATAACTCCAGCACCAATACCACCTGCTTATACAAGAACATTTTCTCAGTCTCTCCCAAGTTTATCTTCTTGCTTAATTACATCATGGGAAGCTCGGAAATGGAGAAAAAAACCAACCTTGGTTACAACAAAAACATAAGTGGAAGATAAAACACATCAATCAAATAGAAATCAAAGAACAAGCACTACAAGAAAATGCTTATTGATAGCACATTATAATAGCTCAATTTTCGTAAATGCTATTAAAGATGATTCGAGGGGCTGGGCTTATATACGATAGCTTTTTAAAAACGCTAAGCACAAAAATGACTAATCGGGAATCTACATTTAGCATTGCGAGCCTAACATCACAGGAAGTGGCAACATTTTAGCAAAAAAAAATTCATTTTACGCCTAAGTTGTAAACCAAAATACAAAACATCTCATTTTTTGATATTTTATTTTTCACAAAGAAAAGAAAAAAAAAGTCTCCTCTTCTCTCTTTGTCTCCAGATCTCTCTCTTCTTCATTCTCCTCTTCTTTCTTTGTCTCCCTCTCCTCTCCTCTTTTGATCTCTTCTTCTCTCTCTCATTGCCTCTATCTCTCCTAGGGTTCGCTGACTCCATCGACCAGATCCAGGCACATAGAGAAGAGACCTCTCAAGAACAAAGGCACCACCGTCTCTTTCGATGAGAAAATAGAGCAATTGTTGTGTAATTGGGAGTTCAGATTGATTGTCTGATGGGTTTGACGAAAAGTTCGAGCTTTTGCGTAAATGGCGGCTCTTTAAGCAGATTCGATCGAAAATTGGTTTCTCCAGGCATGAGTCACAGAGCAAGGAGGGTTTTGATGACGGCTTGTGAATCAAAAACCGTGAAATCGTTGAATCTTTACTCTGCTATCAATCAAGCTCTTCACATCGCCTTGGAAACCGATCCTCGGTGAGATTTTTGTGTTCCTCTTTTTTTTTGCTTGAAGAGTTTAATGAAGTTTTTGGATTCTTGTTGTCTAAATCATTTGAGTTTATTTTTTCTTTTGGGAAATCACACTGACATTCACATTTAACACATTCTAAGGAAGAAGAAGGTCAAAATATTGGTGAATGTTGAAGTTTAGTGAGTGAAAATTAACTAATTAATTGGCAGGTTAGTTTCTTTCAAATATGTATGATCTTGTTTATGAGTCTTAGCAATGGAAGAGGAGGAGGACGTGGAGGGATAAAAGTGTAACACCCGGCTCCTACACTTTCTGATCCCGCTAAAACCTGCCAACTAGTAGCAAAACTTATTTTTTAAATAACCCGCAAGAGAAAGAGGGGTGAATAGTAGGGAAATTACTCAGCAAGATGTGGGATACTAGGGACAACATGCAAGTCCGCATACCACAAAAATCTAGACGAAAAAAATCATGCATGCATTGAGAACCTAATCTAATATGCTCACAAAGTATAAATTGTAACTATCGTTGACAATAGACACTTTGCCCAACAAAGATAGATTCACAGATTCAACTATATTTTTGGTGCCACGATGAACTGGATTTAGGGCAGAGACTAATTTATCAGATTAGAAGAAATCTAATGAGAAGAACTATATGAACAATCTCATAAGAACCCTAACATGGATCTACATGAACATCCCTTTATAAACCCTAATCTATATGAACATATCTACTCACACATGCAGAGAAGTGCATGATTGATGATATGATATTGGGAAGCATCAAGAAAGGGTGTGGATCCAATTATCTCTCAAGCCCAACCCATTTGAAGCCCAAAAATACTATGAGAAAAAATCATTTTTGTCCATATTTCAAAACAGCATTTAAATCAACTTTTCTCTCTCTTACATGCACCTTTGTTGTTTAATTTCGTTTTCCAAGATATGCTTCATGTTAGGCTACTTTAATTTATGTTTCCTTGTAATTTTTCTGTATAATGAGGCTCATTTCCATTGAATAAAAACCAGACCTCTTTTAATTATTTTGGAACCTTTGAGAGTGAGTTTTTTTATTTTTCATCAATGGTGTGTAATATTCATTGATTTGGTTAATGGTGTGTAATATTCATTGATTAATACATGATCCGTCTTGGTACGTGATATCCGAGGGGTCTTGTCGAGAATGATTCTTATTTTTGTCCTTGAATTCATTTTAGTGTGTCATATCTAAGGAATTTAAGATGGAGTAAATCAGAAGAATTCTGCAGCTTCTGTGCGACCTTTCGATTCATCTTCGATTCAGCTTGAATTCATCTTAGTGTGTCATATCTAAGGGATTCAAGTTGATGTATCTATTATTGCCAACTCCAGAGTGCAACGTCCTTGGGAAAATCACATCATTGGGTATCAGAGCACACTATTGAGTTCGGTATTCGTTCATCATCTTCTCATCTCTCCACCTTCTTATAAAAAAAAATCAAAAAAATGAAAGGAAAAGCAAGTTTTGAGGACAAAACTTTTTAAAGAGGGAGAGGATGATATGATATTGGGAAGCATTAAGAAGGGGTGTGGATCCAATTATCTCTCAAGCCCAATCCATTTGAAGCCCAAAAATGCCATGAGAAAAAATCATTTCGTCCATATTTCAAAACAGCATTTAAATCAACTTTTCTCTCTCTTACATGCACCTTTGTTGTTTAATTTTGTTTTCCAAGATATGCTGCATGTTAGGCTACTTTAATTTATGTTTTTTTTGTAATTCCTATGTATAATGAGGCTCATTTCCATTGAATAAAAATCAGACCTCTTTTAATTTTTTAATTATTTTTGGAACCTTTGAGTGAGTTTTTTATTTTTCATCAATGGTGTGTAATATCCATTGATTTGGTTAATGGTGTGTAATATCCATTGATCAATACATGATCCGTCTTGGTACATCATATCTGAGGGGTCTTGTCGAGAATGATTCTCATTTTTGTCCTTGAATTCATTTTAGTGCGTCATATCTAAGGAATTTAAGATAGGGTAAATCAGAAGAATTCCACAGCTTCTGTGCGACTTTTCGATCCACCTTGGATTCAGCTTGAATTCATCTTAGTGTGTCATATCTAAGGGATTCAAGTTGATGTATCTATTATTGCCAACTCCAGAGTGCAACGTCCTTGGGAGAATCACATCAATAAAAATAGATGATGAACTAAATATAAAATAAAAGCATAAAAATATATACAAAAATTTTTAACACCTTAGGGCTTTTAGAGTGAGTTTTTTGTCTCTAAAACTCTATGTTTCTGAATTCTGTTCATATTTGTTTCTCTAGGGGTGAGCTCTCTATTTATACAAACAAAAGAAAACCCTAGGAATGAAAAAATGGAAACTTCGGAGGTGACCCACCAATCGGTGACAAGTTATGCACCGATCAGTGAAGAATGTCTTTGGCACTAATCGGTGACAAGCCAGCAACGATCGGTGCTCCTTCCTGAGTATGCTCTGGTTGCAAGGCAGTTTGGCTTGTCTTAAGTAAATTGGCCATTACTCTTGGTTGCACTGTTAGATTTCCTTCCAACCACTTGAAAATAAAAGCTAACATCCTCCTCTAACGCGTGTCAAACTATGAGAAAGATTTAATGGTGGGAAGTATTCCATCGAAGGCCAAACATCTTGACGCTTCTACAAATTTCTGCATCTCTAATCATCCAAAATGATCAATTTCCACTCTAAAACCTTCTTTTTGACTCCATCAAGTGTACAAACCTATAAATATATGGAGTACCAAAACTTATCTTGTTCTTATTGAAAAGACTCAAGATTCATTAATAAAAGGACTCTAAAAATCGGTAATAAATAATGTTATCATCTTTTAAGAGAGATACATGTGAGGTCTCGAAGAAAGTGTGGGCTAGTAACGTTGATTGAGAACGTCAAACTTATTGCCATTGCTTCACTCTCTTTTATCATCTCTTGAGCATGAATGATGCTTCCCCAAGAAATAGAGAGCTTCAAGAAAAGAACTTTTAGAGAAATATATGCTTTTATAAACTATAGTAATTAAGAAGGGATTTAGGCTCTTTTATCATCTTCCAAAATTTCTCATCTAGCAAAGTTATGTTGACGCCATCCAAATCTCTTAACCGAGGCCTTTTTCATCCTTGGAGATACTTACTCTATCTTATGTTTTCTTTATAAATCCCTCTCCCTGAATCCTGATTCTTGGGGTTTCCACTACCGATTCTAAAGTTTTAGAATCTAGATTTGTATAGACAGTGGCAACAATTTTCTTTGGTGGAAATTTCTCTTTATAAAATGAGAAGATGAAAGCTAGAAATCAGGTTAGTGAGATCAAAAGTGCTTAAAACCTTTCAAATTTTATTTAGTGGGTCGTATAAATTTCTGTTTTCTTGAACCTTATTTTCATAATCTATTTAACTTCTTTTTTTTTAATTCTTATGGACTAAAAAATGTATTTTGTTTTTTGATAAAAAAGTAATTAAAAAGGGTTACATGGTGAAAATGAGGAAAAATAGATAAAATACATCAATTGCATTTTTAGATAAACTTCTTCTAATAAGTGTCTAATCTTCGTTTCTCCATGGTGTTTTTACATTTCTGTTTTTTTTGTTGGTTCTGAAATTTAATTTTAAAGTAATTAAGTGTAAGTTAATTATATTGTATGTTCAATTTCTACTGTCCCTGCATAGTAAAAAGACACCTATATCAATAATTTAAGGTCAATATTTTAGTGAGATATGTTAAAAATACTAATGTCAAACTATCTCAAAAACTAAGATTGGTATTTAAATAAATATTGTTATTATGTGAGATATTTGTTTTCACTTTTGTTTTCGTTTTTTTTTAATATTTATTGGTTATCATTTGTTTAAGTACCAATATTTATATTTTGGGTCCATGTTGGACTTTACAAAACAAAATAAAAATTCTTAATTTATGTTATATTTACCAATAATAACCATTAAGCTAACTTTCTTAATATAGTAAAGGTATATTGCAATTATATTATTTTAATTTAAACAAAATTTTCTTTAATATCTTTTAAGAACATTAATGCCCGTGCATAGCACGGGAGATATACTAGTAATAGTTATTAAAGTGAGTAACAAAATTATACTCCTTCCATTTCATTATTAGTGTCATTTTTAGTTTTTTCAAACTTATAAAGAAAATAATTAAAATTTATATTTTATCCCTTATTAATATATTATTTTTATTGATCATTACATTATAACAGTAGGTATAAAACTAAATTTTTAACAAATATCTCCATAGAAACTGAAAAAGGACACATTATGAAAAAAAAATTAATTTATAAAAAGATACTTAATATGATACAGAAACACATATTAAGCTTGTTATTGTAATAGGAGTTAATAAATGAATATAATGCATTTATAACATCACATTTTAACAGTGTTCTTAGATTTGAATATATTAAACTTTAGTGACTGTTCATAATATTCAAAATATTAAAATCTAGTGATATTAAAATCAAATTTATATTTTTATATTTATAGTATACATGAAGGTCAAATGTTTTATGAAATAAATGAAAACGGATGAAGAAGAACAAAAAAATCCGAATCAGCGAAAATTACCAAGTTGGGTACTAAATTTTGTTATTTTTGTTAAAATCCAGAATTACAAAGTGATGTAAGATTGAAATCCACCCAATCTTATTGATCACATGGTTTCAAGGACTATGGCTTGAAGGGATCGAAGATCGCCACATAAAGGTGCGGAAAGCCTTTGTGATAAGAACACGAATCAAGGTATGATGAATCCAGATAACATCGTATTTTTACCTGTTTTAGCTATGTTTTATATGTTTTTAAAAAGGATTTTAAATAAAACTACTGTTTTCTTAAGGATTTTCGGATATTTATGGATTTTAGAGTCTTTATAGGTTATTGGAAGAAAAGCAGCAGAAAGTAGTAAAATTAGCTCCATGACAGTTTCTGAACTCCAGATTCAAGGCTACCTTAGATGAGCTTCCAAAGATCCAAATTCAATGTTATTTATATCATTGGAAAGCTAGAAGAGTTATATTTCACCTCCAATTGGAATCACCTCGTTGAGTACTTATTTATAAATTACGCTTCCATATCATCTCTTACCATGGTTTGTTTGATTATGTATGAGTAGTCTTTTGTTGGGTTTAGTGGGGGTGCTTGAAGGGGATTAATGGTTTCATGTTGCTAGATTCGTTTTTCTCTATTATTTCTGATCAGGGTTCTTCTATCTAGATTTGTCCTTAAAGCTTATTGTTTGATTATTCGTGTTAAAACCTGGCACACATCAAGTTTTTGGCGCCGTTGCTGAGGAGATATAGTCACAGTCGAATTCTTTCTAGTGTAGGACCCCTTTTTAATTTTCTGCTTTCAAATTTTCGTTTTTACTTTTACCTTTGAAATTTTTTAATTTTTTCAAGTATTTGTCTTGTGTTATTGCAGTGCATAACTAGGAGTATCAACTCAGGGAGTTTACATCATTACCATGACATTGGATGACTTGACCGAGAGTTAAGGAGAATTCAAAGAGAACAAAATATGG
Source organism: Cardamine occulta (assembly GCA_028015245.1). Taxonomy (NCBI): domain Eukaryota; kingdom Viridiplantae; phylum Streptophyta; class Magnoliopsida; order Brassicales; family Brassicaceae; genus Cardamine; species Cardamine occulta. Next base: position 7,653,464 of record CM051393.1, read on the forward strand.
CTGAAGTAAGGAACCAAGACCAAAGTGCTCTTAACCTTGGACGGAACCAACAAGTTCCAGCCTTAACTGATGAAGAATGCAACCTCATCTTGAACCTGCACCACTCCAAGATGAAAAGAATGTCAACCCTCTAGTTGGTCGAGTACAAGCGCCATGTGATGCCGGCGCATAAGGAAACAATGGTATGCATGCTCAACATGCTGACAACTTCCTCAATGCTCATCAACAAGCTCATGGTGAGGTTATACAAGCCGTATGCTTTTCCCTTTTACTCTTGCAGATAAAGTGCATAGATGGTTGAAGTCTCTACCGACCGGATCCATCACTACTTGGAGAGGATACAAGACCGCTTTCCTCAAGCAGTTCTACACCAAGTCTCGATCCAACCTTCCTAGGTTCAAGCTGCAGAATTTTCAACAAGGAATCGTTGATTCTTTTCATGAAGCATGGGAGCATTTTACGGACTACGATCGTGACTGTCCTCATCATGGCTTCTCGGATCGTAATCTCATGAATACTTTCTATAGAGGACAACACCCTATGTACTAACTCTCACTTGACACGACCAGCAATGGAGATTTTGCCACTAAGACCCCCAAAGAAGGAAGAGCTGCCATTGAAAACCTTGCTGCAAGTAGTAGCTACGGTGGTACCGACTTTTACAGGACCGTACGCCCTAGTGACTCGGATTCTACGCAAATAGCTGAGCTTAAGAATATGATGAGTCAGATTCTAAGGAGTAATCAACTCCCCGTACATTCCTTTGATACCAGTGAGGCGCAGAGGAAGAGAATTTCTATGAGTTTGATCCTACATCAAACATTCAAGAAAAAGAAGTCAACTATGTTGGTGCTCAAGGATACTACCAAAACCGCGGTTACGGTAATAATTTTAACAAGAAGTTTAGAGACACTTCTAACCTCTCTTACAGAAATCCGAATGTAGAGAATCCTAAAGATCAGTTTTATCCACAAAACTTCAAGCCTATTCAAAACAAGTTTCAAAACACTAACTACGGTGGAAACAACTTTCAGCCCCGAGCTCTTTAGAACAACATCATGGCACCTTTCTAAATCAGACCAGCCCATGCGCCCATTCCTTGAGAGATCAAGCTTGATATGATGATGCAACAACTAATTGATTCCCAGCAAAAGCACACTCAAGAAATCCACACCAAGATAGACGAAGTCTACAATAACTTGAATGGTAAGTTCGAAGGGATTCAAACCTTTTGTAAGAAGCTAGAGACACAAATCATTCAAACCACAGAGGCCGTTGGAAGACCAGCCAGATTACTACCAGCAAAAACTGAAAGTAACCCTAAGGGATTTTGCAATGCAACCACCACCACAAAAATCCCTACCTCTTAAATGGCCAAAGTCGAAAAGGCAAGAGCTATAGTGCCTATCTTTGACTCCCATGAAGATATGATTCACAAGAAATATCTCATCATCAAGGAAAAGCGAAAAAGTACTTACCAAGGATGCTTGTGAAAGTTGAAGACCCTGGGCGTTTCATCTTCCGTTGCACCATAATATGCATAGAATTCCCTAACTTTCTTTGTGATTCTGGTTCTAATGTCAATGTTATGCCAAGAGGTTGCAGAGAAACTTGTACTACAAAATATAGACCCACCAAATCTCAATCTAGTCTTTGGAGAGTCCTCGCAAAAGACACTGAAAGGTTTATTCGGTATCTAAAGTTAGTCGTGGTAACTGCATTATTCCTATACACTACAAGAAAACAGCGTTTTTCCGACTACAAAAACAGTAGGTAATCAGTCGCAAACCATGTCTTTACAACTGATTTACGACTAAAACATGTAGTCGTAAATCTTTCGTACCTAAATGGGTCAGTCGTAAATAAGCCGGCATATAGCAACAGATTTACGACTGATTTGCGAGTACCTTAAGTAGTCGTAAAGGAGTCGAAATGTAGTTGCTATATTTTGTGACTAATATGGGACAAATATTACGACGAAATTGCGACTGACGGAGGATTGTGATGGTATCGTTTAAACGTAGTCGCTTATCAGTCGTAAACGTTTTGCGACTATTTGACGACTGATATATGACTAATTAGAACATCAAAGTAGTGATTTAATAATTAGTTTACGATTGTTTTACGACTGTTTTGTGACTTTTTTTACGACTGTTTTGCGACTGATTACGGCTATTTTATCAACAATTAAGCTGTTGATTAGGTATTGATTTGTTCTGATGCTAATGCAGTTGATTTGTTCTGATGCTGATGCTACTGGTATTGTTGTTGTTCTGATGCTAATGCTAATGAAAAAAGATTTTCAAAATGAAAAAAACATTAAGATTAAAAGTTAAACAAGTATTTAAACCATACAAATACAAACATTAAGATAACAAGTTTTGAAAAGAGATATGGAGATAATCCTATGTCTCTTTAGCTGTTGGATCATGAGAAGTATCTGGATCAGCTGTTGTTGATGCAGCTTGGGAAGCTATGAAATCGAGGAATCTCGGGTCAGTTTGCGTGAGATACTTCTCGACCAATGCCAACTGGTCGATCTTGCTCTGTTGCGCAGCTGCTACCCGGGAACTCTCTTCTTGCAACTGTTTGTTCCTTTATCTTCTGGTGAGCTTCTTCTAGCTGTTGTTGCATCCCCAAAAATAAAGAAGAGCTTCTCTGGTACTTGCGCTTTCCGTTGACCACACTTTTGAGACTTCCCACTCCATAAGCATGTCCTCTATCATTCACAAAAGAAGACTACAAAAGAAAACAAATAATATCAATCCCAAAGAGGTTGCAAAAGATATCAATCCTTAAACAGTTGCAATCAAATTTCAAACACATGGAAACTTAAATTACCTGAAGAAAGATCTCGTTATCCTCTTCTAAGGAGAGGTCTCGACAATGCGAAGTACCGTGTGAATCTTCTTCAATATCCGCCTCGAGTTCAGCCTACTTGGCCTCCTTGTTCTTCTTAAATGCCTCAACAACTTTCTCCGCCTTTAATCGACAAATATCCCATCCGGCTTGGTATGGGTCTTTATGAAAACTTCACCAACACTCACCGGCCTTCCCAATTCTACTTCCTGAAATGGTAGACAAAGAAAATGTTAATTACAGTTTAAATTGGAAATTGAATTAAGGATAAGGAAATAAAACTTACCATTTCTTGTTCGATTTACAAATAGGACTTCGGGCCCGATAAGTGCTTGTGAGGACCAAGACCGTCACGGTCAGACATCCGAGCCTATAAAGTGGTCTCACTCTTCTCCATGGCTTCTTCAGTGTCCCAATACTCCACCATTTTTTTCCAGATGGTATCGGTAATCCACTTTGGTTGCTCTTGAGAAGTCCTTACGTTGCTGACCATGTCTTTCATCCGGATTTGAAAAATCCTCTCGGAGTGTTGTTGAGCCACACCGGTAATGATGGGATCCCATGTGTGGGTTTTCTACAATACAACAGAGAAGAGAAGATTGATGTTAGTGATCTAAACAAAAAAAAGTGGAAAAATGAAGGTTATAAGAGAGAGTTTCTTACGGCGAATTCGACGAAGTATCTTTCTTGTCTGTCCCGAAGCACACAAGTCCAGATGTAATATGGACCATCGAACTTGTTTGTAAAACCTTCGTAATCTTCCAGGTCAGTGAGGACTTGTCACGACCAAACCTACATACAAAAACGTCCACAAGCAAAAATTCAGAGAAACTGTAAAACAGAGAAATAATACATACATATATATAAAACTTAAAAGTCTAACAATTATTATATCAACCATCCTAACAATAAAATCCTCATACCGAAGCTTCCCATTAGATCCAAACACAAACAAAAACGTCAACAACAATAATAAGAGATTTGTTGACATACCAAGTGGTTCCGGGATTCTCAATGGGAGACAAGACCGTGGCATACAGCTCCCATCCTGGCTGGGTTAGCATCGAGTTCAGAATGACTGTTTGGTCTTCTGAGAGAGCCAGCTCTGAAGGAGCTTCTTTTTCGAAGGGAGCTTCCTGCTGCGGTTGAGACGTTGAAGAGTTTTGTGCTTGACTACTATGAGTAGGAGATGCTCGAGCTTGAGATGATGTCACTGGTCGAGTTTGAGTTGATGGAGTTCCTCCGGGTTGGCCCGTTGAGTTCTGGAAAAGAATTCTCGGAGGAGTTCCCTTGGAACGAAATAATACTGACTGGGTAGAGAATACGGTCTTTTACCTCTCGAGGAATCGGTGGCGATGGCTTGGGTTCCTTCACCGACTGAGCCTCCTCCTCCTTCTCTGCCTCCTCCTCGTCCTCGTCCTCATCCTCCTTCTCCTCCTCCTCATCCTTCTCCTCATTCTCCTCGTCCTCCTCCTTCTCCTCGTCCTCGTCATCGTCGTCGTCCTCCTCCTCCTCCTCCTCCTCCTCTTCCTCGTGCTGCTCTCTTCCTTCCACGGCCGGCCATCACTAGAACAGATGCGGATTTGAGATAATAGAGATTCCAATTACAGATATTGGGGATTATTAGGGTTTGATTTAGGATTTTGTGGAGAGAGTTTGGGATTTAGGGATTTTGTCAAGAGAATTTGGGAGATTTAGGAATTTTCGGGAGTATTAGGTTTAGAATTGGGAGATTTAGGGATTTGGGTTTGTCGAGAGAATTTGGGAGATTTAGGGATTTAGGTTTGTCTTTTAAAAACTTTTAGTCACAATTTAGTCAGTGATTTGCGAGTACAATACAAATTAGTCTCTATTTTACGACTACATGTATAAAATAGTCACTATTTAGTCACTAAAACCCATTTAGTCACACTTTAGTCGCCATTTTGCAACTAATTTCCAACTACATTGCAAAAACAGTCTAAAATTACACTAAACTAACGGATTTACACATTTTAATTCATCTAATCAACTATTAAAATGTTTATAAGTACTTTTTCAACCATTACAAAAAAATATAAATGTGTTACAAGGTATTATATATATATATATTTAAATAACATATAAGGTTCATTATTAAAACCTTTAAGAGTATTTTTGCAATCATCTAAAAATGACTTTGTTTTATGCAACATTTGTTAATTTTGTTCATTCTATGTAATTTGTGTCCATAAATATATATAGTACGTCTTAAACATACTAAATAATTATTTAAAAATGGTTTAAAAGATGTTTAGTCACAACTTAGTCGCAAAAATAGAGACTAATTGCGACTACATATATAAATTAGTCCCTATTTAGTCACTGAAACCATTTAGTCACACTTTAGTCGCTATTTTGCGACTGATTTCCGACTGTATTGCAAAAATAGTCACAAATTACACTAAACTAACTGATTTGCACATTTTAATTCATCTAATCAACTATTAAAATGTTTAGGAGTAGTTTTTCAATAATCTCAAAAAATATAAATGTGTTACAAAGTATTTTATATTCATTTACATACTATATAAGATTACTTATTAAAATATTGAAGAGTACTTTTGTAATCATCTAAAAATGACTTTGTTTTCTTCAACATTGGTTAATTTTGTTAATTCTATGTAATTTGTGTCCATAAATATGTATAGTACATCTTAAACATAATAAATATTTAATTAAAAATAATTTAAAAGATGTTTAGTCACAAATTAGTCATAAAATTATAGACTAACTTGCAACTACTTGTATAAATTAGCCGCTATTTAGTCACTAAAAACCATTTAGTCGCATTTTAGTTACTATTTTATGAATGATTTCCGACTACATTGCAAAAAAGTCACAAATTACACTAAACTAACTGATTTGCACATTTTAATTCATATAATCAACTATTAAAATGTTTAGGAATACTTTTTTAATTATCTCAAAAAAATATAAATGTGTTACAAAGTATTATATATATATTTACATAACATATAAGGTTACTTATTAAACGTTTAAGTGTACTTTTACAATCATCTAAAAATGACTTTGTTTTATGCAACATTTGTTAATTTTGTTCATTCTATGTAATTTGTGTGCATAAATATGTATAGTACATCTTAAACATACTAGATAGTTATTTAAAAATAGTTTAAAAGATGTATAGTCACAAATTAGTTGCAAAATTATAGACTCATTTGCGACTTTATATATAAATTAGTCACTATTTGGTCACAAAAACCATTTAGTCACACTTTAGTCGCCATTTTCTGATTGATTTCCGATTGTATTGCAAAAAAAGTCACAAGTTACACTAAACTAACTGATTTACACATTTTAATTCATATAATCTACTATTAAAATGTTTAGAAGTATTTTTTCGATCATCTCAAAAAAATATAAATGTGTTACAAAGTATTTTATATATATTTACATAACCTATAAGATTACTTGTTAAAATGTTTAAGAGTACTTTTGTAATCAGTTTAAAATGACTTTGTTTTATGCAACATTTGTTAATTTTATTCATTCTATGTAATTTGTGTCGATAAATATGTAAAGTACATCTTAAACATACTAGATAGTTACTTAAAAATTGTTTAAAAGATGTTTAGTCACAAATTAGTTGCAAAAAGAGAGACTAATTTGTGACTACATATATAAATTAGTCACTATTTAGTCACTGAAACCATTTAGTCATACTTTAGTTACTGTTTTGTGACTGATTTCCGACTGTAAAGCAAAAATAGTCACAAGTTACACTAAACTAACTAATTTGCATATTTTAATTCATCTAATCAACTATTAAAATGTTTAGGAGTAGTTTTTCAATAATCTCAAAAAAATATAAATGTCTTACAAAGTATTTTATATATATTTACATAACATATAAAATTACTTATTAAAATGTTTAAGAGTACTTTTGCAATCATCTAAAAATGACTTTTTTTTATGCAACATTTCTTAATTTTGTTCATTCTATATAATTTGTGTCCGTAAATATGTATAGTACATCTTAAACATACTAGATATTTATTTAAAAATGGTTTAAAAGATGTTTAGTCACAAAATTATAGACTAATTTGCAACTACATATATAAGTTAGTCACTATTTAGTCACGAAAAAAATTTAGTCACACTTTAGTCGCCAGTTTGAGACTGATTTCCAATTATATTGCAAAAAAGTCACAAATTACACTAAACTAACTGATTTGCACATTTTAATTCATCTAATCAACTACTAAAATGTTGAGGAGTACTATTTTAATTATCTCCAAAAAATATAACTGTGTTACAAAGTATTTTATATTCATTTACATGGTATATAAGATTACTTATTAAAATGTTTAAGAGTACTTTTGTAATCATCCAAAAATGACTTTGTTTTATGCAACATTTGTTAATTTTGTTCATTCTATGTAATTTGTGTCCATAAATATGTATAATACATCTTAAACATACTAGATGGTTATTTAAAAATGGTTTAAAAAATGTTTAATCACAAAAAGGTCGCAAAAATAGAGACTAATTTGCGACTACATATATAAATTAGTCACTATTTGGTCACTGAAACTATTTAGTCACACCTTAGTTGCTATTTTGTGACTGATTTCCGACTGTATTGCAAAAATAGTCACAAATTACACTAAACTAACTGATTTGCAAATTTAATTCATCTAATCAACTAGTAAAATGTTTAGGAGTTGTTTTTCAATAATCTCAAAAAAATATAAATGTCTTACAAAGTTTTTTTATATATATTTACATAACATATAAGATTACTTTTTAAAATTTTTAAGAGTACTTTTGCAATCATCTAAAAATGAATTTGTTTTATGCAATATTTATTAATTTTTTTCATCCTATGTAATTTGTGTGCATAAATATGTATAGTACATCTTAAAAATACTAGATAGTTATTTAAAAATGGTTTAAAAGTTATTTAGTCACAAATTAGTCACAAAATTGTAGACTTTAGTCAGCATTTTGCGACTGATTTCCGACTACATTGCAAAACAAGTAACAAATTACACTAAACTAACTAATTTGTCCATTTTAATTCATATAATCAACTATTAGAATGTTTAGGAATACTTTTTTAAGTAGCAAAACATATAAATGTGTTACAAAGTATTTATAGATGGTCTAAAAGATGTTTAGTCACAAATTAGTCGCAAAACTAAAGACTAATTTGCGACAACATATATAAATTAGTCACTATAAAGTCTCTAAAACCATTTAGTCACAGTTTAGTCGCCATTTTTCAAATGATTTCCAACTACATTGCAAAAAAGTCACAAATTACACTAAACTAACTGATTGCAAATTTTAATTCATTTAATCAACTATTAAAATGTTTAGGAGTACTTTTTTAATTATCTCAGAAAAATATAAATGTGTTACAAAGTATTTTATATTCATTTACATGGTATATAAGATTACTTATTAAAATGTTTAAGAGTACTTTTGTAATCATCTAAAAATGACTTTGTTTTATGCAACATTTGTTAATTTTGTTCATTCTATGTAATTTGTGTCCATAAATATGTATAATACATCTTAAACATACTAGATGGTTATTTAAAAATGTTTTAAAAGATGTTTAGTCACTAATTAGTCACAAAAATAGAGACTAATTTGCGACTACATATATAAATTAGTCACTATTTAGTCACTGAAACTATTTAGTCACACTTTAGTTGCTATTTTGTGACTGATTTCCGCCTGTACTGCAAAAATAGTCAATAATTACACTAAACTAACTGATTTGCAAATTTTAATTCATCTAATCAACTACTAAAATGTTTAGGAGTTGTTTTTCAATAATCTCAAAAAAATATAAATGTCTTACAAAGTTTTTTATATATATTTACATAACATATAAGATTACTTATTAAAATTTTTAAGAGTACTTTTGCATTCATCTAAAAAGGACTTTGTTTTATGTAACGTTTGTTAATTTTGTTTTTCCTATGTAATTTGTGTGCATAAATATGTATAGTACATTTTAAACACACTAGATAGTTATTTAAAAATGGTTTAAACGATATTTAGTCACAAATTAGTCGTAAAATTGTAGATTAATATGCGAATACATATATAAATTAGTCACGATTTGGTCACTAAAACCATTTAGTCACACTTTAGTCGTCATTTTGTGATTGATTTCCGATTACATTGTAAAAAAAGTCACAGGTTACACTAAACTAACTGATTTGCACATTTTAATTCATATAATCTACTATTAAAATGTTTAGAAGTATTTTTTCGATCATCTCAAAAAAATATAAATGTGTTACTAAGTATTATATATATATTTACAGAACATATAAGATTACTTATTAAAATGTTTAAGAGTACTTTTGTAATCATCTTAAAATGACTTTGTTTTATGCAACATTTGTTAATTTTATTCATTTTATGTAATTTGTGTCGATAAATATGTATAGTACATCTTAAACATACTAGACAGTTATTTAAAAATGGTTTAAAAGATGTTTAGTCACAAATTAGTCGCAAAAAGAGAGACTACTTTGCGACTACATGTATAAATTAGTCGCTATTTAGTTACAATAAACCATTTAGTCGCCATTTTGCGAATGATTTCCGACTACATTGCAAAAAAAGTCACAAATTACACTAAACTAACTGATTTGCACATTTTAATTCATCTAATCAACTATTAAAATATTTAGGAGTACATTTTTAATTATCTCAAAAAAAATATGAACATGTTACAAAGTAATTTATATATATTTACATAACATATAACATTACTTATTAAAATGTTTAAGAGTACTTTTGTAATCATCTAAAAATGACTTTGTTTTATGCAACATTTGTTAATTTTATTCATTCTACGTAATTTGTGTCAATAAATATGTATAGTACATCTTAAACATACTAGATAGTTATTTAAAAATGGTTTAAAAGATGTTTAATCGCAAAAAGGTCGCAAAAAGAGAGACTAATTTGCGACTACATATATAAATTAGTCACTATTTAGTCACTGAAACCATTTAGTCATACTTTAGTCACTATTTTGTGACTGATTTCCGACTGTAAAGCAAAAATAGTCACAAATTACACTAAACTAACTAATTTGCACATTTTAATTCATCTAATCAACTATTAAAATATTTAGGAGTAGTTTTTCAATAATCTCAAAAAATATAAATGTCTTACAAAGTATTTTATATATATTTACATAACATATAAGATTACTTATCAAAATGTTTAAGAGTACTTTTGCAATCATCTAAAAATGACTTTGTTTTATGCAACATTTTGTTAATTTTGTTCATTCTATATAATTTGTGTCCGTAAATATGTATAGTACATCTTAAACATACTAGACAGTTATTTAAAAATGGTTTAAAAGATGTTTAGTCACAAATTAGTCGCAAAATTATAGACTAATTTGCGACTACATGTATAAATTAGTCGCTATTTAGTCACTAAAACCCACTTAGTTGCACTTTAGTCGCTATTTAACGAATGATTTCCGACTATATTGCAAAAAAATCACAAATTACACTAAACTAACTTATTTACACATTTTAATTCATATAATCTACTATTACAATGTTTAGGAGTACTTTTTCGATCATCCCAAAAAAATATAAATGTGTTACAAAGTTTTATATATTTATTTAACTAGCATATAAGATTACTTATTAGAACTTTTTAAGAGTACATTTGGAATCATCTAAAAATGACTTTGTTTTATGCAACATTTGTTAATTTTCTTCATTCTATGTAATTTGTGTCCCTAAATATGTATAGTACATCTCAAACATACTAAATATTTATTCATAAATGATTTAAAAGATGTTTAGTCACAAATTAGTCGCAAAAATAGAGAAACATTTGCGACTACATATATATATTAGTCGCTATTTAGTCACTAAAACCATTTAGTCACACTTTAGTCGGCATTTTGTGACTGATTTCCGACTACATTGCAAAAAAAGTCACAAATTACAGTAAACTAACTGATTTGCATATTTTAATTCATATATTCAACTATTCAAATGTTTAGGAATACTTTTTTAATTATCTCAAAAAAATATAAACATGTTACAAAGTAATTTATATATATTTACATAACATATAACATTACTTACTAAAATGTTTAAAAGTACTTTTGTAATCATCCAAAAATGACTTTGTTTTATGCAACATTTGTTAATTTTGTTCATTCTATGTAATTTGTGTCCATAAATATGTATAATACATCTTAAACATACTAGATGGTTATTTAAAAATGGTTTAAAAAATGTTTAGTTACTAATTAGTCGCAAAAAGAGAGACTAATTTGCGACTACCTGTATAAATTACAAAAAAATATAAATGTGTTACAAAGTATTTTATATTCATTTACATGGTATATAAGATTACTTATTAAAATGTTTAAGAGTACTTTTGTAATCATCTAAAAATGACTTTGTTTTATGCAACATTTGTTAATTTTGTTCATTCTATGTAATTTGTGTCCATAAATATGTATAATATATCTTAAACATACTAGATGGTTATTTAAAAATGTTTTAAAAGATGTTTAGTCACTAATTAGTCACAAAAATAGAGACTAATTTGCGACTACATATATAAATTAGTCACTATTTAGTCACTGAAACTATTTAGTCACATTTTAGTTGCTATTTTGTGACTGATTTCCGACTGTATTGCAAAAATAGTCACAAATTACACTAAACTAACTGATTTGCAAATTTAATTCATCTAATCAACTAGTAAAATGTTTAGGAGTTGTTTTTCAATAATCTCAAAAAAATATAAATGTCTTACAAAGTTTTTTTATATATATTTACATAACATATAAGATTACTTTTTAAAATTTTTAAGAGTACTTTTGCAATCATCTAAAAATGACTTTGTTTTATGCAATATTTATTAATTTTTTTCATCCTATGTAATTTGTGTGCATAAATATGTATAGTACATCTTAAAAATACTAGATAGTTATTTAAAAATGGTTTAAAAGTTATTTAGTCACAAATTAGTCACAAAATTGTAGACTTTAGTCAGCATTTTGCGACTGATTTCCGACTACATTGCAAAACAAGTAACAAATTACACTAAACTAACTAATTTGTACATTTTAATTCATATAATCAACTATTAGAATGTTTAGGAATACTTTTTTAAGTAGCAAAATATATAAATGTGTTACAAAGTATTTATATATATTTACATAAAATATAAGGTTACTTATTAAACGTTTAAGTGTACTTTTACAATCATCTAAAAATGACTTTCTTTTATGCAACATTTGTTAATTTTCTTCATTCTATATAATTTAAGTCCCTAAATATGTATAGTACCATCTCAAACATACTAAATATTTATTTATAGATGGTCTAAAAGATGTTTAGTCACAAATTAGTCGCAAAACTAAAGACTAATTTGCGACAACATATATAAATTAGTCACTATAAAGTCTCTAAAACCATTTAGTCACAGTTTAGTCGCCATTTTTTAAATGATTTCCAACTACATTGCAAAAAAGTCACAAATTACACTAAACTAACTGATTGCAAATTTTAATTCATTTAATCAACTATTAAAATGTTTAGGAGTACTTTTTTAATTATCTCAGAAAAATATAAATGTGTTACAAAGTATTTTATATTCATTTACATGGTATATAAGATTACTTATTAAAATGTTTAAGAGTACTTTTGTAATCATCTAAAAATGACTTTGTTTTATGCAACATTTGTTAATTTTGTTCATTCTATGTAATTTGTGTCCATAAATATGTATAATACATCTTAAACATACTAGATGGTTATTTAAAAATGTTTTAAAAGATGTTTAGTCACTAATTAGTCACAAAAATAGAGACTCATTTGCGACTACATATATAAATTAGTCACTATTTAGTCACACTTTAGTTGCTATTTTGTGACTGATTTCCGCCTGTACTGCAAAAATAGTCAATAATTACACTAAACTAACTGATTTGCAAATTTTAATTCATCTAATCAACTACTAAAATGTTTAGGAGTTGTTTTTCAATAATCTCAAAAAAATATAAATGTCTTACAAAGTTTTTTATATATATTTACATAACATATAAGATTACTTATTAAAATTTTTAAGAGTACTTTTGCATTCATCTAAAAAGGACTTTGTTTTATGTAACGTTTGTTAATTTTGTTTTTCCTATGTAATTTGTGTGCATAAATATGTATAGTACATTTTAAACACACTAGATAGTTATTTAAAAATGGTTTAAACGATATTTAGTCACAAATTAGTCAGAAATTGTAGATTAATATGCGAATACATATATAAATTAGTCACGATTTGGTCACTAAAACCATTTAGTCACACTTTAGTCGTCATTTTGTGATTGATTTCCGATTACATTGTAAAAAAAGTCACAGGTTACACTAAACTAACTGATTTGCACATTTTAATTCATATAATCTACTATTAAAATGTTTAGAAGTATTTTTTCGATCATCTCAAAAAAATATAAATGTGTTACTAAGTATTATATATATATTTACAGAACATATAAGATTACTTATTAAAATGTTTATGAGTACTTTTGTAATCATCTTAAAATGACTTTGTTTTATGCAACATTTGTTAATTTTATTCATTTTATGTAATTTGTGTCGATAAATATGTATAGTACATCTTAAACATACTAGACAGTTATTTAAAAATGGTTTAAAAGATGTTTAGTCACAAATTAGTCGCAAAAAGAGAGACTACTTTGCGACTACATGTATAAATTAGTCGCTATTTAGTTAAAATAAACCATTTAGTCGCCATTTTGCGAATGATTTCTGACTACATTGCAAAAAAAGTCACAAATTACACTAAACTAACTGATTTGCACATTTTAATTCATCTAATCAACTATTAAAATGTTTAGGAGTAAATTTTTAATTATCTCAAAAAAAATATGAACATGTTACAAAGTAATTTATATATATTTACATAACATATAACATTACTTATTAAAATGTTTAAGAGTACTTTTGTAATCATCTAAAAATGACTTTGTTTTATGCAATATTTGTTAATTTTGTTCATTCTATGTAGTTTGTGTCCATAAATATGTATAGTACATCTTAAACATACTAGATAGTTATCTAAAAATGGTTTAAAAGATGTTTGGTCACAAATTAGTCGCAAAAATAGAGACTAATTTGCGACTATATGTATAAATTAGTCGCTATTTGGTTACTAAAGACAATTTAGACGCCATTTTGCGAATGATTTCCGATTACATTGCAAAAAAATCACAAATTACACTAAACTAACTGATTTGCACATTTTAATTCATCTAATCAACTATTAAAATATTTAGGAGTACTTTTTTAATTATCTCAAAAAAATATAAACATGTTACAAAGTAATTTATATATATTTACATAACATATAACATTACTTATTAAAATTTTGAAGATTACTTTTGTAATCATCTAAAAATGACTTTGTTTTATGCAACATTTGTTAATTTTATTCATTCTACGTAATTTGTGTCGATATATATGTATAGTACATCTTAAACATACTAGATAGTTATTTAAAAATGGTTTAAAAGATGTTTAATCGCAAAAAGGTCGCAAAAAGAGAGACTAATTTGCGACTACATATATAAATTAGTCACTATTTAGTCACTGAAACCATTAAGTCATACTTTAGTCGCTATTTTGTGACTGATTTCCGACTGTAAAGCAAAAATAGTCACAAATTACACTAAACTAACTAATTTGCACATTTTAATTCATCTAATCAACTATTAAAATATTTAGGAGTAGTTTTTCAATAATCTCAAAAAAATATAAATGTCTTACAAAGTATTTTATATATATTTACATAACATATAAGATTACTTATCAAAATGTTTAAGAGTACTTTTGCAATCATCTAAAAATGACTTTGTTTTATGCAACATTTGTTAATTTTGTTCATTCTATATAATTTGTGTCCGTAAATATGTATAGTACATCTTAAACATACTAGATAGTTATTTAAAAATGGTTTAAAAGATGTTTAGTCACAAATTAGTCGCAAAATTATAGACTAATTTGCGACTACATGTATAAATTAGTGGCTATTTAGTCACTAAAACCCACTTAGTCACACTTTAGTCGCTATTTAACGAATGATTTCCGACTATATTGCAAAAAAATCACATATTACACTAAACTAACTTATTTGCACATTTTAATTCATATAATCTACTATTACAATGTTTAGGAGTACTTTTTCGATCATCCCAAAAAAATATAAATGTGTTACAAAGTATTATATATTTATTTAACTAACATATAAGATTACTTATTAAAACTTTTTAAGAGTACATTTGGAATCATCTAAAAATGACTTTGTTTTATGCAACATTTGTTAATTTTGTTCATTCTATGTAATTTGTGTCCCTAAATATGTATAGTATATCTCAAACATACTAAATATTTATTCATAAATGATTTAAAAGATGTTTAGTCACAAATTAGTCGCAAAAATAGAGAAACATTTGCGACTACATATATATATTAGTCGCTATTTAGTCACTAAAACCATTTAGTCACACTTTAGTCGGCATTTTGTGACTGATTTCCGACTACATTGCAAAAAAAAACACAAATTACACTAAACTAACTGATTTGCATATTTTAATTCATATATTCAACTATTAAAATGTTTAGGAATACTTTTTTAAATATTTCAAAAAAATATAAACATGTTACAAAGTAATTTATATATATTTACATAACATATAACATTACTTACTAAAATGTTTAAGAGTACTTTTGTAATCATCCAAAAATGACTTTGTTTTATGCAACATTTGTTAATTTTGTTCATTCTATGTAATTTGTGTCCATAAATATGTATAATACATCTTAAACATACTAGATGGTTATTTAAAAATGGTTTAAAAAATGTTTAGTTACTAATTAGTCGCAAAAAGAGAGACTAATTTGCGACTACCTGTATAAATTAGTCACTATTAAGTCTCTAAAACCATTTAGTCACTGTTTAGTCGCCATTTTGCGAATGATTTCTGACTGCATTGCAAAAAAGTCACAAATTACACTAAACTTACTGATTGCAAATTTTAATTCATCTAATCAACTATTAAAATGTTTAAGAGTACTTTTTTAATTATCTCAGAAAAATATAAATGTGTTACAAAGTAATTTATATATATATTTACATAACATATAACATTACTTATTAAAATGTTTAAGAGTACTTTTGTAATCATTTAAAAATGACTTTGTTTTATGCAATATTTGTTAATTTTGTCCATTCTATGTAATTTGTGTCCATAAATATGTATAGTACATCTTAAAAATACTAGATAGTTATTTAAAAATGGTTTAAAAGATGTTTAGTCACATTTTAGTTGCAAAAATAGAGACTAATTTGTGACTACATATATAAATTAGTCACTATTTAGTCACTAAAACAATTTAGTCACATTTTAGTCGCCATTTTATGACTGATTTCCAATTATATTGCAAAAAAAAGTCACAAATTACAATAAACTAACTGATTTACACATTTTAATTCATCTAATCAACTACTAAAATGTTGAGGAGTATTTTTTTAATTATCTCAAAAAAATATAAATGTGTTACAAAGTATTTTATATTCAATTACATGGTATATAAGATTACTTATTAAAATGATTAAGAGTACTTTTGTAATCATCCAAAAATGACTTTGTTTTATGCAACATTTGTTAATTTTGTTCATTCTATGTAATTTGTGTCTCTAAATATGTATAGTACATCTCAAACATACTAAATATTTATTTATAGATGGTCTAAAAGATGTTTAGTCACAAACTAGTCGCAAAAATAAAGACTAATTTGCGACAACATATATAAATTAGTCACTATTAAGTCTCTAAAACCATTTAGTCACAGTTTAGTCGCTATTTTGTGACCGATTTCCGACTACAGTGCAAACAAAGTCCCAAATTACACTAAAGTAACTGATTGCAAATTTTAATTCATCTAATCAACTATTAAAATGTTTAGGAGTACTTTTTTAATTATCTCAGAAAAATATAAATGTGTTACAAAGTAATTTATATATATATTTACATAACATATAACATTACTTATTAAAATGTTTAAGAGTACTTTTGTAATCATCTAAAAATGACTTTGTTTTATGCAATATTTGTTAATTTTGTTCATTCTATGTAATTTGTGTCCATAAATATGTATAGTACATCTTAAACATACTAGATAGTTATTTAAAAATGGTTTAAAAGATGTTTAGTCACAAATTAGTCGCAAAAATAGAGACTAATTTGCGACTACATATATAACTTAGTCACTATTTAGTCACTAAAACAATTTAGTCACATTTTAGTTGCTATTTTGCGACTGATTTTCAATTATATTGCAAAAAAAAGGTCACAAATTACACTAAACTAACTGATTTGCACATTTTAATTCATCTAATCAATTACTAAAATGTTGAGGAGTACTTTTTTAATTATCTCAAAAAAATATAAATGTGTTACAAAGTATTTTATATTCATTTACATGGTATATAAGATTACTTATTAAAATGTTTAAGAGTACTTTTGTAATCATCTAAAAATGACTTTGTTTTATGCAACATTTGTTAATTTTGTTCATTCTATGTAATTTGTGTCCATAAATATGTATAATATATCTTAAACATACTAGATGGTTATTTAAAAATGTTTTAAAAGATGTTTAGTCACTAATTAGTCACAAAAATAGAGACTAATTTGCGACTACATATATAAATTAGTCACTATTTAGTCACTGAAACTATTTAGTCACACTTTAGTTGCTATTTTGTGACTGATTTCCGACTGTATTGCAAAAATAGTCACAAATTACACTAAACTAACTGATTTGCAAATTTAATTCATCTAATCAACTAGTAAAATGTTTAGGAGTTGTTTTTCAATAATCTCAAAAAAATATAAATGTCTTACAAAGTTTTTTTTATATATATTTACATAACATATAAGATTACTTTTTAAAATTTTTAAGAGTACTTTTGCAATCATCTAAAAATGACTTTGTTTTATGCAATATTTATTAATTTTTTTCATCCTATGTAATTTGTGTGCATAAATATGTATAGTACATCTTAAAAATACTAGATAGTTATTTAAAAATGGTTTAAAAGTTATTTAGTCACAAATTAGTCACAAAATTGTAGACTTTAGTCAGCATTTTGCGACTGATTTCCGACTACATTGCAAAACAAGTAACAAATTACACTAAACTAACTAATTTGTACATTTTAATTCATATAATCAACTATTAGAATGTTTAGGAATACTTTTTTAAGTATCTGAAAAACATATAAATGTGTTACAAAGTATTTATATATATTTACATAACATATAAGGTTACTTATTAAACGTTTAAGTGTACTTTTACAATCATCTAAAAATGACTTTCTTTTATGCAACATTTGTTAATTTTGTTCATTCTATGTAATTTAAGTCCCTAAATATGTATAGTACCATCTCAAACATACTCAACATTTATTTATAGATGGTCTAAAAGATGTTTAGTCACAAATTAGTCGCAAAACTAAAGACTAATTTGCGACAACATATATAAATTAGTCACTATAAAGTCTCTAAAACCATTTAGTCACAGTTTAGTCGCCATTTTTCAAATGATTTCCAACTACATTGCAAAAAAGTCACAAATTACACTAAACTAACTGATTGCAAATTTTAATTCATTTAATCAACTATTAAAATGTTTAGGAGTACTTTTTTAATTATCTCAGAAAAATATAAATGTGTTACAAAGTATTTTATATTCATTTACATGGTATATAAGATTACTTATTAAAATATTTAAGAGTACTTTTGTAATCATCTAAAAATGACTTTGTTTTATGCAACATTTGTTAATTTTGTTCATTCTATGTAATTTGTGTCCATAAATATGTATAATACATCTTAAACATACTAGATGGTTATTTAAAAATGTTTTAAAAGATGTTTAGTCACTAATTAGTCACAAAAATAGAGACTAATTTGCGACTACATATATAAATTAGTCACTATTAAGTCACAAAAACAATTTAGTCACATTTTAGACATCCCTCCGGACAACAAAACCGCCATCACTGTCGCTTCCATTGATTTCAATGGCTTCCAGCTCTCTGCTCCCTCCATCGATGGATTTATCGATCAATTCCAATACTTAGCTTTGTTTCATGTAAACTCTAACAACTTTCAAGGTACCGACCCTTCCAAGATCGTAAACCTCAAGTACCTCTACGAACTTGACATCAGCAACAATAAATTCTCCGGTCAGTTTCCAACTGCTGTAGTTGGTATGCCCGGTTTATCATTTCTTGATATCCGGTTTAACTCCTTCTCCGGTTCCGTCCCACCTCAAATATTTGGTCAGAACCTTGACGTTCTCTTCATCAATGACAACAGCTTCACCGCGAATCTCCTGGAGTTACCTGGTGATGGTACATCACACATTCTTTACTTAACTTTAGCAGACAACAAGTTCAGTGGTCCTCTCCCAAGAAGTATCCTAAGATCAATGTCAATGTTAACCGAAGTTTACATTGAATAACGATTTTACAGGTTGCATACCTTCCGAGATCGGGTTCCTCAAGGAAGCAACAGTGATCGATGTCGGAAGAAACAAGCTTACTGGTCCCTTACCACTTTCTCTAATGTGTCTAGAGAAAGTAGAGCAGCTCAACTTTGCTGGAAATCTCTTGTTCGGGGCCATTCCTGAGGCGGTGTGCATGCACCTCCGGGAAAACCTTGTTAACTTATCGTTGTCTGATTTCATGCACGTGGGGCCTTGGTGTAAGGATTTGATTGAAAAAGGTGTTCTTGACGTTAGCAACAATTGCATTCCTTTCTTCCCAGGACAAATTTTGGTACATGAATGTGCGGAGTTTTGTTTCAAACCTAAGTACCATTGTCCTCCTCACATGTGGTTCCATAGTCTTTTCCCTTGTAGATATTCTCACATGTTTTCTTCCTATTCTAAGTCATTTAAGCCCGTGGTGGCTCCTTCACCTTAATATTCATCATCATCAGCGTATTTTATCACTTTCATTGTAATGGATATTAATCGAATTATGTTTATGTTATCGATACACAGCCCCAAGGCAAGTTTTAGTACTATCCTCAACCACACAAAATTTAGTATTCTGCATAAAACTATACATATATCGCATTATCAATTCAGAACCACACAAAATTTGGACTTTGTTTTTATTTTTGAATTTAATGTTAAATTATATTCAAAGAAAAATCATCTTTTTTACAATATTTTTACAACAAATGCTTCACTTATTGTAAAAAATATGATTTTTCTTTGAATTTAATTTAACATTAAATTCAAAAATAAAAACAGTCCAAATTTTGTTTCAAACTTGTTTATCTATCCACTTGATCAGTTGAGCTGCTGAATTCGGAGCTTTCACATGCCTCTCCCATTTCTCTCTCTCTCCATACCATGTACACCGTAGCTTAGAGGATGTATCGAGCTTGGAAACTCTCTACTCGATCATGCTGAGTGTTCGAGACGTATGAAATAATAGTGGGGCTAGTTAGTTGTGTACCTTGATTTGAAGATGTTTTTTGTTAGAGCTGCCCAAATCTTTGAGACATAAACGCATGGAAAGAACAAATGATTTCGAGTTTCTGTGCTATTCTTACAAAAACCACAAGTCACCGATGATTCCACATTCCACTTGCCCATACGATCAGCTGTTGAAAGTTGATCCTGAACTGCAAGCCACATACAAAAAGAGTAGTTTGGTGTCGCGTGAGTGAACCATACTCCTTTGTGCCTAGGTACCTTGATTGAAGAGGTTCAAGTATGATTCCAAGTATCCTTGGTCGAAAAAGTGGATCTCACTACATCACTTTTTCCTCTCCATAACACAATGTCTTCTTTCTCCTTTCGGTTTTTTCTTTTCAAGTCTAAAGCATCTTCAATCAAATTTAGGTAATCCGCTCGGTGTCGTCTCCTTCAATCAAAGTCAATCAAATTTGGACTTTGTTACAACTTACATAGCATTGAAATGTCGATAGATTGCGTTCAATTAAGCTTGAAACACACATTTAAATCAAAATCAAAATCAAAAGTAGTAATGAATTCCTAACAAAAAATCAGATGAAGCCGAATCCTCGCCAAAATAAGTATTTTGTCAAGTTTGGGGTTCGAGTCAAGTTTGGATTATAGAGCTGGATTGAATTTTTGTTAGAATATCGTTTCACTTTAATTAAGATTTTAAATTGCATTTTATAGCTTAATTGAATACAAACCGTTGCTGTATGAATGCTATGTAGTTTTGTTTCGGAAAACAAACCGTCGACCAACAAGATCATGGTCAACGGAAGGGACATAGTGGTGGCTATATTACAAATACATGTATAAGGAGTATAAAGTTAACGAAGCTAATATTATTTCTATGTTCTATAAGGTCATAGTCATGACTATAATATAACATAGTCATGAGTCACGATAGAAAAATATGAGTTCAAAGCAAGGCCACTACGATATCCTGTCTAGTGTAACGCACGTTTCTGTCATCCTCTTAGGATTATTTCCATTTTCTTCAAAACTTTCCTATGATTTCATTTGCTGAATGCGGACTATAGTAATTATGAAACTTTCAACAAAGGGGAACCAAAAACATAATTAGTTTTATAAGAATCAGTGTAAAATGTTAATGATGGATTTTTCATTATAGTAAGTGCTAATGTGAGTGGACCCACTAAGGGACCATCACATAAATTATGTAGAGTGGGCACTATTCCTCCACGTATATTGCATTTGATGGGTTAAATGTACCAAAAAGATAAAGAGAGATGAGCGAAGGTGACCCATTCCTACCAAACCCATTTACATTTTTATGGACGTCGAAGATAATATTTTAATAAAAGTATGAACTATAATGAGCCATGAGTGTGATAATTAAAAATCTAATTTCTTCCAGTATTGACCGTTGGTTATTTCGATAAAAAAGGGTATGGAGAAAATGTCACTTCTTTAAACTATGCGAAGAGTTGTTAAAACTAGAAACTAACAATTTTTTTTATAAATATACTTTAATAAATTTACCTTATAACAAAATCTTATATTATAAGTATAATTTGTAAAAGAAATTTGTTTTCCTGAAACACTTTAAAATATTATTTTATTAAGAGAAA
Source organism: Cardamine occulta (assembly GCA_028015245.1). Taxonomy (NCBI): domain Eukaryota; kingdom Viridiplantae; phylum Streptophyta; class Magnoliopsida; order Brassicales; family Brassicaceae; genus Cardamine; species Cardamine occulta. The sequence continues at coordinate 7,675,533 of CM051393.1, forward strand.
TTAGTCTAATATAATCCATTTTTTCTTTTGAATAGCTAATATAATCTCTTTTAACTTTTATTGCGTACATAACTTACTTATTTTCTAACAAATTTTATAATTTTAAAATTATCTTTTTGATTGTTTTTTAAAGAAAAATGGTAAATAAGTGTTTCAAAATTGATAATTTCATATCAGTTATATCATAAATATATTTAAAATTTATGTAACTAAAATTTTTATAACTAAATGATTTTAACATTAGTAAAAAATTAAAATTAAAACCTAAAAGCTACTTTAAAATTATTTTATATCCATAATACCAAAATAATCTTTTCTAACTAATAAATATTTTTTAAAAAATTATTAATAAATTATCATTTTAATCAATTATTCCTTTTTAGTTCATATTTATAATTAAAATGCAGTTTTCAATATTTATTTTACTTAAAATATTTGACTAAGTCAAAGAATAAAGTTTTTTAGAAAACTTAAAAATCATTACAAAAATCTGCCAAATATTAGCAAAGTTTGTCAGATGTCCGCAGAATCTGTTCGCAGAGTCTGCCAAATATTCGCAGAGTCTGCCAAATATTCGCAGAGTCTGCCAAATATTCGCAGAGTCTGCCATATGTTTGCAGAGTCTGCCAAATGCTCGCAAAGTCTATCAAATACTCGCATAGTCTGTCAAATGCTCGTAGACTCTGCCAAATACTCACAGACTCAACCAAATGCTTGCAGACTCTGCTACATATTTGTAGAGTCTGCTAATTATTCAGCAGCAGTCTACCAAATATCCGTAGAGTCTGCAAATTATTCTGCAGGGTCTGCTAAACTTCTGCAGAATCTGGTAGATTTTCGTAAAGTCTGTCTGTTATTCAGCAGAGTCTGCTAATTACTCTGCAATATATATCAGTTACTATGCAGTGTCTGCCAGTTACTCGACAGAGTTTGTAAAATGTCTGCAATGTCTGCCAAATATGTGAATTTTTTTTCAAATATCTGCAGAGTCTACCAGATGCTCGCAGAGTTTGCCAAATGTTCACAGATTCTGCCAAATACTCGCAGTGTCCGCCAAATGCTCGCAGAGTCTACCAAATACTCGTAAAGTCTGCCAAATTCTTGCAGAGTCTGCTAAATGTTTTCAGAGTATGTCAAATATGTCATTAAATATATTTTTGAGATTATTGCATTTGAAAATTTAAAAGTTTTGATAAGTTATTTTAATTATTTCAAAAATAAAGTAGGTTATTAGGACAAATCTCCCTTTTATTAATGCAAATTTTCATATATTAAAAAAACTTTGTTTCTAATAAAATATAAGTTTAATTTACTAAGATAATATATTCGCTTAAGGTCACATTAAATTTTACTTTATTTTTTTAAAAAAGCTAAGTTTCATTATATGTGTCAATTTAGCGGATTATTCACGGATTTGGTCCAATATGCACTGTTTGAGAGTTATCATATTGTGGCCCGAATATAAATCGGTTCAAATGGATTATTCTCAAATAGACCCTTGGTCAAAAGTCGGTTCTACAATGTAGTCAACAGCATATCTATATACTAGATTAATAACCTATGCTGCGCGGGTGCAGGTTATTCGTTATTGTATAAATTAATAAAGTTATAACTATTTTATGGTTTTAGAGTTTAGATTATGTGAATTATGAGTAGAATGATTGAGTTAAATAATGTATGTGCAATTGTTAATATTGAATATCATTTAAGATTTAAGTTTTGATTATGGGTTTTATGAAGGTAAAAAAATTTAAGTTTTTTAAAATATAAAACAGAAGTAAAATAACCATAAAATTCAAAATTATTTTTATTTGATTTTTTCATCATGGACCCAGGCCTTTTGATTTTTAAGAGTCAAACATCTAAATACACTATTTTTATATGGTCTTCCTTACATCAAAGCCCACTTTAAAACCCACCATGAATTGTTTTGAAAAAATATGTGAAAAACAAAAATAAAATAAAGATTGTTTACATTCATTTTTCCAAGGCAAAATTGCCCCCAATTTTGTTTTTAGCTTTTTTTAAGACATAAACACAGTGGTATAAGCCATAAATAACCATAACGGCTTAAATGACTCTGCAATAATGTTGTCCCTCATTCGAAATTAATAGTATAGGTTAAGTAACTAGTGTCGGATTCACGCTACAATGGAGATGAATATTTGTTTTGTCATTTAATTTTGTTTTTATTTGATATATGATTTTATATAAAAACAATTGTTTACAATGAAGATAATTATATTTTAATGTACTAATCTTTTGATTATATTAATTGATTTAGTGTACTTCTAATTTATATTTGATATTGGTGTTACATATGACAATGTAATTCATGTTTTTTTAAAATGTAATTCATGTAGTATTGTATTTATTTTAATTTGGATAAGTAGTTTTAGCTTTTTTTATTTATGTAAATTATATATTTTAAGAATATTAATCACATTATTTGTCATTGCTTATAAAGTAATATTGAGACTATATAATAATTTGATATTTGAGATTATAAAGTATTATTGCTTACATTAAATAATTTATAATATAATTTGATATAGTAAATAAACCCTGATTTTTGGCCATCATCTATATTTTATTATTATATAAAAATTATTAAACATAGTTAACTAAATAAAACAACAAAATCCCTAAACTATATTATGTTTATTAAATATAAATGATTAAACATTTGAATGTAGGTTTGATATTATATATAGTTTGATTATAAAATTGGTCTTAACTATTGAAAATGAAAGTACCCTTGACAATTAAAATAACCCATGACTATTAAAATAATTTAACATAATATGATGAATTATTATAATCAATGATATTTTAAGGAAATTTAAAACAAACAGTGATTTTTATAGTAATCCGTGACATTATCTCCAAAAAATCAAAGTTTTAAATATATATACATAATTTACGTGAACATGATTCTTGGGATTTTAGTGAAAAAAATTGAGTCCAATTACCCTTGATTATTAAAATACCCTTGACTATTAAAATAACCCGTGACTATTAAAATAATTTAACATAATATTATGTATCATTATAACCAAATATATTTTTAAACAAAATTAAAATAACCCTTGATTTTGTTATAGTAATCAGTGACATTATCACCAAACTATCAAAATTATAAATATATATATATATATATATAATTTAAATGAACATGATACTCATTTGAAAAGGGATGTCAAAGCATTTCAGATTCTTCCTTCGACGTGTTCTCACTTGTTTCTTTAGAAAAACTAGGTCTTAATCCATGCTATGCGTGAATATTTTTAAAAAATTTACATTTTTAATATGTAATATTTAATATGACTTGATTTTACGGTTTTAAGAAATTTAATGTTTAAATCATATCAATTACAATTACAATTATTTTCTGGTTCTAATTATATGATTTTTATTCTATATTCTTAAAATTGGAAAAGACAAATATTATAATGTAATCTTATTATATAATCTAAGAAAATGAAAAAAATATTTCCATAATCAAATAATAATTTAGCTATGAGACTTTGATCCTTGAATAATCCACATCACTTCTGCTTATATTGTAACAAAAGATTCTCTTTTTAAGTGGAAAAGGCCCGTCTCAATAATTCTGATTTTACGTATGGGCAATTGCTCACTATCTTGTTCATTCACAACAAAATATTTTCTTCATGCGGTAGTAAAAAAACACGCTTTTTTGGAGAGAGATACTATTTCCACCGAGGACGGTGTGATTTAAGTCTGGGGGAAGGATGTTCCATCCTATACTAATGCTACTTTCTATTTTGTTGACTTGAGACCTTTTTCCACTTGTTACATCGATAATTTTTGTTATTTTATCGAGTCGATTTTCTTTTTATTTACTGAGTCAAAACTTGGTAGGAAATGATGACTCTATGATATGATGATTTCAACCTTATATATGTTTTGGTTTATTTCATAAGGACAAGTTTTGGAGGATTCGCTTAAGGACGGACAATATCTAGAACCTCACCTCATGACCTCTCCTCTGAAGTTTCATGTTACGGAGACTTAGTTGGATCTGACGTTAACTCCATTTAATTTGAACCTTAATTTTGACTTTAATTCTTTTTCATTAGAGGTATTAGATCAGGGAAACGAGCAGCACATTCAGGACTTTTTATCCCTTTTATCACTCTCTGCTGATCCTGAATGGCCACTCATTTTTCGTGGTTCCCATCCTTAACCCATAACCGTTTTTTCAGACCTCATATCATTCTCTTTTTCCTTCTCGTTTGGCAGATATGTCGTAGAACGCAAGAGATAAATTTTCGAAACAGTTTTCCAGTCACTGAAGACGGAGGCTTCGGAGAACTAAGAAGAGAATGTGACGATTTGGTCTAGAGAATATTTTACCCTAGAATTCGACATAAAAAATACCAATTTCGTGCATATGAGACTTGTGTCAATACGTACCATTTCCCCTTGTGAAAAAGAAAAAAAAAGAACAAAAAAGAGAAAAAAAAAGAAAGACGAAAGGAAAGGAAACAGTTACAAAATAAAAGAATATCATAGCACAGATAATCCCAAGGAAGATGGATCGTATTAAAAAGAAGATATGGAGTCATTTGCAGAGAACCCCACAGAAAAATCTAAGTCTTGGGGAACTAAAGGAAGAAAAAGAAGAAAACGAGTGAGGTGTTATACGAAGAAGTGGTTGAAAACTGTGAACATCAATGGGTTCACACTCTCTTGCGGTTTTGCGACATACGCTGCACTTTCGAGTCATTGGTAAGCCCTAAACACTTTAACTCCATAATTTAAACACCAAAAAGCCCTGTAATACCAAGCACCGTCCACCCTGAATAATACCTTCTGATGAGAAAGCTCATGCAACTCTTAATGAATGTAGGGAGTTAACTGAAGTGAATTCTGAGTTCTTTTGTAGGTTTGAGATGGACGGACCAGAGTTGAGAATATTGTGAGTGTATAGTGAGAATGTTCTGATGTGAATCCCTGTACTAATGCGTCTGCAGGTTGTCTATTGGAGCATGGTCTCTGATCATAGAAGAGTTTTCGCGATTTTCAAACGTCCCCACCGGAATTAGCTTTCTTATTTGCTTGAGGACAAGCAAAGTCTAAGTATGGGGGAGTTGATAACATCGTATTTTTACCCATTTTAGCTATAGTTTCACCTTCGTCAATCGAGTCATAGGTATCTAACATATTCATATCTAACGATTTTCTACAAAGTGGTGATGAAAGGTATAACTTGTACAAATCTTCCCATTTTCCAATTCGATCCGATCCATTAGTTCGTAGAGCTATTAACTCGATTGCAGACATTTCTAGAACACCTCTAATAGAGGGACAAAGAGTCAATTTTGAAAGAACGTATTCCATAAAATTACTTATAATTTAAACTAAAATTATCAATCATCTTAATTATGGTGCTTTTGAATAATAAATATTGAGTGAACTTTGTTCTCTTACAAAATCATAAAATGCTTTAGTAATTATTAGAAAATTAAAATTTATGAGTATTATTCATTTTAATTACTCTCTTAGGACTTAAAAGTTTATGAAAAAAACAAAATATCAAAATTATATTTTTTTATCTTGCAAAATTAGATAGAACATTTGAACCAAATAAAGTAAATCATATAAATCGAATATGATTACACTTTTATTTTCACTTTATTAGTTGCATTGACTATTATCACTTAATTTATCAAGAACATCTAGTTGAAGTATATAATAATCAATGCAACTAATAAAATGAATATCTAGATGTTAGATATTCATTTTAAGATGTCGTTAGATAGCGTTTTTTTGGTGCTAAGAATACTCATTTTACCTGTAGTGGGAAATACAATTAAGATCATGCTAAAAAGACAACCTATCAACTCTTCCAAACTTAGTTGTTGCTTCTTTAGATGTACTAATGCAATGACAATGAGTCATATACCTTTATTGACCAAGAAGCGTGTGTACTGCAGATGCTAAGTTTCATTTTTGAAATCAGAACACACCAGCTCATAATAGATATTCTCTACTAGACTGCTAAAAATATTCACTCATTGCTACAACTTGATATGTTGATGCGAAGCTGAACCTCTGAAGAAAATAAAACCACAGTTGGTAATACTCTTTTATTTGCTGATGTGCATCCCATTCACCTTAAGCCCAATCTTAGCTCCTCTTGCCCTTCTTAAGACACAGTCCATGTTTCCTGTTCAAATTTTTATTATTTGTATCGGTAAATTTTATCCTGATTTCACAATGTCCACACCGAGGTGATGTCTACAAAGGGGCGGAGGGATGGTGAATCTATAGCTGGTTGTACGACACTCTCTATGGACTCAAGTGGATGGATGATGAATTGGATGGATCGAGAGACGCCACACAGAGGATGATAAGCTCTGTGATAAGTCTTGAACACTCAAGCTTGAAGGAATCACACACAAGAAGGCTGGAGCGGTTGCACTCTAACTTCAGTCGTTTCTCACACAAAGAAGAAAGGGGGCGGCTGGGGAATTCTTTGAAAGAAAACTAGGTATTTTTCATCTAAAAAAGTCTACCTCTATTACAACTCGAGCCTGAGGTTTTATAACAGAACCCTAGACGAAAAACAACATAAAAAAATAATTCTTCTATTTCAAGAAAAATCAATAATTCCAGATATGGAAAGTTTGGTATGCCTGGATTCTTCTATTTCGTGCATATCCCTGATACTGAAGTATTCTTGAGCTTGTGGTGGATATATTAAAATAGCAACAAGCTCGGAAATGCGCACTAGGGGTGTTGCCTCGTTAAAACCTTTCTCGGAAAACGCAATAGGACAAAACCGAGAAAAAGAAAAAGAGTACAATTCCTTAGAACGTCTTTGTGTGTCTTCAGCCCAAGGAATTGGTGAAGACACTGCTCCTGGTCGCCAAACATGATTCTTCAATGATAGCCTTTGAGCTCTCTCTAGCCGAAATGACAAACAAAGAAGCTTCGTTGCAGCCATGTAAAACTAGCAAGTAGACGATATCTTGTTTCTTGGGCTGTAAGCAAATGTTATATTGATCTTTGTTGAGTCTGTGGCAGTTCCTAAGCTCAGCATAGCCTTCATATTGCCCTTGTAATATGTCTTTGGTGCTTCCTTGACACCGGGTACATGGTCTGGGTTTAAGTTCGATTTTATGGCCTTATCATACCCTCCTTCTTGACAGTGTTTCGACCTCGAAACTTGATAATCTGCACCAAGAGAAAGCAAGTTAGCTTTCATGCGTCTTTGGGAATTTAGAACATTACCTCGGTATGTTGGTGTTCTGTGGATGAATGGGGCATCTAGTGGCTCTCCTATGAGCTGGTCTGACTTATATATTCCATGGTTTTGATCATGTCCAAGTGTTGATGGTGTCGTTTGCTTAGCTCTCTTTCGGGTGTGTGCTTGAACTTCCAAGTCTGGTGGCTCCTCTTTTATATCTGCCATATTATCAACTCCTTTGGAAAGAAACAAGTGTGTTATCACAGCCATGGAATTATTGTAAACAGGTACACAAGGTTGATTCAATATATAATTTTGCTCAGGTTTTACTGATGTAGTAAACCAATTATGTTGAACCAAATGTCTCCGTGAAACACCAACGTTTTTATCAAGCTTTTCTAAACTTAACAGGTCTGTTATAACACTTTTAGAATCATTAGAAATGAATCTAATTAGGGGGTTACTTACCTGAGTATTGTCTCTTTTGTGTCCCGTATGCAGCACGGTACATGGGAATGGTGTTGGATCTGGTGGTTTGTCTTTGATCATTTTGAAGCAACTGACGCCCTGGGGCTGTTGCTGGTCCATTACATGTGGCTTGAATCCTTTGTCTCCTATTCTAGTTTTCGGTCTTTTTGTATGCTTCATGGATATTATATCCGTGTTATGAAAAGAATGAGCTTTAGGAACAGAGATACTTAGCTTGGTGTGTACAAGTTCGATGTCTCTGGCTCTTACTAGAATTGCTGGTGTCCATCCTCGGTACAGAGTCTGATGTAGATCTTTAAGAACTTCTATGAACTGATGGTGTCCTACCAGATTCTCTTGTTTATCTTTCTTATGCCCTTGCTGGTTCTTGTAGTTTGGTTTGAACATAAGCAATGCATCTGTTGGTTCATATTTGAACAACAAAGAAGCTTTGGCAACTTTGACATGCTCCTGGTCCTTTGATTCGATTTGTAAAGATTTAGAGCTTCCTCGTTCTTGCTTCTGGCCAGACACTAAGATTTTTGTTACTCCATAGATCCATTGTTTCTCCTTAGTACCTAAACCTGTTTCGGCATATTCTAGACAAGACAAGTGCATTATTCTGATCATTGCATTATAAAGAACAAGATAAGTATTGTCAGAACTTTTCTGTTTATCAACCGTTGTGTGAACAATTCTCTTCTCAGATTTTTCTTCTTTAGGCGCAGTGCTATATCCCTTAAATCCTAGACCTGATTCACTATCTCTTGGAAAGGACAAGTGCATCATACTAGTGGTAGATAAATTGGAGACCAATTTGTCTAAGGTAGAACTTATCTTAGCCTTTGATTGAATAATTTTTTGTTCTGTTTGTGCTTTCAGTTTGCACAAGGTGACTTGGCTGAGGACGTTCTTCTTTTCCAAGGCTTTTGAGATGTCACTCTTCTGGTCTGGACAATAGGCAGATGCGTGCTTCTGGTTTTGCTGGAAGCCTGATAGTTGGAATAAGCCGCCTTGATCCCGCATTTGGTCCAAGAGCTCTCTCTCCTTTGTGGACACTTCTTTTTGTTCTTTAACTTCTCCTTTGCATCTGCAATTGTTTCAACACTTTTGATAGAAGAAAAGTGCATTAAAACAGTCATGGAATTATTTAAAACAGATGGAGAAATTTTAGATCGAACCATATCACTTCTCGGAGTGGAAACAAACTCTTGTTTCATGTTTCTTTGATTCTCAAGAATTTGAGCTTTGACTACGGCTGGATCTCCTTGAGATGGTCTTTTTTATCTTCCCTCTTTCAAAACCCTTTGGCAAAGACAAATGCATGACACTAGAATTGGGAAATTCAAAATCTGATGGAACTAGACTATCTTTAGATAAGCCACGTTTTAGTCCTGGTGAAGGAGATGTTATTATTTGCTTCAATGGGCAGATTGCAGCAACATGACCTACTAAGTGACACTTAAAATATTTCATATCAGAAGTTTTAGAGAACTTACCTTGACCTGGTGTTACTTGCGGTTCATGTAATTGCTTTGTAGTTCGCATAGGAGTTTTAAATATCATTTGTTGAACTTCCTTTG